>NADL03000078.1:0-395616 GCA_002205965.3 Kappaphycus alvarezii | reverse complement strand
CCTTGGACGGTTCGGCTAGCTCTTGTTAAATACTCGGTCCATCCATGCATACTGATAGGGGTAAATCGTCGGGAGAAGAGATACTTAGAACCAACTACCCCAAGACGGAGGTGTTGCGAGCGACAAAAGTGCTACCGTGGTATAGTTGAACAAATAAAAAGGAGTGTATATGGGAGAGAGTTGAGAGGGCTACAAGCAAGTATAAAAGGGGCAGGGTCTACCACTGATGCTCTGCGACCAGCTTAGGAAAAAGTTTTCTAGGGTCTGAAGTTGACTCTCAACTTCCTACTACTCGGAGCTTGACCTGAAGTTGTCTGCCAACTTGCTTGACCTCTCAAGGAGGAAGCACTTTACTCAGCTTATATAGACTTTCGGCTAATCCTAAAGTCTCAATCAAACATACTAAATACCATAAAACGCATTCACGGGAATCGTGTGAACCAGAGAGACCATTAGAAGATATTTCCTCAAGGTAAATATCTAGGTGCCATACCCATGCCAGCCACCCATCGGCCAGGGGTGGGAATTGATGTGGCCATTATATAGACCTTTCAGAGTCACTCGTAGTATCACCCACAACCTAGAACTGTACTGACATCCACTATGACAGCGTGTCCTAAAATAAAAAATCAACCGATGAATTTGCCACACTCACCCAAATTAAAAATATCTTGCAAATTCAAAAACTGTAAAAATATCTTCCCAGTTCCAATACTGTATACAATTATGGTCCTCATCTAAATTTTTTCGTGTGCGAATTTGCGCACATCACGCCCTCCCGCTCAAGACGAACGTCCCGGCTCGTCACTGCTCTTGTTGTTCTTGTGGGAGTTCTATCCATTCATCAGGGAGAGTATAGGGTTCACTATAAGGATATGGTAGTAGCTCATTTCCAATATGATGAGAGAGTGTGTACCGTGCGATGACCGGCTCATCTCCTTGGTCAAGAGTTTCGTAGATTCGGCGTATGGTTTCATAGTGTTCTCTAATGAGCTCCTCCCGTTTCACTTCTCCAAACCTTCCAAATGTGAGGTAGTAAACGTAGTATGCAAACTTTTCTGGCAACGGGTCCAGAAACGGGTATCTGAAGGAGAAAAAAACTCGCAACATAAGGACTGAGTCCTCACGAGTAAGGTGCGCCCCGTGAATGGTCTGGAAGCACATGCAAATACTAATGGCAAAAAAGGAAATTACTTCTGCTTCTCGAGGGTCCTCTGTCATTTCGCGAAGCCAACGTCTAATTGGTAGCCGTCCAATAATTAAGGATGCATAGTTTCCCCCTGGGAGACTAGGCGGTGTTTGAGGCGATCTTCTTGGCGATCTTCCTCGCTGCTCCCGACGCCTTGCCCTCTTCGATGATCCGCCCCGATCACTTGATGGTCCAGCTCGTATCATCATCACGGCCTCGGGAGGATCCTGGTCTTCGGCTGAGGTTGTGTTTCTGAGCGGAGCAACGTAAGGTTCCCATAGAGGATATGGGACCAGTCGATATTCCATATCAGGGGGCAAGCTGTAACCTCTCAGTCGCACATCTTGGTTGTTCTTGAGAAATACGTAAACTGGACGGATAATGTTCAGATATGTTTGCGACAAGTCTCCGATAGCTACCATTCCATACCTCCTATAGAGTAATGATATATGACTTCCACAAACTCTGGACCTGCTTCCGTGAACCTTCCGTTTTGGAATGAGAATAGAACTCTGATCAATAGTCGGAAATCTTCTTGAGGTAGCAATGGTCCGTTCAACGTACGAAAACATAGGCATATATTAATGTAGAAATGGATGATTACGTGGAGTTCGTAGTAGTCACGCGTAATCGAGATGATCCATTCCCAGGCCCTTTTTCCTCCCATAGGAATCATTCTATAGTTAAAGATGAGTATGCCCGTGGTTGCGCATAGTCCTGTGTGAGAAGGAATTCTTCAGGCCTCTGATGGTAAGGGACCAGACGACGTGCATGGATTGCCCTCCTTGATCTCTTCCCTGAGCTTGAACAGAGCTTATAATGCGGGTGTCTTTCCTCCGTGACGATGCAAGGGTTCGAGTACTTTGTTTGGAAAGCCGGCCACTTCACAGCCTGTTGCATTGCTTTTCCGTGTGCTACAAGTACTTTAGAGCCGACTGAGAAAGTTTGGACTGGAGGCTCTTCATCCTTATTTCTTGTCTGTGTTAGCGCGCGGTGTGATCTCCAGCTTTCGGTGGCCAGTAGTTCGACCTCTCTACTCTCTTCATCGATAACATTTGTTTCCATATCTCTCTGTAACATTCTAGGAGCTCTTCCGTACATTAGCTCAAACGGTGACCGTCCACTTCTTCCTCTTCTTCGCCGATAGCCGTATAACACTTTTGGTAAGGCATCTTCCCACTGGATTTCATTCTCGACATAGTTTTCGATATTGATCGTTTGATGGTTCCAACCATCCTCTCCGCTTTCCGTTTGACATAGGAGCGTATGCGAGAACTGTCTTTAGCTGAATCCTTTCTTCCAAGAAACGAAGCAGTGAAGTTGCAGTAAAACAAAGGCGTTATCTGAGATGATCCTTTTTGGAAGACCAAACGGTTCAATTATTTCTTTTTCGATGAATCTCAGGACCACTTCAGCATTGGCCTCCTCAACTGCAACTGCTATTGGCCATCCAGTAAGATGTTCCACCCCTATAAGGAGTATTTGTTTCCGGAAGAGGTTTCCTTGAATGGGCCGGCAAAGTCAATTGAGAAGGTTTCAAAGAGACCGGAAACTGGAAAGCCTAGAGTTGTCTTATACTTTCGTATTGGCGTGAATTTTTGACAGTTGTCGCAGCTTTTCACGAAGTTATAGACGTCCTTATGGATACTGGGCCACCAGAATCTCTCAGTAACGAATTTCTTGGTTGTTTCGAGATCCCAATGCCCTAACTCATCATGAAAAGTCCTCAAGATCTTCATTCTTTCTTTCAAAGGGGCCACTAGTCGAGGACCGGCTTTCGTGTGTCGGAAGAGTTTCCCATTCCATAATGTAAAAGCCTTTTGATTCCTGCGTACCCAATTTCTGTGTTCAATCAACCTTTCTCATTTCTAGTCCATCCAGGAATTTAATTAGTCCGTGAATATTAGCTTCGTACTCGTTATTGTTCGGCACTTGCACCTCGGCAACTCCGACGATGTTCTCGGAAGCTTTTTCATTTGGAATCAGTGGATCCCTCAAGCGGGATAGGTAGTCGGCAGGCTGATTATTGCGTCCGGGCCTATACACAATTTCAAACCGATATTCTGCGAAAATGTCGAGCCATCGGGCCAAGCGGTGATGTACATCTTTCTTTTGGAATGCTGTCTTAAGTGCCTGGTGATCAGTTATCAAGACAAATTTCTCGAGTGATAAAAGGTATACGCGAAACTTTTTCAGTGCGAAGACAACAGCGAGCGCTTCTTTTCGCAGACTGAGTATCTCCTTTCCGCATCATTCAGAGTGCGACTTGCGAATTGAACCGGGTGTAGTCTTCCGTTTTCATCTTTTTGGGACAAAACGGCACCCAAAGACCGTTCTGAGGCATCTGTCTCCACAACAAATGGTCTCTTGAAATCTGGATACATGAGCACTGGGGGGACACATAGCTTATCTTTAAGCTCTTCAAATGCGGTTTGCATTTCCTTGTTCCATAAAAATTTTCCGTTCTTTGTTGTGCTGGCATGTAACGGTGCTGCAGTCTTGGCGAAATCTTTGATAAATCTCCTGTAATATGAGGCCAGTCCTAAGAAGCTTCGAACCTCCGTCTTTGAAGCGGGCCTTGGTGCCAACTTGATTTTTTTCGTTTTCTCTGGATCCACTTTAATTCCCTCTTGATCGACGATATGACCGAGTAATTGGATAGACGTTTTCGCAAAGAAGCATTTGCTTAACTTAATTTTCAGGCTGTACGCAGCTATTTCTCCACCACAGTCTTGACATGCGATATGTGCTGATCCAAGGTTTTTGAGAATATCACTACATCATCGATATAAACTCTTGCAAATGGAAGTCCTTTCAAAACCTCGTTCATCATTCTTTGGAATGTAGCTGGGGCATTCATGAGACCAAAAGGCATCACTTCGAACCTGAATGTACCGGCTTTGCTGGTAAAAGTTGTTTTTTCCTTGCATTTTTCATCCAATGGAATCTGCCAATAACCAGTGTAAAGATCAATTGAGGTGAAGTATCTCCCGTCCTTCAAGTCCTCGAGGATTTCCTCCATATTCGGAATCGGAAATCGATCGGGTATCATTCTCTGGTTCAGTTGTCGGTAATCGACGCAAAAACGCAGCTTTCCATCCTTCTTTGGTGCGACCACAACTGGAAATGACCATGGGGATGAAACTGGCCGAATGATATCATTTTCCAGCATACTTGTAACATTCTCTGAGATAAATTGGTCATATTTTGGCGGTTGACGTCTAGGCCTGTGGTAAATTGGTTGAGTATCGGTAAGTTCAAATGAGTGAGTGACCGGTACACTTGCTTGTCTTAAATCGAAACGCTCCATGCAATTACTTCGGAAGATGTTAACATGTCGGATATTTCATTGAGGCGGGGCTGGAAGGTGCTGTACTTTTTCTTGAATTTCTCCAATTTGGCGCTGGTCCTTCTTGATCCTCTCCCTCCAAATTTTGAAGGACCTCTTCCGGCGTGCTCACATCTTCAGATATGGAATTCGATATATTCCTGTTTTCCTGCAATTGTAATCTTCTTTCATGCCCGAATTCCGTCCTTTGATTCGATATTATCGCAAAAAGAAACACATTCAGGTGTCAACCTACCCTAGAATTCCATTTTCATCTGTTTCAAACCCAGAATCATAATCATCCCATGCATGTTCAGTCCCCCGAGCGTACCCTTCTCACTTCCGAAAGTGTTAGTTGGTTCGGAATCTTCGCTGTCATAGCTAGAAGTGAAATCTTCACTGTCCGTTTCTTAATCTTCCGGATGTGTGCTTTTGTCGAAATCCAGGGGCATCTTCACGTTTCTGCCGTCAACATTAACTGAAACGATTTGGTTGCCCAAGTCAATGCAGGTCCCTAGTCTTTCCATGGTAGGACAGCCAATGATTGCATCGAAAGGGAGTCAGGCATGACAAAAGTCTAATCAACTTTAGAGTCCCCAAAGAACACGGAAACCTTGTCAACAGTGCCCATGCATTTTGATACGGTTCCATCCGCCACAGTTATTCTTCGAGTAGTTGGAATAATTTCAGACCTAATCTGTCACCAAAGTTTCTGAATAAGGTTTGGAACAGCGCCCGAATCGAAAAGAGCTTGGGTTTGCATTCCCAATACTTTGACTGGTACTAGTTTAAGACGTCTTGGTGCTGTCGAGGCCGATTGAAGAAACAGTTTCTTACCCTTAGCGGACTTATTAGACCTGATAATTTTTTTGAGTTCTTTCTCGCGTCCTCTGCGTCGCCCCTCAAAAGTTGACCAAACGTTATCCCAGTTGGGGCTGATGCAAGCTCAGCCACCAAATTGTACTTCTTCACATATTCTAGTACGTCCTTCGGGATACTCTTAAATTTCTTACTCTTTTCGTCTTCTTGGCCGAAGTGTCCCACCCTGGAACAACTTGATCAGCCTCTTGGTTCGAGGAGGTACAGGTGCTGGGATATGTCCAGCATTCCATAATCTAGCCTAGGTTTTTTCGACAAAATGTTCCCTTCCCCATCCCTTTTTGTCACATTACTTGACTGATTTCTTCAGCGATGGATACGTTACCGGCATCCGTCAACTTGTGATCCTTCTGTTTTGTAAGATTTTCATCTCTGGTCCTGACTCGCTCCTTGCGTCCGATAAATTTGCTTTTCTGTTGTCTTTAGACCAGCAGTTACTTTCATGATGCCCATATCGACCGCACTTTCCACAACGAGTGTTTCTATGTGGATTATCAGGACACCTATTTGCAAAGTGTCCAGGCTTGTGACAGTAGGAACAGACTTCTGCGGCCTTGGGGGCCCCAGACTGGTTCTTCTTAATGGTAAGAGTAAGGCTTTCCAACTGCGAGGTTATCATGTCAAGTCGATTATCGAATCGGGTTTCCAACCTTTCTTCCAAGTTTTTGACATCGCCCCTGACTGATTCCAATGCTGCTGCGCTAGTCGCTGGCCTTTGATAATTCTTTTCAGGATGTACGATCGGCATAGATGTACGGGTTTCCCTCGGTCATTTCACTTAGTGACTGAAACGTCTCCGAATTTTTGACAAATTCTACTATGGTACCCTTCAGTTCATTAAAAGTGTGAGGGCCCTTGATGAGGAGGAAATCGGAGAGCCGCTTATCCCCCATCGCCGCCTTACGCAGATTCCGTACTTGGCTTGGGCGTTGAACCCAGCCTTTTCATAGAGATCACACAAGTATACCAATGAGCTTAACAAATCGTCGAAGTTGAGCCGGGCCTCTATGGCGGTACGAATCATCTCATCTGGTTCTACCTCCTTAGCATATTCTTTCACAAGCCACTCACATACCTCACCGAAGTTACGCCCATTCCCGTTAAGAGACCACCCGTTGATAAACTTGGCCTTATATTTGTGCTTTGCGTCACCATGAAGATAGGCGAAGATACTTTCGGCCTTCTCTTCATCGCTCTTCTCACGCATCACAACGTTGACATATGTATAGAGAAACTCCTCAACGTCTTCATTCTTGCCCCCTGTGAACGTTATACGAGCAGCGTTGAGATCCATGATTACAGAAAAGAAATCCCCTCAAATGGTTCCCTAAGACTGCTCAACTCGAATACCTCGGGTGCAACCCCCTCCACAAGAGTACCAAATGATAGGGGTAAATCGTCGGGAGAAGAGATACTTAGAACCAACTACCCCAACACGGAGGTGTTGCGAGCGACAAAAGTGCTACCGTGGTATAGTTGAACAAATAAAAAGGAGTGTATATGGGAGAGAGTTGAGAGGGCTACAAGCAAGTATAAAAGGGGCAGGGTCTACCACTGATGCTCTGCGACCAGCTTAGGAAAAAGTTTTCTAGGGTCTGAAGTTGACTCTCAACTTCCTACTACTCGGAGCTTGACCTGAAGTTGTCTGCCAACTTGCTTGACCTCCACTAGAGGAAGCAGTTTACTCGGCTTATATAGACTTTTGGCTATCCTAAAAGTCTTCAAACAAACAGACTAATAACCATAAAATGCATTCACGGGAATCGTGTGAACCAGAGAGACCATTAGAAGATATTTCCTCAAGGTAAATATCTAGGTGCCATACCCATGCCAGCCACCCATCGGCCAGGGGTGGGAATTGATGTGGCCATTATATAGACCTTTCAGAGTCACTCGTAGTATCACCCACAACCTAGAACTGTACTGACATCCACTATGACAGCGTGTCCTAAAATAAAAAATCAACCGATGAATTTGCCACACTCACCCAAATTAAAAATATCTTGCAAATTCAAAAACTGTAAAAATATCTTCCCAGTTCCAATACTGTATACAATTATGGTCCTCATCTAGATTTTTTCGTGTGCGAATTTGTGCACATCACATACCCTAGATAAATAATTAGTAACTATCATCTTCTCATTTACACGTGGAAGTTAATTTTTTTTATAAAGTGGGAAATGATAGAGTGAAATTTGAGTTAAAAAGGCTTTTAGCTCCCCGCAACGGCTTATGGCTCACTTGGATCTGAATACATGGCTTCTCGCAAACGGACCAGTCCAACTACAGAATGCCATCGACTGCTGCTAATTCCCAGCTCTTTGGTTCAGCAGCCAATTTTTATCGCGATAAATTGAGATCACTACATCAGCATGAGCTTGCAAAGTTTTGTTTTGTACTGAAATAAAATCCGTCTTCTCTTTTCGGGCAAGTTGTTTGATATCAATTATTTGATGCTCTTTGGTTCCGGCCTTGAGCCGGCTTCTTAGGGAAAGTAAGAGTTACTAGTGGTCATCCTCTAGGATATTGCGGGCCACAACCGACCATAACTTTCAAATATTAAAGCACCCACATTCCCCTTTGGAGAAGAGGCGACTTTTCTTTAGTCATTGATGTACCCCAAAGTTCCCCGACAAAAAGTTTCCCATCAGAGAACGAAGCCAATGTCATTGGATCATAGCATCGCTGAGTTTCGATCTCAGGACCGCTGGGTTATGGGCCCAGCACGCTAACCACTGCGCCACGATGCTCTCCGCAGT
This sequence comes from Kappaphycus alvarezii, assembly GCA_002205965.3. Lineage (NCBI taxonomy): Eukaryota > Rhodophyta > Florideophyceae > Gigartinales > Solieriaceae > Kappaphycus > Kappaphycus alvarezii. Next base: position 387,461 of record NADL03000078.1, on the reverse strand, counting down.
GAAATCGTTTTCACGACATGTATTATGAAAAGCGCACAAGCCTAGCTGACAGTTGTCGCTGCACGTGGCCGACGTGGACCACCCGGTTAGCACCTAGCTAGCAATATAGTCGGATCCTGCAGGGACACCCGTTTTACTGATGCCATAAAGTTACTCTCTCTCACGTGGCGGACGTGGACCACCCGGTTAGCATCCGGTTAGTTCTTAGCCGTATAGTCAGTCCTGCAGTGTACACGATAGATACTCAATGAAGTAAAGTTTCTTCGGTTAGCACCTAGCTAGCAATATAGTCGGATCCTGCAGCGGACACCCGTTTTACTGATGCCATAAAGTTACCCCCCTGGTCGCGCTGCGGGCCTGGACTGCCAGTACGAAGTCCCGCTGCTTGTCCCGGGAACGAATATCCGCCCTGCGGACATTCTGATACAACCCCCCCCCTGCCCACAGGCCAACAGGTCCGCCCCATAGCCTGCGACCTAACCGTTGTCTCGCCGTTCAAACAAGGCGTGCGCACAAGGGCCACACAAATGGCCGGCGGCGCCGCCGACATTGCCCACCGAGACAAAGTCAAAGACCTGGAGCGCAAACTGGTACGCCGCATCCCCCCTCCTTCGCACAACAAGCTCCAGGAACCGAACTTCAAGTTTCAGCCCCTGGCTTTCGACTCCCTGGGTGCCCCATCCCCCGCCTCCATTCTGTTCCTCGAAGACTTCATCCCGCGCATCGCAGAGAAGCTCAACACAACCACAGCAGTGATCCGCAGACGTATTTATCAGCGCATTAGTTGCACACTGTGGTCTTCTGTTGCAATGGCGATTCTATCGCGAGCCCCACTGCACGTGCCTGACGTGGAACATCCGGTTAGTTCTTAGCCGTATAGTCAGTCCTGCAGTGTACACGATAGATACTCAATGAAGCAAAGTCGGCAGATCCTGCAGCAGACACCCGTTCTACTGATGCCATAAAGTTAATCATGCACGCTGGTTCCACTTGCTAGTCAAAACATCGGTCAGCCCGGCCGCCGGGGTGACAGGGAAAAGTGTGCTGACGAGGTTGGTGACGCGGATCGCGCGTGGGGAACTGCCGGACTCGGTCCTGCCCCTGCTCGCTGCCGCAACATTACTCCCGCTACGGCCGAAACCGGACAAAATCCGTCCCATCGCTGTGGGATCGGTCCTCCGCCGCATCGTCACCAAGACGCTGCTGCCGAGCGCCATCGATGACTCTCGAGACTTCCTCGCGCCATTCCAAACGGCCAACGGTATCAAGGCCGGGATGGACGCGGTCATCCATGACACCCGCACCCTGCTTCGCCGTTTCACTGGTGCTCCGCATGTTGCCACGGTCCTCATTGACGCGCACAACGCTTTCAACCGCGTTGATCGCCAGTCAATGCTGTCCAACTTCCAGCACTCGCTCTTCTCTGGCCCGCTTCGTGAATATGATATATGGTCGTACTCAGCCACCGTTGCTTATACCGAATCGCCAGAACACGGTCATCTCGAGTGCTCAGGGCACCCAGCAGGGCGACCCGGCCAGTATGTTGCTGTTTTCCCTCACGATCAACCACTAATCGGAAAATCGCCGAGGACAGCAACATCGTGCTGAATCAATGGTACGCAGACGACGGGACCTCATCGGGACACTCCAGGGTCTGCGCCGTGCTCTCCGCCTCCTGCAGGCTGAGGGTCCGGCTGTCGGCCTCTACGTCAACGCGAGGAAGACGCGCATTCACTGGCCGAACACGCTCCTGCCGGACCGCACGGAATTCCTCCGCGAGTTTCCTCTGTCCGAGTGCTCGCGCGACGGCTTCGAGCTCCTAGGAGCGCCGATGGGCAACCGGGCCTTCACCGATGCATACCTACGGGGCAAGGTCGAGGGTGCCCGCACCCTCCGACTGCTGACTCACGTTCGTGACCCCGCGCCCGTTTCCACATGCACCGGCTGTGCGCGTCGGCATGCCTCGTCACCCACGCGTTCCGGCTCGCCGACCCACAACACTCGGCCCCCGCTGCACAAGCCTTTGACGCCCTGCAGAGGTCGTCTACTCGGAGCTACACGGGATCGCCCTCACAGACGCTGCATGGGACCAAGTCACGCCTACAGATTCGCACGGAGGTCAGGTTTACCCTCATCTCCCCGTTCTACACGGCTCGGTCGCAGCTAGTATCATCGACGCGGTTCCGGCACGTGAGAGGTCGGCATCGTACACCACGCAACGTTCTGCCGCCGTCTCTGGTCACCGATACCGGGTGACAGGGCGTTCCTGGTCCGACAAGCCTTGCCGCGAATCCGTGACTTCCTGCAATGTATCCCTGGGCGCCCGTACTCCGTCGACATTGGCCCATTTGACCCATGCCTGCTTGCTGCCAAACCATCCAACCTCCAAACCTTCTTAAATGGTGTGCAGCAGGAGGCACAGGCAAGGTCCACTGGCGTGATGACTCATGGTGACACACCCCAACCCGGCTCAGCACAGCACTCAAGAAGTTCGACATCGGATTCGTGGCCTGGCGTTCCGGAAAAGCCCCGCCGCCGCTTTTCTCATCGCTCACCCCACAACCGCTACGGTGGTGTCCTCGGCCACTGGCAGACCATGATCCGCCGGCACCTCGGCCTCCCCGTATATGACGACTCCCGCCCGCTCACCTGCGCCCACTGCAACCAAACTATGGACGCACTTGGAGACCACGCGGCGGACCTTTGCCCTGCCGGTTCGGCCGCCCGCACCGCCACAACTCGCTACGCAACGTTTTCGCCTACCACGTTGCTCGCGCTGCGGGCCTGGACTGCCAATACGAAGTCCCGCTGCTTGTCCCGGGAACGAATATCCGCCCTGCGGACATTCTCATACAACCCCCCCCCTGCCCACAGGCCAACAGGTCCGCCCCATAGCCTGCGACCTAACCGTTGTCTCGCCGTTCAAACAAGCGTGTGCACAAGGGCCACACAATGGCCGGCGGCGCCGCCGACATTGCCCACCGAGACAAAGTCAAAGACCTGGAGCGCAAACTGGTACGCCGCATCCCCCCCCTTCGCACAACACCCTCCAGGAACCGAACTTCAAGTTTCAGCCCCTGGCTTTCGACTCCCTGGGTGCCCCATCCCCCGCCTCCATTCTGTTCCCTCGAAGACTTCATCCCGCGCATCGCAGAGAAGCTCAACACAACCACAGCAGTGATCCGCAGACGTATTTATCAGCGCATTAGTTGCACACTGTGGTCTTCTGTTGCAATGGCGATTCTATCGCGAGCCCCACTGCACGTGCCTGACGTGGAACATCCGGTTAGTTCTTAGCCGTATAGTCAGTCCTGCAGTGTACACGATAGATACTCAATGAAGTAAAGTTTCTTCTTATTCTGTAATCAGCGCATTAGTTGCACACTGTGGTCTTCTGTTGAAATGGCGATTCTTTCGCGAGCCCCACTGCACGTGCCTGAAGTGGAACATCCGGTTAGTTCTTAGCCGTATAGTCAGTCCTGCAGTGTACACGATAGATACTCAATGAAGTAAAGTTTCTCTCGTAAGCTAAGATAGTTGAAGTTCGTCGTTCCCCAGCTTGGGAGTTCGCGCTAGGATTGATGTTGCAAAGGTAGACCATATGGTGGACGAGATTCGTTGCCGCAGGTGGTCAGGGCTAGTGTTTCGGTCAAGATTTAAACTCTTTAAATATAGAAACACGTGAGTGTCAGGGTGACACGTAGTCCATGTGGTATATCCGATTTCAACTGTTTGGTCAGATCTATCTCTGGGCTATTTAGACGCTATTCCCAGGTAAAGTTCAAAGATTCAAGTTAATGTCCCTATTTGTAGACTAGAGCGTCTGTAACTTCTATTAGATCTTTAATGTATGGTACTATGGCTACAAGATGAGGACAAAAACGCGCCAATCTCAGCAAGCCCTTCATCCATCTGACCCGGCTGAGCTACCTTTTTTGGATTGGACGCTCGTTAACCTGTCTCTTGAAACTATAGATATCTCCGAGAGTAAGACTACTGACTGGGCTACCAGCGTTTTAGTTTGTATGCTTTGTTATTCGCACTGTATCGCAAATCCTCGATCATGGTCTGAATGCAAATTCGTAGCATTCCAAACATTTTCACCACTCGCAGTAAACCAACCCCGCTTACCAGTTGTTTGTTAGAAGGGGTTTTGAGCGACACCTAAGGACACAGCTTGAAAGGGTACATATTCCAGAGAACCTTTATTGTCAGGGTATGTCAGTAGCTACCCAAATTTGGCCTCGTCTGCAGTTGCTTTTATCAGGAAAATTAATTAAACCACCCCATTTTACCCCGCTTATCCAAGTATACGGTACGACCCCATTTACCCAAACATTTAAGTAAACCGTCCCATTTAAACCCGCTGACTCCCTCGGTAAATAAGTGAGCTTTATAAACAGACTAGGTAAGTATAATGTGCAGGGCCACTACAAATGACCAGCTTTGAGGGGGAGGCAAACATCTGCTTGTTGCTGACCATGACTAATCACTGAAGCTGCTCACGTGGAACAATTGGTATAGCTCAGCTCTTGATGAAGCAGAAATGACACCTCCGCCATAGAACTTCCGATATGGGCCGCGATGATAGCTGCGTACTCGTTGACCACCTTAGATACCGGTAAGACTACTTTTTTTATTGCAAATGCTGTCCGAATTTCGTTCCACTTGGGATCTAAAATGGCTGGCAACCTTCACCACACTCGGTAGGATTCAAGTTCTGGGTAGGTCCAGTGTGGTTGCCCCTACCGTCGATTGTATCTTTCCGAATCAGGACGCCTAGTGTCTATTGGACCGTTGTCCTCATATGAGGACTACTTTTAGCACTTCTTTTTCAATACAAAATTCTTTTACCTCAGCGCATTTCTTGTCCCTCCGCATTAGTTCATGAGTGTAGATGGCCGATCAAAACAAACTTTTCAAGATTGTTGACCTCGGTGAAGGATAGAGCAGTTTTCCCTCACCAGCTTCCGCTCTCCGCAACAAGTTGTGAAAACGACTTCATTTTGGAAGGTAAAATAGTTCGTATTATCGTGGGGGGTTTCAGAAACGAGGGCGCATGTACAGTAAAAATTACTGTACTGTAACTAAACATAAAAAACCTTTTTTCCAGTAAAAATTTCGGGCTTCCAAAACATTTACCTTTCCAAAATGTAACGGAAATTGTCCTCATATGAGGACAAAGCGTGCCTCATATGAGGACAGTGTTTGGTCGGATAGACACTAGTTCTCAACTCTACTATTCTTTAAGGGAGTTTAATGGGATCGATTTACTGTGAGTGATGCGGTTGGTTGGAGTTCTATGAACTTACGTTCAAAACATGATTCAGGATGTGCACTGTGGTAGCTCAGTCAACAGGCAGGCAGCGTTGGAGGTACCATCAACGCGCGTATCGTAACGTACTGATTTCATTGAGCAACTAAAACGTCTCTTCCCCTAGGTCGCCGGTCGCCACACTTCATCATTATCAACGCTTTAATGCTAAGATGTCCCCAATGTGGAGCATTAAAGTTTCCAAACTCTAGTGAGCAAGGAACGTAGTGAATTTCTTCCCCGTTGTGATCTTCTGGATTTACCGCGAAGTACACAGATGAGAAAAGGTTTAGATGTTTTACTCATGGAAGATATATTCGATCTATCCTAAAGTTTTCCAGACAACCACAATTATATATACAAGGGGGGAAATTGGGGTGCTTTACTGATTATGGATGCAGGAACGCTATTTTCCGAAGACTAGGGGGACAGGCCTGTGTATTAGAGAGTCTGAAAATGAGACCGAGTCATGAAGTATGACATCACAAGGCTAGTGTGAGGCCAGCCGTAAGGCATGCTGCTTCGGACGAAACCGTCGCCGCAGCGTGGCTTTGCATAAGGACAGATCGCACCCGCTCGAAGGTCTCCATGGCTCGTACGGCGACGTGCCTAGCCACGTCTGTTAGCACCGCGAATGCGTCCGGGTGCCACCCGCCAAGAGTGGATATCGGCACTGGGATCAGTCTGGACCTGGTATATTCATATATAAATCTATATACAGTGTCGCATATCAATCGACTGAATTGCGACTAAGCCAACCTTGACTTAATTCCCAATATCATGACTGGATCATCGTTTCTTGTTCCGCTTACCTCTCACTACAAGATCGTGACTGTCTCTGTCGTAGCCTAGAGCATTTAACGCCCCCCAAGTGGAGTCAGTTATCTCTACCGAGCCGACTACCCAAAATCTCAATGTATTTGTCTTCGCGCCTTCCAAGAGTCTTTTCAGCATTCCTCGGTCAATATTCCCATATCCCCACCAGCCTTCCACCCGCTCCCCGCTCGCCACCCTCAAACACTCCATCCGCCCCTCATACACTTCCTCCATTTCACCTAGCTCATGTACAAATAGTCCCTCTTCTCGGAATCGTACCGAGTGTACAAGGGTGACTTGCAGTTTGGCAAACTGGTTAAGAAGATGACGCGTGGCCGGATAAGCTCTTGTAATATGCATATCGAAAGAAATGATTATGAGCTTGGAGCCCACGACTTGTTTGGATGACGGTGGAATCGGGCCAAGCATGCGCACATAAGTCCCCAGAGGAAGTTCAGTGAGCCACGTGCTGGTCGCATCGGATGAATCTGCTTTGACGACAATAGAGAACTCTCCAGGAGGACAAGGGGTGAGAATTACGTAGTGGTGAGGTCTGGAGAACGGAATGGAGGGGAGGATCTGTATAGATTGTGTGAGCGGGTTGAAGGGAAGTGAATGAGAAGGTGGGTATGAAAAGGTTAGCTTGTAGATGGACGGTATAGGGTGAGTTGGTGAAGATGAGAAAGAGGTTGACGTAAGAGCTGTCTTTTGCGTCAGGGGGAATGTGGCGGGAGGCGGGCGGAGAGATAACGGACGAAGAGATTTCTGATCCATAGCTGTTTGAGGTGAAACGTTTGTATGCTTCGTTGGGGAGCAAGGAGTTTAAAGCAATGCAGCAGAAAAAAGAAACCCTCTTTCGTTGTTACATACAAGGCAGGCTTGCTAGTTTAGGAAAGAATATATGTTCAGTCGTTTGCTGAGTTTACGAATATTCGTGAATTATCAATTACAGTATTCTGAAATGTCCCACTGCATTACATCATATCTTGTGAAATGGGGGGTTAATTTACTGTGGTAGATATGTGGGTTGGTACCCAGTAAATTTGTACCGGAGCGTAGATACCGAATATTGGCCATATCTTGGTCAACAAAAAACAAAGTGTGGGAAATGTGGCGTGATTTAATATTTGATAATTATGGTTGATTGTGACCAGTAGTACCTCTTAAATCCGTAGCTTCAATTCAACTTCAAATTTTAGGAATTTTCTGTTTGTGTAGTTCAATCTACAAAAGAATTTCGACAAGATTTGCATGAGATTGCTTCCAAAATGGCAGGACTGTTCTGAATGCCCTGTATTCATTCTCAAGCAGAGAAATTTCTTTTTTTATGAAAGTAATTTTGCCCAATCAGAGGAAGGCCAACGAATACACCAAATGTACTGTACAATATCTCATCACATCTCGTAGTTTGTTATACAGTACACCTGCTGTAAAAATAAGTATGTACTGTACAGTACTGTACCATACATTTTTTCCTGTGTTAGCATGAACAGCTAAGACCCAATGAAATTTTCCTTTCACGTCAGTACATCGATACTGATGCTTAATCTTCTCAAAGCCTGCTTCTGAATTTATTGCTTATCAAGAGAATGCAATACTGTATAATACAGTAGGATCGCATGGTACTTTTTTTTCGATCCAATAAATAATGAGTAAAGATCGCTTCTCTCATAGCTTTGGACTGAATTTGAGACTAATGACGTTCTGTGCCTCTAAATCAGTCTTTGCTCAGATTTATGTGCGCCTTGATCAGATGCGAAAGAATAAAGGAATGGCTACATATTTTCACAATGAGATCCATTCCATTATGATAAGAAAGATTTTCGGTCACATTTTTCCTCGAAATGTTGGAAGGCAGAAATCGATTACAGTACAAGACATCTGTGTAATGATGTGGACAAACGCCGCATTGGCGATTGCGTTAACTATTTCTAAGTACAGTACTGTACAGTACAATTGTCGCGTGCTCACCTTTGCGCAAACGTGACGCTCGAGCTGTGTAATCACCTCATCGGGTAGCGTCACGTAGTAGGGCGTAGAAAGTACGGGAAAGTAGTGGTAAACTTTTATGAGTTGCACATTGTTGCACAGAAGCATGCGGAGGTTATACGGGAATTAACTACGAATGCGAGTGACGGGTGGAAACCTGTCGCGTCTGCATTACTTGAAGTAGGGGGTAGAAGGATAGAAAAGCGTGGATCGAGCTGAACGAATGGCCAATGACAAAAGGGGCCGATCTGAACGAACGGGGGATAGTTCCAGCCACTTTACTAGTAGATCTAGGACAATAAACTCTCTGTGTCTTGAAGCCGGGGAGCGCTGAAAGCGTCAACCGGCGACGCAGTATTTATGTTGTACATTTCAACGACCGGAACAGTACCAACGGCGACCACCGTTTCGGCGACTAAACACCGTAAGTAGGAACTGTAAGTGGGAAATGTAAGGGACCAACTGTAATGACACTCCGCCGTCTTGTCCGAGGTCGTTGGTTGTACAGTAAAAAACTGAAACATTTCATGCGGGCTAAATGCATTCTGTGTTTTTGTTCAATTTATGCCAGCATGCCGTCGAGAAAAGTTTCCGGGAAAACGTAATTTTCTAGAAAACTACTGTACATAACAGAAAAACGTAGTTCCAGGTGGTGCCAGGCAGTCAAACAGTATATAAGCGGTGCTACGGTAGTTGTTAGTGCAAAACAGAACCTGCCATCGTCAACGTAACGTCTGTCGGGGTACAAAGTAGTGGTCTCCAGAATGTCATCCCGGGTTACCACTGAATTTCATAGCTAAATAGCTTGCGATAAGGCCCCGTGCTTTGCATTGATAGCTCGAGGTGACCAAGAGAGGGCCAGCAGTCGCGAAAGAAGAGGCCCATAGTTGGAAGGAAGTTATCAAAGCGCCAGCTACAAGATTGTAGGAGTTAGCTGGGGACGGTAAGTGGAAGTAGCGATCGCCGAGTAGAAGTTCAGTCCCCCTTGGCTGCAGAGGCGGTAATTTTCGGTAGTCATGTAACGGTGGATGGTAAGTGCTTCGAGTATGGGAAGTACTTTGCTTGTCATGGTAATATTGACGACGCAAATTCGTACATCGATATTCTAGAGGTAACGTTCACAGCATCAACTTTTGGAGGAAAAGCAGTGAAATTTCCTACCAGATCTATCGATCACAAGCCTGGAAGAAGGCATTCAGAAAACTTGGTAGTGAAGGCGCTAGCGAACGATGCAACTAAGGAAGAGGTAGAAGCATGTACTCTTAAGGAAATACGGGAATCTTTTGGATTGATATCCCGGGATAGCGATATTGACGAGAGGCCCTGGTGCAAGGGAGTCCAATCCGTTCTTTTTGCACCGAACTGGGCTCAGCAGTTGAATTGTGTCAGGGAACAAGAAGCTCGACTGCGTGCTGGAAAACGTGGTCAAAGCCTTGTGCCTGATTCTAGGGGAAGATGCAGCGACATTATTTGTGGATGAATGGTACGAAGCAAAGTGAAGGTTTGGAATGTTTGAAATAGCCAGCGATTTTTTTTAGAGGACCGAGAATGAGACTAGATCTCAAATAGCACCCGGAAAGGAAGAAATTGGGGGGATATGCGGAATTGTAGTTCATTTACAATATTTGAGGCTTTCCAAAAGGACAGAGGGGGGTATGCATGGTACATTTGGTGGATAAAAGGGTAAATGGAAAGGTTATGGACAATTGTGTGAGGTGGTAGAATCCATCAAATGAATGATTGTGGACCCAGCAGAGGACAAGACCACTAAGCTTGCAAGGGAAAGCCTGCGGCTGTGCGTTGCGAGCAAGGTATCTTCAGGGAGAAATGTAGGGGTAGCAGAAGCGTGGGAGGTCCGATTCGTATAGGTCATGAATGGAAGCTTTTGGTTATCTGGATTAAGGGAGATCAGGGATGAAAATTACAACAGGAACGTCTCATCGATCGAGAATTAGCCACTTGCTGGTTTATATCTCCGAATGCACTGCTCGATTTGCGGGTTGGCTCTTCTGAACTCAATTTACTCATCAGCCAGAGTAAATTGCGTTGCGAGGAGCAGATTGAGAAATAGGCTTCGTTAGAACATCGTCGTGGTTATTCTTACCACACAGGAAGCCTATGTTGGAAATAATAGAATCCATGAATGCTTCTTTAGCGGCATCAATCTTCAGTATTGTTCGCTTTTCGGATGTTCTGGAACCTTAAGATGGAAAACAGAAAATGTTCTCGCTTTCCTTGGCAGCTGCACTAGAACAGGTTTCGACTTGATATCGCGTAGGTCCTGAGATAGTGCAACAACAGTTTTAAACATGTATGCGAAGGCCATGGTTTCGCTAGACCTTGCTAGGTGGGTGATTAATCGACATTTGTATGCTTTAAATACCAATTGAATGGATACATTGCGTTTATCCTCAAGAAAAATGATGAACCCAAGCTAACTAGAAGTTGTGGCGTTGCTACAGAAGCTTTATTCTGAAACGCCAACATTTCGGAGGGATTCTTCGTCAAGTAGTGGGATTTTGATGCGTGTAGGGTCATCTATGGCATACTGGATGGCCTTGTTCAACCGATGGATGATGTACGGCTGCTTATGGTTCCATATTTCTTCGTTTATCTGAGTAAGCTGTGCAATCTCGGAACAGCAAACTGGCCGGGAATTGGCGAGCCAAGCGAATTTCATGCTGGCCCAACGGAAGTTGGGGAATGTTGCATTGCAGACTGTGATACGCGATCAAGTTTTGTCAAGTAGTAGCTTTGGTCCACCACGAACTCTCCATCCTTCCTGAGGTTCAAGCGGAACCCCGTGCACTCTGTCAGGAAAGATAAGTTGTCTGACATTCTGAAACGCTCATTGGTGCGGTTGGCGATATTGCGGAAGTCAGAGTCTTCTAACGGAAAGATATGGTTGAAGTACGGTGCGATGAGACTTTTGAGTGTACATTTGTTGAGTAGGTAGTTGAAAACCTTATCAACCCTACTCGGCTGCATGCCGAGTTCATCACGATGATGCTTGTCCATAGTGGCATGCCACAAGTTTCCGGCGTCACACAAACCGTAGAGTGGCTTCAAGAACTTGAGGCACTGATGCGGCTCAAGCTAAAATTCTGGGGCTGGTTCCTGGAAGTACAAGTCAAGAAGGAACGAGTTTTTCGACTGCAGATATGCTTGAGAAACGTCGGCCGTCCATACTTCGAAATTGAATGTTACTGCCAGTGCCAGAAGCATAATCATAGAGTGAGGCTGCAGAGTAATGGAAGTATGAACAACGAAGTCTTTCATACGATCCGTGTGACCGCCTATGACATACCGCCCTTTGTACTTGATTGCTCTGTCGACATTGAATTTGATTGCGAGAACAGAACGACATTGCAGAATATTTCCATTTTGGGGGATGTATTCGAGATGTATTCGAGATGTATATCCATGGAAGTCCCGCGCGCAAGAATTCTTTGAAGTTCTTTATGCTTCGCTGCTGCCACTTTCGGTGATTTCGCTTTTTTGCCATGAATTTCAAGGACTTCCGTGAGGAGGACCGTTTGCTCATTGGGAGCCGAAAATTAGGGCAAAGCAGATGCTAAATCACATAGGAAAGAGTGGGATGCATCGATGGGGTCATGGAAGGATTAACTTGAGAAAAATTGAACGGAAGTGTAGACCCGTGCTCAAAGTCACTCATTCGAATGAATGCGAGCTTCCTGTTTACATCCACAGAATCCACAACGTATAGTCCAGTCCATTCTCCGATACGGCTACGTGTCTCTCTTTCCCTCAAAAATAATACCTTTTTAACGTCTTGATAAGTACAATCACTTGCTGAAGGGATCTTATACTTAAGGGCTCTTTTGATTTGCACGGACGCAATTTGAGAGGCTATTTCTTTACGAGAAAGCTCGGTGATACTCGATCTTTCTTGGGGGGTACCGCTTCTAAACTAGTGTCGTTTCGGTACCTTTGGATATGCGCCAAACAAGAGAATCAAAGGGATAAGTCCTTCAGAACTGATGGTATCATTCATGGCTTTTACAGCGCAAGGCAATGCAAGATGATTGTCGAAATTCTGATGCTCTTTGATTAGCTTCCGGAAGGTATCCCGGAGAGGCGCATGGTAGCGCTCAGCGAGACCAAGGCCGCTATATGCCTTTACTACTATCCGTGATACTCCAACGTTGGAGTCAATCGCCATACGAATGAATCCCTCCCAAGACTGGGTGCATTGATCAGTTAAAATGGAATTCGGGAGACCGCTGTAGATGAGGATACAGTATTTGGTGGTAGCTGTTCAGGTTGTTTTTGGTAGTTACATCAAGAAGGAAGAATGCAGCACTGAAACGCGTTCCATCGTCTACAATATGCAGGGCTGGATCAGAGCCGATACATGTAATGTCCAAGATATTGCTTTCGTTGAAACGGCAATTCTCAGCGCCGACTGTAACGCGGAAAAGGGTGGGTGCAGATTGTATATGTTTGCATGGGTTAAAACATTTGGTGATATCCTGAAATCTGCGAAAATTTTCCAGTGTTTTATCGTTTATAATTGAGAGGTTGAGTAGGTTGAATAGTTTCTGCGCCGGGGTTTGGATAAAGTGCTTGTGCATTCGGACCAGTTCGCGTCGTGTGAAGAACATAACAACCATTTCCTGAATTTCAGAATCTATTTTATAAAACAGTACAGTATAGTACATGCTTCTGCATGCATTACCGTACAGAATTATTCTGTAAGCAGTTTGCAGTGTATCATACATAAAGGGAGATGCAGGAAAGTCCGAATTTGCCTCACAAAGTTTTAGTTAAAAAACAGAAGCTTACTTATCGAAGAACACTAGTTCTCAATCTTCAGTACAGAGCTGCACGAGAATAATGACAGCAAAGAAACAATTTGCGTTCAAATCGAGCTTTTGTCTAAAACGATTGCCTAAAACCTAGAACTGTTTGAGTCTCTTATTTGTGGCTTCGTGCCTTGCCCTAATAAAACCAAATTTTACAGTACCATCGGTGACTTGGGAGCGAGAACATTTTACACCGGGGTACCCCTGATGGGCTATAAACTTCTTTCCAGGAAGAAGGTGCCTTTTTTAACCCATTCGGAAAATTTGTAGGTCAGTGTAAGAGCCAAAGTGGAAAGAACCAAGGGCCCACACAATATTCCCCCTTTAATGCTAACTCCCACCTCATAGCGAAACCCTGGTCCTTTAAATTTGTGACTGAACCACATTGGGCTAAATGGGGATGGTTCTTGAATGACAAAGTCCGTCTCGTCCACTGCCATCTTAAACATGGGGTCACTCCGCCCACGTCGACTCTTATCAAAAAACACCTGTAAAAAGTAAGTGACACGTTTAAAAATGGCTGTAGTCAAAGCTACTATGATAACGCATACCACTTCCAAAGAAGCTAGCCGCCATACTAGCCGCCAGCACCAAATACGGAACGTTTTCTCGTCTACTCTCGCAGCAGAGGTCTTAACATTCTCTTTGTTACAGATTTTAAGAATAGTCAATGCCTAAAGAAGATGGCGAGGTTCTGCGCTCGACAGCAATAACGGTGCACACAAATTCCATGTCTTCGCAGCGACAGCAGGACCAACTCCGTAGCAATCTCGTAAACGACGACGCTCAAGCGACTCCCCCTCTCCCTTCATACCCCTGAAACGACGATGCGGCTGCTAGTATATCTTCCGAAGAAACTGCTGGAACCTCCATGGCGAATAAATAAGAGTTTGTGCTTGGGGAGCTACGATGCTAGGCAAACAGATGTAATAGCCATTTCTTTGCTTGTCATGTAAAACACACATGAAGAGTTTGAAAATCAATCCGCTTTTAAAATTTTGTTTAAACTCTGCCTATGTGGGAATTTTAGCGGAATTTTCGCGGAATTTTCGAGGACAATTTGATATTCTTCCCGCGTATAATCAACCTCGTTCTGCACTAAGAAGACGGCAAGTCGATAGATAGGCGAAAATAGGTACAAAAGACTATGCCCTACAGCATTGATGAAATGTCAAAAATGAATTTTTACATTATGAGAAAAGGCGGTCATAGAATCGAATGTTCGCTATAACGCTAACACTTTGTTTTCCGAATCGGTCATTTTTATCGTTTAATTCACTCAAACTCTACTTGCTCGGCACAGATGGTGTTCAGTGACCTCCAAAGTAGTAATGTTCGCAGGAATAGCAGGGAGAACCAAAACAAGGATGAAATGGCAGGCTTTATACGTTTTTGCTCGCCACAAAAAACGAACAACGGATAAACCGAAATTTAAAGTGAATGATATTCGAACATTAAAAAGTACTATTCGTTTATTCGTTTTTTGCCCTCTTGACTCTATTACCTCATGACCTACGGATTCTGCCCATATCTCTCCGGTGAAATTTTTACTTTTCTCCCTTGACAGAATGGCCAAGACTTCGGGGAAGAAGCTGACGAAAAAGTTGGAAGGTGTGACTCATCTTCGCCGACATTTTGAAACCAAGAAAGTTACTGGTATTGAGAAGCCGAATATTGTCTACAGCAATTTAAAAATCTTTCAGAAGCGCAATCTAAGTGCTTATAGGGCATGCTTCAACCAAATGCGGAAAGAGTTCGGTGAGCAATCTGCAGAGGGTAAGCTACGCAAACAGCCAATTATTTACTCATTCATTTATTATCGTCCATTGTCTAACTGCTCTGTTCCTGTCAGCTGATAGTGATGAGGATTCTGTTCATGGCCTCGTGCAGTATTGAACTGTTCCTGTTGAAGAAACTGTAGGGAAAAAGCCGTCGTATGAAGAACTCATGAGAGGGGAGAGTGGCTCGGAGTATAGCACTGGTTCTATTCCAGAATTAGATGCTGCAGTAGTCCACCCGATGCACTTGATATCATCCTGGAAAGAACCAGAAACCGCAACAAAAGGTTATCCCTTGCTATTGTGCTGGCAACGGGAGTGGGTCCGGGTGACTTTAATTATCGTGTCGACCCGATCCGTCGGATAGTGGTTGAGGTTTCGATTACGTGGCCAAAGCCCCTCACCTCGGCAAAAGTGCTGCATGCAAAGTGGCTTCAGTCTTGCGGCAGTTACAAAATTACTCACTATCACCCCAAAATGCTAGCTTTTAAAGCAGCTCTGAAAAAACTTAGGACTAGGGAGAATGATACTGTAATGTCTTTGTGGTGGACACATACGGTTTGCAGAATGATAACTAGGCCTTCGAATCAGCAGATTAAATTGTTTTACTTCCTTTTAGGGAAGTTGATATAATGAAAATTGTAGATATTATTTGGCATTCTGTGCTGGCTGCGCTGGCACTCTGCGCTGGCTGCGCTGGTATGCTGCGCTGGCTGCGCTAGCATGCTGTGCTGTCTGCGCTGTCACTTTCGTTACAGTTTTATTCTCAATTATTTTTAGAGGGGGGCTTTGCGCCGTACTGTAGCGGTGCCAATAGGGCACATAGGTACTGTATTGGTGCTACGGATTTTGAGGGTTGAAAACTCTATATAAGGGGCCGGAAAATATGGACCAGGGGTTCCCGATTCTGGAACTGGATGGGGGCGTCCTCAGTGGTTTAAATATTTCGCAGGAGGCAATGGAGAATTCTAAGCCGTTCGCGGATATTTATGTAGACTGCCTGGGCGGAATGGATATTTTGGGGGAACTGTTCGGCTCTGATATAGAGGACTAAGATATTAAGGAAGGAATCTAGACATTTATCCTGAGAGTATCTGCTGTTAGTCATTCTCGTTCACACGATTCCATTTGATGCATTTTACAGTTCTTAGTATGTTTCTTTGAGACTTAAGGGATACCCAAAAAGTCTATATAAGCTGAGTAAACTGCTTCCTCTTGTAGAGTTCAAGCAAGTTGGCAGACAACTTCAAGTCAAGCTCCGAGTAGTAGGAAGTTGAGAGTCAACTTCAGACCCAAGAAAACTTTTTCCTAAGCTGGTCGCAGAGCATCAGTGGTAGCCCCTGCCCCTTTTATACTTGCTTGTAGCCCTCTCAACTCTCTCCCATATACACTCCTTTTTATTTGTTCAACTATACCACGGTAGCACTTTTGTCGCTCGCAACACCTCCGTGTTGGGGTAGTTGGTTCTGAATATCTCTTCTCCCGACGATTTACCCTTATCAGAAGTTTCCCTATTTCCCGCATCTCCCAGTACAATACTGTCCACAGTACAGTAAATGTAGAATACTATTGTTACTTCATTGAGTATCTATCGTGTACACTGCAGGACTGACTATACGGCTAAGAACTAACCGGATGTTCCACGTCAGGCACGTGCAGTGGGGCTCGCGATAGAATCGCCATTGCAACAGAAGACCATGGTGTGCAACTAATGCGCTGATAAATACGTCTGATTGTTGGGAGATCTAGATCTTTACGAGTTGTGCAGTATGGCACATAAGCGTGGGGAGGGTATTCAGAAATTAACTACGAATGCAGGCGGCTGGTGGAAACCTGTCGCGCCTGCATCACTTGGAGACTAGACACAAAACGGGTAACAAAGTCGCGAAGCTCTTATTGAGGGGAGGAACCGTGCCGAGAAGCAGCGAAGGAAGCAAGGCAGCGGAAGAAACCTTGGCCGTCGTCACAAAAGGCGCCGTAGATATCAATCCCAACAGGGGAAAGGAGGATATCGTCTTGGTCGCGGTAAGTGCCGTAATGAAGATGTTTCCCGCGCTCTGCGAGTGTCGCGGCAGCGCCTGCTGTATCCGTACTTGGCGAGATGTAGCGGCGAGCGGAAGGGTGGGCAACAGTAACGTCGACGGCGATATCAGTACTGTAAAGCCCATAGGCAGTGGGGATGTAGATGCCCATTCGTAACGCAGGGGACTCCGAATGCCCAGATGAATTGGGAGCCTGGCAGAGGATCGGATGCTCGACGAGGGCGACGATCCCAACTTCCTTACAGAAGCGGGAGCGAGAGCGCCGAGAGCGTTTAAGAGGACGTGATGTCGACGAGTCATGCCGTCTTCGTATTTGCAGGTCAAAGCGTGTTGTCCGCTTGGATCTTAGACGAGTGCAAGGTCGGCCGAGCGCCGGAAGCAAACCGCACAGGGAGTAGATCCAGGGAATAGCGCGATGTCCAGACGGAGAGCAAGAGCGACTTTCCACGCCGAGGAGGACCCATTCGTACAGCTGTGGGGGTGAGGAAGCGAAGAGAAAACAGAGGACGACGAGGGTGTGCGCACAGAGAGGAGGCGTGGTCGGTCGGGTGCTGCTGCGGACAAGGACAACCTGTCAGACTTCGATAGCATGAGTTCAGTTGTGATCGCAGACTGGAGCTTTTCACCGGGGACAGGCGAAGAATACGCTCGAAAAGTGCCGTAGCTGTAAGCGGCGGAGACAGCTGCGGGTGGCGGGAGGATAAGAGCGAGATGGCGGACCGAGGAATTTCTTCCAGGTGGCTGTCGTGGGAAGAGGCAGCATGTCGGAGATAAGTCCAAAAGAATCAATTACATATGCTGCGTGAGCAGCCTCGGTAACTTCCGAAGTTTGCAGGAGCCCTAGACCGCCCATTGAGAAGGGGAGAGAGGCCTGGAGCCAGGCCCGATCCGGACACGGCAATTGCAATTGGTGGAACGCTTCCCTCTGCTTCTGATCGAAGCTGGCGGTGAGTACCGCATATTGAGTGGGGGGAAGCGTACGTAGGAAGTGCATGAACTTGGAGGCTTTCGCACAGAAGCGGTGTAGGTGGATAGCCAATAGAGCATCACCCAAATCTCGATGGGATTGGAAGATACGGTCAGCGGCGGTTTGGCGGCCTCCGAAACATTTGGAAACAATGGAGTCTGAGCCAATCGGAGATCCTAGCACAACGGAGCTGGGTAGAAAAGGGGCCGGGAAGTGACAAAGGGGGGTGGGAAGTGGAAAAGCCGTAAACTTGGGTCTTTGAGAGGTTGAGCTGGAACCCGAGTAGACCTCCTTCAGGTTATAGGTTATCGCGTGGTTATGTTTTTCTTTAATCAGCGCTTTTTCACCGGAGACGTAATAGAACCCGAATGCAACGGCTAATGCAGAAATTGTTAAAGATTCAAACGAGCCAATTCGGAAAATATGATTTTCCCCTGAGTTCACATAGATCAAATATATCTTCCAACTGCAAACACACCCACCACTTTCCCCTTGGATACGATATCGTTCTTTACGTATCTCAAGACACGAAACTTTACTCGTAAAGAAAGTGACGTACAATATGTCCTGTGATTTGCTATAGTGCTGACGTCTTCCGCGTTATTGTGAGGAGAATTTTGGGTTATTTTAATTTTTGGAAGATGTGGTCGGTTGTATCTGCGCCGCTTGAAGTGCGTAACGCTGTTTTGTGTACGGTACAGTACATGCAGTACTGCAAAGGCTCACACCTCTGTGAGAACTCTGCGCTTAGGGGGGAATTAGTTTATTAAACAGCCTCCCACGTGGTGCACGGTCACTCCTTAGTTTAGTCACGGACAGAACGTCAATCTTACTGGACGTTTTATGTTATAAAAAGTTGTTGCACGTAGCCAAGCATAAGACATACGTGTATGGGAAAAGTAGCATTACGAAACGATGCAATTCGCACTTACACCCTTGTCATGCATACAATGACAATTGATGTCAGCAGAAACATTTTTCCGAGTACAATCTGACTTTCGAATCAACTCAGTATTCCGCCATTTACAGACGCAGCTCGCTAGGAACACCTTTAGTCATGTCCCGCTACACAACCGATGCCCTGTGCAAAGATTGGTCGCACCCCCGAAGTGATTGCAGAAATAATATTCGAAAAGTTCTTACCTACTTTCTGCACAAATCAGGGGTGTGATTACTGCGCGACTTCAGAGGGCTGAATACCGGGAGAGTATTAAAGCCTGGAAAATGTTTTGTTCCCGGGATGATCAGAAACCCTATATAAGACATACAACATTGACAAAAAATTGGAGGTGCCTGCAAGAACCATACTCACAACAAACTTCACCTCGAAAAAGAAATCTCTCAAACCCACAACCGCCCCGTCCAAACGTTATTCCACAAACATGAACATCTTGACCTTTTTGTTTTTCCTTTCAGTTTCATCGCTCCTTCTTGCTCATCCTGTCCCTCATGATGTTAGCGAGAAACAAACCGTATCCGCGACCGATGATTCACACTCATTCTTGCGGAAAGGCTTCGCCAAACCAAACGGTAA
This sequence comes from Kappaphycus alvarezii, assembly GCA_002205965.3. Lineage (NCBI taxonomy): Eukaryota > Rhodophyta > Florideophyceae > Gigartinales > Solieriaceae > Kappaphycus > Kappaphycus alvarezii. Next base: position 368,195 of record NADL03000078.1, on the reverse strand, counting down.
ACTAGACTTTGATCGAGTCAGCAGAGCCTCAGATGAGGACCTTTACTACGAGGGGATTTATGGAGATGGGCTCTCAAACTACAACAATGACTATGATTGGCGTAGTGGATCTGCAATCACAGACTATGACAACGACTACGATTGGCGTAGTGGGTCTTCAATCACAGACTACGACAACGACTACGATTGGCGTAGTGGATCGCCAATCACAGACTACGACAACGACTACGATTGGCGTAGTGGATCGCCAATCACAGACTACGACAACGACTACGATTGGCGTAGTAAGGCCGTACTAACGGATTAGGACCATGATTATGACTGGGACGGTGAGTCCGAGTTGGCCGGAGATGATGATTATGATTGGCGGTGTGGAACTGAATTTACATGGACTGACAATGACTAGGGCTGGCGCAGTCGTGCTGTAGTCATCAGCGAAGAAGATCCTCACTATGACTCTCATGCAGGGGCAGCCGAGACGTACAAACTTTTAAAGTAGTGCGGAGGATTGAGGAAAATCCAATGTTAAGTCCTGGTGTCATCACAACGATAAGGAACACAGACAAGTACCGATACTGTCACAATACTAGACACACTGTGGCCTGAGGATACAAAAAGTGTGGCTGGCAGCGTGCGTGATGGATACATATCATCATAACGGGAAAGCAAGGCATCCCCAGCTCCTCTATTATCTTTCTGATTCCCAATGAAAATAGCAACCCGACTCCTTCAGTAAATATCTTGTTAATCACAAACTCCGCCACAGATGGCCGCGCAGCCTACTTGGCCAACAGATCACAAACCTGCACGTAGCGGAACATAGATTATAAGCTTAGCTTGCCGTTCCGTATACTGCGACTATCGACACCTGGCCTCCAATTACTTCGTAGGCTTCATCGAAAGCTCCTTGATACCTCCGACAACGTTCCCCTCCAACCGTTATTAATTCCTGAACAGCCTCACTTCGGTTACTTCTAGAAGCGGCACCTTTCCATCTCTGCAATTCGTCAAGATTACTACGGAACATGCGTCGCCCCCGAGGTCTAGCGTTTTACTGTTTTCATTCGCCTCGTCTGGCCACTGGTTTCCTGAGCCGAACACAGTTCCGTCTGCCTTAGCTCTCGGCTCCGACTGCCCCCAGTCCTCGAAATGCTTGGCCATCACACCACCCTCTTCCACTGCGTTGACGGCCCTGTCCGCCGCCACAAAATGCTTCGTGGTCGCATTTTCTCCGCGTTCTCTACCCTCTCGATCGCTCTTTGTCCAGTCCGGAAATGGGAATTGAAACAAGACGCACGTCTTTCTCCTCTGATCCATTCCCGTCTCGACCTCATCATCGATGAACCCTGGTTTGCGCCAACAAAGTTATGACGTAACTGTCATCAGCCATCATTCTAACCGCCACAACCCCCTCCGGCGTTTAGGATCCTACACCCCTTCTTTCCGAAGCTTAGGACGTCAAAAAAGGCCGCTTCCACGCCCTCTGAGATAGTTGGATTTGTTCATGTCTTCTGAAATCTTTCTGATTGTTTGGTAAGACACTGCGTCTATGTTGAGACCAATACGTACCACTTGACAAGATGTCAATTTAAGTTATTCTATGAGTTGTTTATTTCATATAGTACTACGTTGCATAAATCCCTAGTACTGTGTCGGTATACCCCTTTTGAGTCGATTGTGGTTGTCTGGAAAATCATGGGATATATCGGATGTTTCTTCCAAGAGTAAAACACCCAAACCTTTTCGTTACACATTTGCGTCCTGAAGGTTCCGATTTGTGTTCCCCCCTTTTCGTCGGGTACACGCTCTCTCTTTTATTGACCCTTCACGGTCAGTGCGTATATATGCACTTTGGCTCCCTCAAGGACAAGTTGTCCCACACTTCCCCAGGTGCTAGGGTAACCCATAGAAAATCTACTTGCAGTCCCACGTCGGACTGAATATCGCCCCTATCACGGGCATTGGTGGAGTCGTCTTTGGAACGGGTCTCACACGTCCCTCTGTGTATGCCTCAAACGTGAACGGGAATCTCAGTCAATTGGGGTGCTGGGTTCCTATGAGTCAAAAAGCAAAGAATCGGTCAATTAGATCGAAAAGTGGAACTGAGAGAGGCTGGTTTTCTTATACGGGGAAGGACGCCAAGGTCTCCTTCAGGTTTGTGCGGATATCATCGTTTGCAATGGTTGATTTACCTGCCTCTAGTGGCTGAGAAGGATTCCCGGATCGCAAGGCTGAATTGTGTGGACAATGGAGTTGCACAACATGGTAACACTGGGAGTTTAGTCGAAGTACCTGGTGTACTTGTGTTTATTTAAGAGTAGGTCTGGGAAAAGAGTAGGTCTAGTAAAGGTCGAGGCAATCGGATACCTCTCTTCTCAGAATCGCAAGTGAGATGAGCTCAATGTAGATTTCCTCCCGATGGCTTTCGATATCTACGGTTCTGTCGGTCCAGGGACCGAGGGCGGGTGGAATGTTAGGTGCTTTAATATTTGAAAGATACGGTCGGTTGTGGCTCAGAATATCCTAAGGTGACTAGTAGTACGTCTATATTTTCCCTGAAAAGCCGGCTCAAGGACAGCCAGCAGGCAAACTGCATTGGACATTACAGCCACGGCAGCGTGCCTTTCGGTAAGGAAGCCGGGTTGTATAGAATTTCCAAATACAATACTTCCCGGAAAAATATTAGTCCGGCTGCCTAAAGTCATCGACTCTTAGGGGGGAAAGGTTTGGGTGTTTTACTCTTGGAAGATATATCAGATCTATTAGTGCTGAGCTCATTGGTTCAGCAACAAGCTGCGATTGCTACCAATTGCATTACAGTACTTACAGTACTGTACATTGTGTATACATGTGCATGTACAGTACTGTAAGTAAGCAAGGCAATGTACAGTACTGTAAGTACTGTACATTGCCTCGCTCCATAGTACTGTAAAGTACTCCCAGCATGTTTCAAAAGCGAGGAATGGTGGGGTAGTTTGTTTCGTTGTCTAACACTTCTAGCGGGGGGAATGTAAACGGAGTTTGGAGAGAAAGAAAAGAGAAAACAGAAACGGTCCTGCGCCTCCGTGACCCTGTGACTACGTCGACGGTTCAAAGCAGGCGAGGAGGCATGCCACACTAGACAGTACAGCTGATGCAGCGTGTCTATGCATGAGGACCATTTTGGCTCCCGAGAAGCTCGCCATTGCCCTTGCTGCCGCATTTGCTGCCAACTCCGACACGAACGTGTATGCCTCCGGGTGCCATCCTTCCAGAACAGATATCGGGATTGGCATCAGCCTCCCCCTTCTCTCAGCAGAAGGTCGCCCTTCGTACCTTGGAGGCTACGCAGATCGGGCCTCGTTGAGAGAAGTATGGAGGTTGAAGTTCTTGATTCGGGAATACGACCTGGCAAAGGGGTTAACGAAGGTAACATCCAGGAAATCCATCCCGCCATGATATCCTACGGCTTTAATATCTGGGCACTAACGATGTCCAACTCGTAGTCTGTGCTCCACCAAAGGATGGCGGACTGCTTTGTGTTGAGTGTACGTGTTCAGCAGGGAAATGCAAGCTAGTGATGGGAGACATAAGTTGTCAAAGTGTACATGTCACTCGACACCAGCATCCAAAACGATATCCTCCTCTCCCCCGTCGGGATTGATATATATGGCGCCCTGGGCGACGAAAGCAAGGGTTTTTCCGCCGCCTTGCTTCCATCGCTGGTTCCCGTCGCGGTTCCTCCCCTCAACAGGAGCTCCGCGACTTCGTTACCCGCTTTGCGTTTAGCCTCCAAATAATGCAGGCGCGACAGGTTTCTACCCGCCGCCCGCATCCGTAGTTAATTTATAAATACCCTCCGTACGCTTCTGTGCAACATTGTACAACCCAGAAATATTTACCACCACCGTGATAATGGGAAAACGTTTTGGGTGTTTTACTGTTGGAAGATATTTCCGACCTATCCCATGGTTTTCCAGATAATTACATTGAATCACTATGATGGAGAGGGGGAAATTTTTTGGGTTATTTTAATGCATGGAAGATGTGGTCTGTGTGTGTAATCTTTACGGGGATGTGGAAAGAGCATGTGGGAGAACATGCTGAGGGGGATTACAGAGAAATTAACATGCATAGGGGGATGAGAGAGAAACTAATCGGAAATGCATCTGGTAAGAATTTGACGAGCTTGTAACCCATGCAAGCAGAACACAAAGCGCGTGATTAGGAGGTGCAGCTCCCATTGGGGAGTGGTGCCTCGACGGGCAGCAGCGAACGTAGAAAGGCGCCGGAAGAAAGTCGCACCGTCGGCCCCAAGGGCACCGAACACATCAATACCAACAGGAAGAAGCCGTATATCGTTCGTGTGGCAGACTAGACCGTAGTGCGTGTGTTTCGCACGTTCAGCCATTGAGGCAGCTGCGCCGCCAGATAGGGCACACTGGGAAACGCGAGAAGTGACCTGTGGATGGGCCACTGTGACATCCAAAGCAATATCCTTCGGGTCGAGGCCATATGCAGCAGGGATATAAAGATCTATGCGAAGGGCGGACGAGGAAGAGGACGAAGGGGGAAGGGGAGGAAGCAGATGTTCAAGAGAGGCAGAAATTCCAAGCTCCTTACAGTAGCGATGGAGAGCGTTACGCAAGACATTGTGGCGACGAGTCTGCCCATCGTTGTACTTACAGGTGAGGGCATGTTTGCCCAGGGGATCGAGCAACGGGGCGATGTCGTTGGAACGGCGAGCACATACCGGACATCGATCATGACCAGAGAAAATCGCGCGGCCGAGGCGTAGAGATACAGCGACTATCCAAGCTTGCGAGGACAGATAGGTGCCGCGGTGAGGGTGCGGTAAAGTAGAGAAAGCTGAACAGGCGGACGACTCACGGACAGATAGGAGGCGAGATCTGTCGCGGTCAGAGGATGATCGGAAGATCCGATCAAACGTCGAACTGTGAAGCTCAGACGAGATAGCAGACTGGAGCCGTTCGTCTGGGACCGGCGTTTGACACCTCTGAAACAGGGAAGTGGGCGACAGGGAAGCCGAAAGGTCTGGATAACGGGTAGATAATAAAGAAATCGCGGCCCGAGGCACTTCCTCCAGGTGTAGGTCTCCCGAGAAGGAGAGCAGATCTGAGAAACGGCGGAAAACATCAATCATCGAAGCCGCATAAGCGGACTCAGGGATTGACGAAGCGAGAAGAATGCCGAGGCCCCCGTAGGAAATAGGAAGGCAGGCTTGCTCCCATTCGGAGTCGGTGCAAGGACCATGAATCTGTGCGAAAGCCTGGTCGGTTATATCCAAGCGGCTAATGCGTCATGCGGGATAAGTCGTCGCTGATGGGTAACACCACAGTACATGACCTTCCTTACAAGGCCGGCTCAATGAAAGCTAGCAGGCATACCGCGTTGGACATGACGGCCGCAGCAGCGTGCCTTTGGGTAAGAACCGGTCTGATGGAGAGTGCCAGCGTGCAGTAAAATAAGTCTCGTGTTCCTTTTAAAACCATCGAAGCTCTGAGTGTTTGACCTCTTTGATCTCCAATAGGTAGATTGGCCTGGAATCTTATATGAATCTCATTAGCCAGTGTTTTCAGTGAGGGTGTTGATTGGGTGAAAATGGCGCCGAAAGAAAAGGGAACCACTAAATACCCGAGATAAGAGTCGTTGCGAGCGACTAAGTGCTACGGTAGACCTGTCTGCCAACTCCCTTTACACTCTGTGTTGTGTGCGACTTATTTTGGTGAGCGTCCCACTACTGCTTGCTGGCTCCCAGGTACTCCTATCATTTCATGCAAACAGCCCCTAATAAAGAGTTTCCACAATTCGTAGCACCTATACAGTACACTCCCGCTTGATGCCATAGCACACCCCCCCAAATCACAGTTTCTTCATGAAAAACTAGTTTATTTTAAAAACAAATCTGCTCAGCTTGTTTCCTGCCCCAATAAACTTTTAGGACTTTGAAATAGCGAGTTACAACAACTTCTTTCTAAACAACGTTCCCAAAACAGATTTCAGGGGGTGTTTGCAGTCATAGCACATTTACTCTTTCAACCTAAAAGTAATGAGTTAACCCATACATTTAGTAGTCAATTTGCTTTCCCTGGCGTTCCAAAACATCTAACGTACGCTTGTGCATAGAACCAATCAGACTATTGATAACATTTTGAGGGATAGAGTCCCAACAAGCCGTTACACAGGCCATCAGATCTTCTGGGGTTGTAAATTGCCGATTCCCTTTGTAGACTTCTCTCGCTAGTATCCCCCACAAATTCTCGATGGGATTAAGGTCTGGAGAACGTGCGGGCCAGTCCATTACTCGGATTCCTTGCTCACTAAACCAGTCCATAGTTGATCTAGCGGCATGAGCTGGAGCATTATCTCGCTGAAATGTCCAACTTAACGGCATGATATCTTCTGTCCATGGCATAGCATCTTCTTCTAACATCTTGATATAGCTGGAAGAGTTGAGACGGCCGGAAATTTTTATCAACTTCGTCTTGCCATGTGCGCGAAAACCAGCCCAAACCATTATCCCGTTTCCCTCATGCTGACTCTTCGATAAAACGTGTTCATCCTTCCTTAAATCATGCCAGTAGTACTGCAAACCGTCCGGCCCGTCGCAATTAAAACGCTTCTCGTCAGTAAAAAGAACAGAACCCCAAAATCGCTGACCCATTTGAGCATGGTTTCGACCCCATTCCATGCGGGCAAGTTTGTGTCTTTCAGTCAACGGGGGGGCATGTTTAACTTTCTTGTACCTCAAACGAACGCTCCCGGTAAGATATGCACGTGTCCGGCTGACTGAAATTGGGAGCTGCAAGGCGTCACGAAGCCCTCGAGAGCTCAGCGACTGATTTGATGCTGCTCTTAGAAGCCTTCTTTCGTCTCTTACTGTAATTTTGCGACGATTGTTGCGGTAGTTCTTCTTCCCATAAGCCTCAGGATTACGAAGAAAGTTGGTTATTACTTTGCGCGATCTTTTAAGTTGACGAGCAATGTCGGAAATGCTTTTGCCAGCTGTCTGCAACGCTTTTGCTTGCGAACGCTCACTGTCCGTGAGTTGCGTGCCGCGTGGCATTGTGGGGGTCGCAGGAAGGGTGTGGGAGGTAATTGAGAAGGATAGATATCAGGAATCGCGGCTTTACTGTTAGAGGGAGGTACATCAGTTGAAATGTGCTATGACCCCAGACACCCCTTAAAATTTATATTTTCAAGTTGCTGTAAGAATGCATTAGTATTGACTTAAACAGGCACCGTTTTTAGGGGTTATTTGAGGGGCCAAATGCGACTATCAGATTAGTTTTTAAAATACCGTAGATTGTAATGGCGAAACTATGATTAAGGGGGGTGTGCTATGGCATCGAGCGGCAGTGTACAGTATAGTACCTATGTGCCCTTTCAGCACCGCTACAGCACGGTGCCAAGCATATTTCTAAAAATAATTGAAAATAAAATTATATTTACAGTGACAGCGCAGCCAGTGCAGCCAGCGCAACATGCCAGCTCAGCCAGCGCAGTCTGCCCAATTTTTCATTTACAGCAGTGATGTCACAGTCCACTGAGATAGGGGTTGGGTGTTCGATGCATATGACCGCGGGTGCCCCAGAATATCCGCAGTTCACGCGTTGAGTCAAGGGAGTTGGTATTTGACCTCTTATTGCACTCCAACTCCCACTGACCTGAGCGGCTGTCGCCCAAGAGCTCTCAAAACTGCTGTGTGTCGCTTGGTCCACCCGGGACCTTTGACACAAAGGTCTACTGCATGGTATCCTAAGAGATTCATAGGCGTGTGGCACTCGACGCACCACAGCGGTGCGGTGTCGTCAAACACGCGAACGCCCAGGTTCCGACGTGGCATCACTGTCCACATCTAGTCAGAAGTTCGGTTGACTACAGAGGGGTGCGCGATGAGAGAATCTCCTGCTTGCGTTTCCAAATATTGAAGCCGGATTCTTCGCCGAATATCTGCTTGTGTATGCAATGCGGGGTTCGGCAATTTGGTCCATTCATCGTCCTTCCAGAAAAACTTTGCTGACGACTCGCACCCTGCTCGATAAAAACATTTGTGCGTGCTATCGGGCTTGGAAGCGAGGCTGGCCGCTGTCAATATTTCCGGGGGACTGGCATCGTCGTTATCGAAGAACGGGGGGAGCCGTAGAACAAACTCTCGGAGATGTCTGTCAGCTTCAGCGTGTCTGCACGCAAGGTGTTCAGTCGCACTAGTGTCCTCAGGGCTTTGCAGCTATCTAGCATCAATTATGCTCTCAGTAAGTGTTGCAAAATTAAGCTTCGCCGCCGGTGTAAAGCTTTGGCCGCCTTAGCGGAGAGGTAAGGATACCTGCTGTCGAACTGCACCAGTCATCGGCACTTAGTTGGAGAGTGCGTCAAAACCGAATTGCTCCCCGTCAAATCTCAGAGCAATGGCAGTGGTCACGGTGAAGTACAAGTAATATGCAATGCCTTGAAGGGGGCGGGGAATGTATGAAAGGACAAGTATTCTTGTAGGAAAAAGCTATTGGAAGGTCAGAGGGGTAAGGGAAGGCCAGTTCTGGCATTCCGTATCGTTGCTTATGACGGAAAAGGTGCCCTTTCGGAATCAGGGGAGGGATATGTTCAAGGACGAGGGAAGAGAACTTTTTGCCGTTCTGGGCCGGCGCGGTGCTGCCGGAAGTGGGTAACGAATCGGGGGTGGGGACAGGGCCCGCTGGAGGGGGAACGAGGGCGGTGACCAACCTTTGTCCAGCCCTCGGAATCAAGCTGTGGGTTTGTAGAGCCAGGGCGCTTGTAGGGATATTGAGTGGAGAGGTAGGGGCAGAGGTTCAACCTGGAAGCTGACGTCGTAACACGCCAGGGCTTTGTAAACAGTGCTCTCAGCGACTCGCAAGGTGGCAGCAAGTGATGGACCGGGTATGCAAGAGCATGTGTCCGATTCGAGACTCACAATTTCATTGCGCAATACCGGGAGTAGGGAGGCCAACTCCTCACTGAAAAGGTGTTGGCGTCGAAAATGATGAAGCCTGGGAAGTCCAGAACGGGTGCAGAAAAATTGTCAGAATGCGAGGCGAGATTCATGAAAGCATTGTAAGCGGCTGAATAAACCAAAAGTCACGTTTAGCCGCGGAAACGTAGAAGATGTTGGGGTCTGATATCGGAACCAGGAAATCAGAGCCCAGAATACCGCCAATGGAGAGAGCTTGGCGGAACTGAGAAGCGTTATCTACTGCGAAGTCAGTCGAAGAGGTGATGCGGACAAGTTTCTTCTCATTTCCGCCAAAAAAGACATAAGTAGCCGGTCGAACGGTACCAGCAAAATTTCCTGCTGGTCTACCGTGCCACCCGCGGCCCTAGACAGGGAGACGGGTGTCCGACTTGGTCAAGGGATTCCGTTTAGCATCCTGAAGATACGAGGATTCTGCGGGCATCGGTGAGGCAGGTGCGTCTGCGGATTTGTTGTTGGAAGGCGGGCCCCGGTAGGTACCAGTAGCCTGCGCAGGATACTGAGTGACACCTGAGAGGCCGGAGGAATCGGTAAACCACAGTCCAGCTAGGGGAGGCGAGAATAGCTATTCCGGAGCGAAAAAGAGGGTTTTTCAGTAAGAATCGGATGAGAACTTGAGCGGCGTGGGAGTCTTCGAGTTGCGAGAGGAATTTTTGAGCTGATATGAAGTCGACAAGGTTTATTTTTCCATCCAGAAGGGAAGAAGACTGGGCGAGGAAGTCGAGGGAGGTGTTGTTAGAGAGAGACAATAGCAGCATCGCGGGACGTACCTGCTTTTGCTGATGTCATGGTGAGGAGGAGTAAGGGGTTTGGGTGGACGCGAACGTGGGGGTGAGAGTTAGGAGGTGTGTCAGTGGAAGGCCCTAACTGGGTAGAACTGGCTCTGTGATTAAGATCACGGGAACATGATGGGCTACTGGCGTTACCTCGATGAAAAAAATCAACAGGGAAAAGAGGGGAGAGAAACGGGAAGTAAAGAGGGAGAAGAGAGGATGGTGGCCTTTATGGCAGGAGAAATCTGCGGGAAGGAGGTCAGGCGGCTCCTCGACGTCGGGAAAGTGCATGAAGGAGCGGGGTTTGGAGGAAAAAAAGGGAGCCCACGAGAATCGCAGGGCTCGCGAGGACAAAGACTTGTAAATAATTTCCGTTTAAAACAGTAAAAAAAAATTTAAAAAATAGAATATTGTTGCGTGTTTGGAATTTTACACATTTTTACACTTCCTGTAGTAGGTTTTAAATATTACTATTATAGGTATCTAGCTTTTGCAAGGTAATGTACAAAACACCTTCAAGGTTCTACCACTTACGGTACTTTTTTCAATGTCTGAAATAGTAAAGCTTTGTTTTTTTTAAAATACGGAAGGAGGTATTGAAACGCAACATGCTTGAAGAGAAAGCAGGTCACGAAAAACTGGTTTTCCTGTAGTTTACTTCTTAGTACTCGCTAATTTTCTTCATTTCAAGTGAATTTGCAGCTCGATGAGTAATATTGAATTACAAATTCTTTTTAAGACAGAGTTTTGGGGAGCTGCACTTACCTAAGAGGATGACTTCAGAAATTTCTAAAAACAAGCAACATTACCGATAGGCAAGCACGGGGTGTAGAGTATGATTCCATAATTTTGAATGATGGTACTGTTGATAATGGTATTGACGAAAGTGGTGAGGTAAGAGAGCAGCGGTCGTGCAACCAAGAGAGTAGCTTCTATCCGTGAAGGATTATGCTCTTCATCGAGTCCATAGTAAGGATGAGAAACATGGAAATTTTTTTCAGTTTAAACATCAAATATATTTTGTTGTTCTTCCCTCTTTCCTCCCCCATATTTTCAAATAAAGGTTAAATTATGTGAAACATAGAGTATTTGTTTTCGAGAGGGGGGCTTGGTTTATGTTTCCGTACACGTAGTAAAGTTTTGGGTCCTACCAATATGTAATTTAAAGAGGCTGTGGTATCTGTGCCATGACAGTCCGATCAATTTGACTACATATTACTTCTTAGAACTCGTTTCCAGATTAGGTGGAAAGTTACAGTTAATTTAATGTTTGGACACTTTTCTTGCTTCAAAATTTTGGCCAATTGCTCCCTATGGGATTCACCATAACGTATCAAGGCCAAAAGCCAGGATATAAGCAGAGCGAGCGCAGATTATCCTAGAAGAACGGATGTATACTAGCCATCAAGCATATAAAATGGTAAATTTGTGACCCTGTTGAGATCCTTTGAGTGAGTACTCTGATGAGAATAAATTTTCGTGGATGATATACTCAGATTGAACTATCTCATGGTGGGGTTTTCGCAAGGGAAAACAGTGCTACCGTTGTATAGTTTTGGGAACACAAAGAAATATTAATCAGGAAGGGTAGTCAAAGGGCTACAAGTGAGTCTGGAGAGAAGTTGAGCTACCACTTGACCTCAGTGGCTGATATAATTGAAAATTCCGAACGATAACGTTTGAATTTCAACTACGCAGCTACTTTAATATGAATTCTGATTTTCCTGCGAGCTTGCTTTGCTTCTACTATACGAAATAGTTAAGTCAACTTCTATATACTTTTAGGTTACTCTGAAGTGGTGAAAACATTATTAATACCAAAAAAATTAATTGAATGGAATTATATCGGCAAAAGAGGATGTTTTTCAAAATTAAATATCTACTTGTCATACGCATATCCTTTTTACCAGCTAAAGCTGGAAATCTTGTGCACAAATATAGTTTTTCGAGATTTTATTTGAAGAAGTATTCCCCCAGGTTGGCGTTTGCTGATTTCATTTACTTATAGCGTCTCATAAATTAATTAAAGGAACCATAAATTCTTTCACAGCCAACGAAATTAAAGCATATTGCAAATTTAGGTACTTTATTCGAAGTTTTTTTTCTGTGCTGATTTCTTTTTTTTGTCGCCATTTTTCTCTCACATTAGACAATTTTAACCTTTCCATATGTCTCCATCATTATTTCCTCTACATTTGGTGATCCATTACTGATCATATCACAAGCATCCGACCGCTAAATTTCGAGTGTCAAGATGGGATTACGAACAAGCCCACCACCGACAGAGTTTCATAGTAAGCAATCGTACTCTCTAATATTTACGTTTATCGCTGCGTAAAGGTTATGTAATGGTTGAGAACCGTATAAGGTTGGATCAAAACAGAAGTAATGATCTAAAGCTCGAAAAAAAGCATTCAAAACAATTATATCGCCACTGAAAGCCTTATAAATGACCAAGAGGAGGCAGATGTGACGATCAACGCAGCATATTTTCAAAGTAGAATGTAATTAACGCTATATATTTTACATGGTTCTATAAATGACAGATCTTGCGAACTTTTCGGTTGTTGGGAATTTACATGCGTGCAAAACTTCGATTATGGCAACAATAATAATCTGTACAAGCTTCTCCTTAGTATTTAACTTGGAGAAGATGAAGCTTACAGTATCCATAGTAACGGTTAGGAATACTTAGTATTTTCGTGTCTGATCAGCTTGCGCTGCTTTTAAGCTCTTGAGTAGATAAAAGTTCTTATCCTAAAGTAAAAAGGGCTATCATGGTCATGACAGTGCAATCAATTAGTCGATGCTCTTGGAAGATTAAGGACCCTTGGTATGCTGTATTTTCCTGGGTTCCTCGTTCAAACGGGCCTCGACGTCATGAAACATTTTTCCTAGGCTGAGATCTTTACTTATAGAGGTGATTTGGTCATCGTGTTAACGGATCGACTGACACTTTGACCAGATCATTAAAAAAGCCATATTTGCAATGGATAGGGTAGTCGCCTAGGATTTCTACGGTTACGAAAATATTAAAATAGAGTTTAAGATCAGCTTACTTCTTAGCAAAAAGTCCACTTATTGTTACGGAGCGATTTACGGCAAAGTGCGGGGGTTTGGAAGAAACTTCAAAGGCGTGAAGATGAACAGCAACCTGTGGGTCTCTAATGAGGAAAATGAGTTGAAATTGGGTACGGTAGGAGGCAGCGGAGTATAAAAAACTTTTCGTTTCTTCCCACTGAATTTAAAAGTCACGAAATGAAGAAGAAGAAGAAGTATAAGGTTCAGGAAATCGTTTCTCCGAAACGAAAGTAACATGTAGTATTGCATTAAATCAGCGGCTCCCACTCCTCTCAAAGACCATTATATAATTGGAAAATAAAGAAGAAGTGCTTTAAATCATATCAAGATGGCCGTGAAGGTCAAACTGCCGTTAGAGTGAGGACTAATTGCACATAAACGGGATCTAGACAGGAATTTATTCTTTCATAATAAAAATCATGTGGTAATAAAGTTATAATTGCGACGACACGTGCAACTTAGTGGAATAGCAGACGGTATTATGGAGACCGAAGTCTTAAAAATATAAACGAAACAACCTAAATCGCTTCGAAACGAATCATGTGGACCGCGGAGACTAACGAAAACTTACTTCCGAGATAATAATATATCTATACTACTTAAAATAACTATCCTAAAGATGAGCACCAGGCGAATACTCCGATATATCAAGACTTCCAAATAATTCTCTTAAAATCCACTGTTTACGGCCCAAGCTGATAGAGATCCTCCTCGGACATTTATAAGCCCTTTTATCTCCTTTGAACACCTTCTTATTCAGATTTAACTCCTTTTGGGGAGTCTGAAAATAAGGCTTTAATCCTATTTAACTTCCAATGTCCCAAGTTTTGGCGATTGAGGGAGAAAATACTGTAATGAGTTGCACAGCTCCACGTACGAGTCTTTTTTGAGTTTTCACCCTCATTTTTATGGAAAACAGCATCCCCAGCCTTACCTTAAATTTTCCGAGTATTTAGATAACTGACGCGTTCCAGGTCCATATTGTAATAGTTTTAATCGAAGTCCGTTGGCTCACGAAAAATGAATTGACATTTTATTGATATAGCCCGGGTTCATAGTTTTTTCAGCGATTTTTCAGCAGTGATCGAGGATGTAAATTTTAGGAAAGATGGCAGGGCAGATATTTTGTTCCTGTCGGATCGAAGTAATGGTGCGCCGGCCCCTAATATGTGAAGACCTGCAAGTATATTGGAGGTTCTGGACTTTGCAAATAAAAGAATTTCTGAAATTTGACTTTGAAATTAAATATAATTGTTAAATGATTTAATATGTACTAGCTACTCCGCATCTTGATCGATAAATAAATTGATTATAGGCGAATATATTGAGATTGTTTTTTGCAGAAATTTTTTCAAATAGTACTGAAGAAAATTTTGGCCACAACGGGGGGTATTTAGTTGCTTTGAACAAAAAAGGAAGAGAGAAAATAGGGAAGAGAACGTAGGATGTTTTCAAACGAAAAAATAACTGAATAGAAAATCCCGGACAAAAAATTTTGCTTTAAGGAAAGAAGTTTTAGGAGAAAGAGGGATACAATTTTTTCCGCATATCATGCTCCAAAACAATAAAAAACACTCTAAAATGCATAAAAAATGAATAGAGAAGAAAATACGCTCCCAAAATGGTCACGTTAAGGCCAAAGAGACAAGACGGTTACAAGATGTTGGGTTGGAGTAAGACGTGAGACGACTTTATTAGCAATCGATGGGCATGTTATTGAGTTCACACTGCAGAGAAGTATGGGGGAGTGTATGGTTATCTTAAACGTAACACAATAGAGAAAATAGCTGTGTTACATTCAAATCAGCTAAGAAGGAAGCTGGGAGCGGGTGCTAGAGGAGAGGACAGGTTGTTTAGGAAAGAGTTTGTGAAGTACTGGAACAAGAAAAAGTGAGGCAATGAAGCCAAAACAGGCAAAAGAGCGATCCAGAATGCAGAAATTTCATTAAGGCCTAAGAAAAGGGAATTGAGATTTGTTATATGAAGCACCCGTGAGTCAGGTTTTAGAATCTTCGGACACTATTGAAATGACATCTTTATGAATAAATGAAAAAGCTGAGGCTAAATGATATAAGGTCTACCGAGAAATATATATGTGATGAAAATGTTTTGAAAAAAGACAGAAAAGATGTATGTAAATTTTTCAATCGTGCGTTTGGTGCTTTTTGCGGTGCAAAAGCATACAATTGGAAGGCATGGAGCCACAAAAAGAGCAAATTTCCCAATCAGCGTATTGAGATTGAAAATGAACATAAAAAATTTACAGAAGAGAGGAAAGTATGGAAAAAGGCTTAAAAGGGTATATTATGTATTTATGCCCGTTTCTTTGGACATTTAAAGCGAGAAGAAACCGTATTGAAGGTAATCTCTCCTTAATTGTACAGGGTATTGACCATATCACCCTTGTAGGAGCAGGAAGCATAATTATTGCGGTAAAGCCACAAAATTAAGCCGGTGATCAGTTTCTGTAAAGCAATAACGAAAGTAAGTATACTCACTGGGTCTGATTTGATAGAATGTGCTAGGACTGAAGATAATAAACGTGACGAGGAACGAATACTTTGGGGTAAATTATCAGGTTACAAACAGAGCAAGCAAAATCAAAAGCGCGCGAAGCCACACTATCCAGAAATATGAAATGGTCAATTCAGTTAAATGTATAACTTGCATAAACCTTTATAAAGTAGAACTCGTATCATAGTTAGGAAATTAACACCTGTCCGAGATATTAAGTTGAAACAAACGCCTTGAGAGGAAGACAGAACGGCATTCGCGGAAAGATGATTAATCTTGAAATACATACGGGTAAATGAAGAAGCTTGTGGCTAATTTAATGGTCTAGATACCATAAGAATTGGCTTTGAAAGGCTATAGAAGCTTCAGAGATTGAAAAATACGAGGATTAACTTAAAATAAGGGAGCAATTGGGCAAAAAATAGACGCTAAATCTCTTCTCAAAGATAAATTGACATAATAAAGGTTTACATATGGTTCTATGTGGTGATAAACAGGTTAAAAAATTCTAAACCAATTCAGAGCACGGATAAAAATGCTTTGAATCTAGATTCAGATCCTCATAAATAGTTTATCTATGGGTACTACGCTCTTTTCTGTTAATGCACTTCCTTTCAATTTCCCGACGCAATGGTTGATCCCATTGATATAATCGGGGGAGTAACGGTTGATTTCTAAATTTGGATACCTTATCACTACTAATCGCACAAAAGCTTCCTTACTATCCGATTCCATGTAGATCACTTTCAAACTTACAGAGTACCATACTTTTCCGCCCTTACCGAATAAGTTCCAAAAGGGCTGCTTACCATACCATACAGGAATTTGCATAGTAATAAATTCGCGTTATATCCTGATGGGATATTTTACTTTTTCGTCTGACACTTGTAGCGGGGGGAATCCAAACGGAGTTTGAAAAGAGGAAAAGGAGAAAAAAAAGAACTATTCTGGGCTCCCGTGACCCTGTGACTACATTGAAGAGTCAAGACAGGCGATTGGACATTCTGTATTACCCTGAATGGCTCCCAATATCGCGTAGATAAGTTTTTCCTCCGAAACCAAGCCTTCATCCTCACGCATGATTTTTTGCCCCGCATGCCTCGCCAGCCCTACTCCGTCGACCTGGGCCCATAGAACAAGCTTCCCCGCTCTGCAGCGAATGACCACGTCCAGAACTGCCTAAGTGGTGTGCAGCAGAAAGGATGGGCCAAACCACACTGGGAAGATGAAGTATGGTCTTGTTCACAGAATCCCGATGAAATTACTGTCATTGCAGTGAGGCATCGGATATGCAGCTTCGAATTACGACAGGGCCCCAGTTCCGCCTTTATTTTTAGCCCTCCGCCAACACGGAACTGTTTGCGGTGCACTGCAAGTTTATCTTGGGCTGAACTTTTATGAAATCGCTGCGTTGAAACTGCGAGAATTTTGATAGGGATAAATTGTTGGGAGAAGAGATACTCAGAAGCAATTACCCAAAGAAGGAGGTTTTACAAGAGCTAAAATTGCTACCGTGGCAAAGTAGAGCGAACAGAAAGAGGTGGCTAAGGACGACAGTTGAGAGGGCTACAAGGCAGTATAGAAGGAGAGGGTCTACCACTGATGTTCTGTTACCAGCGTAAGAAAAATGGTTCTTCGGTCTGATTCTGACTCTCATCCTGCTTACTACTCGGGACTTTACTTGAAGTTTTCTGACAAATTCTTGGACCTCTCCACGAGGAAGCAGTTTAATCAGCTTATGTAGACTTTTTGCCATCCGAAATGTCCGAACGAAGCTACAAAAGATACCAGGAAATACATAAAGACACTTCGTGTGGATGATATATTCCAAACAAGAGATACTTAAGAAATGAACAGTCGGTCTGGTCCTCTTATTTAAAATCCCCTAGATCAGACCCAAAAAAACCCCCAAAACATCTATGCTACCAAAGCAGTCCCCACAAATATCCTCGAACGGCTTACAAGTCTCCATTTTCTCCTGGAAGATATCTAAACCACTAAAAATGCCCCCATCCGGTTCCAGCTTCGGGACCATCTCTTCTATACCGTCCAGCCCGCGCCCTACCATCCAGAACTTTCCATGTCTCCCTCCCCCTCATCCTCCTCTACCTTTTATTCCCATCGCGACCAAAGACGTAGAAGACTACCTCCGTCGAGAAACTAGAAAACTACAGAAAGGATCTTGTTACTCTTCACCTAGTAGAGGCGGAAGCATAGGAAATGGCGGCAGGGATTTCGAAAAGGAAAGTTATGATGCAGGTGAGTGCTTCGAGGTGTGGGTTGCCGAGAGGCTCGTCTTTGAAATAGAAGAAGAGAACGATAGCGGATCCGAGTCCAAGCATGAAGAACAGGAATCAAAGGGATCCGGAGATGTAGAAAAGAGATTAATCGATAACAAAGGACGGTGGGAAACAGTTTCTATAGGCCAGGTGCAAAAAAACCTAAAACCACAAAAATCCCCAAAATACCCTGAAGGGACATTAGATTGGTTAGATTTATCACAGGGAGAGATAGAAGATTATGAGAATCCAACAGATAACTGTAGGCTACATGGGTACTTATGATGTCTTGAGGAAAGTGCTCGGTTCAGATCTAGAGGAAGAGAATTTTTAGCAATAGATTTAACCAAATTCCTGCATGTGTCTTTTGTCAAATTAGCTGCGTCCACATGATTTCTTTTCCTACCTTTCCTGGTCCTTTTAACAGTTTTATTGAGATTTAGTTTCGGATAAATATTGTACATAAGCCTAGTCAATTGCTTCCTCCATGAGACGGAAGGCAAGTTGGAAGTCAACTTCGAGTGATAAGTCTCCAATAAAATTTCTAGCCCCTAAAGCGAGGCGGTAGACTCTCCCCCTTTAGATTTGGTTACTGGAGCAGTAAATGATCTTTCAATATGACTCCTCGCCTTGTCCGGTAACTTCTACTGCAGCACTTTAGTCGCTTGATATAGCCCTCATCCCTCGTAGCTGGTGCTTCCTTTTTCGATGACGCCAGTTCTACCCTATCAAACAAGCTGCTGCATACTACACAAGCGCTAATGGAGCTTTTTGCACGCTTCATCGGTTTGAAAAGTTCCCTTACCCCCATATCGCACGGTTTTCCATCAGTAAGTTCTGCATCAGAGTCTCTAGCCACCCCACCTCTTTTGAGCTCAGCCCTTTTCACCACTCAATTCTTTACTGGAACACACACAGACATCAAAAAAATAAATAGGCCGCAGTAAGAGGCCTTGGTTAGAAACTGCAGGCACAAAGAATCTTCAGAAGCTCCAGATCTCCATATTACAGACGATATTTACAACAATATTGAGGTGGACGCCTTCGTCCACAGCTGCGCCAGGGTATTTGTCCCATCACACCCTCCCAACGCCACCCAGCTGTCGATCACACACTCGACCGTGATGATTTCCCAGCACCATATACTATTGCTGCCCTGAAGGCGGTCTTTTAGGGATCGTGGTTCCTTCCCTCTTACTAGCAACATATGTATTATATATATTGAAGAGAATGAGCTTAATGCTTATCTTCGATTTCTAACCTCCAGAGTGTGTTTCCATTGGTGCTTTCGCCCATTCTTCTGTTCCTTGCGTCAAGTTTATCCTTCTTCACATTGCGGAGAGGCAGTATACTATGGTTTTCGCTGTCTCCACACGCATACAACAGCGTATTAGTTGCATTCCATGGTAATCTATGGATACGGTGATCTTGTCACGCACCCTGCTGAACGCAGCCGACGTGAATCATCTACCTAGGTCTCCGCTGTATACTAGCACTCTGCAATGGGCACCATAGAAACTGAGTACCGTAAATTTTCTCCTCCGTCGGTTTGTAACACATCATCTAAACCCTTCACATCTTCTGTAGTTAGGCCGAGATCCACCGAAGCGACTCTCTGTTGCTACAGTGATTTCCTAATACACATTGCCTCTACATTATTCAAACTTTTAACTAAATATCATCCGCAATTAATTCTTTAATCTCTCATAAAAATGTCACATATGCTGCAGCAGAATATTTACCCTGTTATTTGAAAAATTTGACAGAAATAGATTAGAATTATCGATTTGGGTACAAATTTATCCTTTTCGGAACATAAAATGATAAATGCCCCAAACCAAGCCAATTAATAAATCGAAGCATACCTAGAAAGCTATTGTAGCCCAAGAGAGGCAGTTAATTTATCTAGGAAAGGATCAATTGGTGGCTGGCGTACTCGGATAGAAATCCATCTGGGACGCGTATACAGAAATGAGCGACTAAAAATATTTTTCATTTACATTTCTGGCTATTACCATTAATAGTAGAATGTAAAATCCAAAACAGATTGCTGCCGGAAGCTTAACATTTCTTTAATTAAAAGGGTTGAAACACTGAGGAAAAGAAAATTTCGCGAAAGTAAGCTCATCTCCTGTAAAAATGTAAAAATATTCCTACCTTCAATGATTCATGCTGCCAAATTCTGCTAATAATACCCTATATTGGAATCAAAGCCCAGAAATATCATTAATCTTTCTGTTCAAAGTACTGCATCTGTAGTTATTTTTCATCTAAGGAATAAGACAACCTTTTCGAGCTTTTGAGTTATTTCGGGAGAGTGCGATTATCCTTTTGGGCCGGGAAAGACATTCAGAAGGAAATAGTTTTCATTGAAGCTCTTTTGATGGAAACCGAGAACCAATACATACGGGAGCTGTAAGCATGGAAATTAAGCTTGGGCAAGGGAAAGCTACTAAAAGTTAAAGAAAATTCGAAAAGAAGAACTTGGAAGATATATATGCGCGTCTTATACAGATGCCGACATAAATTCCAGATCGCTAAAAGTTGTCCAAAATCAGGGGGATACTTGTTGAAGGTACACAGTAAGATCATTTCGATAAAGAAATACTGTTAATCCTGAAGTTTAGCTAATAGAATCGAGTTAAGCTAATAGAATCGACATTTATTATTTATCCAACGAAAAAGACACATCTTTCCCACTATCAGGTCGAATAAACCCGTTATTGAATCACTGTCCCCTTAAAACAGCAGAATCTCAAGAAAGCTCGCATAGATTACTAATTATGCGTAAGAGAAACGTAAGTAGAGGTGATGTCATTCAGTATACACATTGCGACATTTAAGGAAACGCTGTACTTTCACATGAGCATATTAAAGTGGTATGATGATAAATTTTGAAACAAGTGGTGCGATACTCATGGAATGGAAATCAATTGACTTTGTAAGAGTGCGATTTGATTTGATCAGAACTTTATACACTGAAGATGCAGTATTAAGTCGTTTTCATACTGCAATGCGGTTATTAGCAATAAGGGGCCAACAACTAGTTTTTCTTCCTTTTTTTGGAAATATAGAACCTGAGAAATCAAGAGTACTGTCCTGTCCGCAGTATAATATAAGAGATTGGAAATATTTCCAGATGAGACTCTAAGCAGAACTCCAAAATTTCTGTCTCTTAGTAGTAAACAGGGCTTTAAATCGAGTTACTTAAATGATTAAAGTAAATAAGTGAGATTTATTTAGACATCGTTATCATTAGATTGTGCTAAACGAATATTAGATACTTTTGCCGCATTTTGAACTGGAATAGACTCTTTGAATTTCTCGTTCTCCCTCTTTGAATCCTCTCCCCTCAGAAACATCTATGGACTTAATGAAGTTATTTGTTATGTAGCAACTCGACCGTTTTCTCGTCGGTCATTTTGAGGCAATCTCCATCTTCGGAAAGGTATAGAAATTTCGCCTATACTATATTTCCGCTATACTAAAAATTCTCAGGAGAAGCCAATTATTCGGGAAAGTAGGTGAATTAATTCTTGAAATTACAGAAGAGGACTACCTAGGGCACATCATTTCCCAGCATAGGATTACAGTTGGTCGAAATAAGTAAAAAGAACCCATGGAATGGACAGTTCCAAACATTCAGCAGCAAGTATAGTCTTTCGTTGTTATTCCAGCTGCCACATCAAGCACAAAAAGATCTATTCATTAGCCATTAGAAAGATAACGTAGCTGACGGAAAATTTTATTTTACAAATAACTGGTTCCCATTATGAGGCCCTTCTGGTAGTGGAACAATCACTGAAGAGTATACCTGTACTCCCAAAGTTCCACGCTACGATTTATTTTTAGATAGCCAGAGATGCGTTACTGCATACAATTAGTGACTCAACCGGTGCGTGCGCCAGGTCAAGAAAACTGTCTGATTGCGCGTGATGTACGGTTAAAATTATAGTAGGTAAAGATCGATGACACCATGCAGGTCGCATCAATTACAAACAAATGATTGAATTTTTCAAGGGAGATCAAAATACTGAAAAAATAAATTGGAAAAAGTGCAAAGAAAATAGAAGAGTGAAGATAAAGGGAAAATGGAGGGAAAAGGGAGCTGCAGAGGCGCCGAGATGTCGCAAAAAGGGACCTGGGTTGTAAGGTTACATTAGCGAGCGGAAATAGAACACTTTTGGTCCTAACAGAAGGAAACTGGCGTTTTGTTTCAATTAAAGTTCAACAAGATGTCGATGCGGTAATTCGGGATGCTCTGCTTACTTTTCACTATCTAAAAAAGGGTTTGAATGCAATTTTATAGGACTGCTAACAGTTATTCCATTAGGATTAAGCGAAAAGACAATTTTTGTTTTGCTAGATGTACACCTAGAGAAATCATATATTTAAGTGCTACCGATCCCAAGCCTTCCATATTTATCCCGAGAACAACTGGATTACGCAGACTAGGAGACCCAATTAACCAAAAATCGGCGATCATTTTCTCGTCAATTTCATCATTGATAGGCAACTCTAACAAGCGAGTAAGTAATATGAGCATTCCCGCTCCTGTAAACACCATTACTGCGCCGACAAGATAAGCCACATCGGAAAACTTTTGCAAGATCTAAAATAAAAGCAAAGGAGGCCTTCGAGCGGTACTATTTTTGCTACAGAAGTTGCAAAACCATCCGAATGACTCACTGGTTAAAATTTAAATATATTTACAAAAATTGACCGAATAAAAATTTGAATAAATTTGTTTCTCAGCCGACTTCGTTTGTGCTTTGCTCAATCTAGCGCTTTATTTTCTTGTTGGCTCACCTTTATCAGTTCCTTGCATTATTTTAGTTCTTTATTTCCTGCATTAGGACCTGTAAATATGTATCTATGCCATGTAATAAAAATTTAATAGACAAGCTAAGAACGGAAAGAAGGACTAATATGAAGCATTCGATCGGACTGACACCAAACTTTTACTTCAAATAAAAGCTCAAAATCATTTGCCTAAGATCGAGTACTAGTTCCCGTACTGGGGTTTCCACAGTCCTGTCAACCTGGCCACCGTTCTGACCTATTCTGACGACGTTAATTTCCCATTTTCAATTCAAAATATAAAAAATCTAAATCCAAGGTCTGATTCTGTTGCCCAATACGAAAAGAATCTGAAAATTTTGGGCACTACTGTAGAGTTTCTGGCAAGAACTGTAACCAAACTTCAACGTGAGCTGTAAGAAACTCATTTACCGATTCAAGCACAACAGAAACCGCTCAAGAAATATACTGAGAAACTAGAAACCTTCGTTAATATTTTTTCTCATGAGGATGATTGGCAATATTAGCTGGAAGGTATGTTTTAAGGGAAAATTTGGTCACAAGCCTACTCTGGCAGGAGTGAAACTACGTGGTGGAAGAAATGGACAGATTGGCATGCACAATGAACTCAGCTTTCTCTCTGAAAGCTCTTATGAATAGTGTATGGTACATTCTAAGAGTTTTAAGGTCGGAAATGCAAAGATGAAAGGAACGGAGAAATGATTCGCTCAAGACTTTTTAGAAAATGAGACAAATGGTCTGGTAAATGTCGGATCGCTAGGAAAATTACACGCTGTTTATGTATTCAATGATTGATTCAACAAAATATAATTACAAATGAAAACTGCCATTGTGAATGGCCTACGTCCGGGCAAAATATGGACTGTACCTACCCCTAGCTGAGATGGATAGACAAAGAACTAATAGCAGACGATCTGTGGTAAATTACAAGAAGTTCGTTTAAGGTCTCCTATCAGTTCTGAAGCGAAAAATTGAACTGATTTTTGTTCATTCAGCGATAAGATCCAAGGAAGCATAATAACAATCCAAAATATACAAATGCGGTATCGGTTATTTAATATCATTAAGTACCAGATGGACCAGCGGAATATCCAATCGAACCAATTATGATATTTCTAGGTCTAATACAATATGTTACAGAGACGAGTAAGTAAAAAAATAAAAAAAGTGAATAGGAACTCCTCCAAAGAATAGTTTTCCCTTGCAAAGATATGGAAATAATTTCTTACTAGAACGAAAATTTAAATCCGTGCTACTATGAAGCTACTAGTCCACCCCAAAACTTTAAATTATGGAAATTCCAAAACAATCAATAGATTATCACTGAAGTCTGACAGGAATAACATTCGTACAGAGTCACTTCAAAATATTAGTCACAACAAGACTCAGAGAGACAAAGCATCCAATCAGGAATAACCAGGTCTTTCATAACGCATTTAGTCATCGAAAAGGAAATGGAGGCTCATAAAGACATGTTTTATAGTGCCACTCTTGCTTTTAAATGAAATAAAGTAGCTTCCAAGCTTTTGTTAATAAGGTATTAAAGATGTCAGAGTTTTAATATTCAAGCCTAAAGTGGATTCTCATTCAACTTCCAGGCTTTTTAGTAATGTGTGCATAACTCCCTTAACTTTAAAGAGAACAATTGGCAGTGGGGATTCAATAGTTAGAAGTAAATTTCAAAAGATTATGTTCCATTTTTTAGGTCCAAATGCATTCCTTTTTTGAACATTTCAGCCACAAAACAGTGGCATATCCGGAAAAATAAACAGAAAATCGAATGGATAACTTATTTTTTTGCTATATTAGACATCAATCATTGCAAAGTACTGGATAAATACTTCTCAAACTTCTAATTTGTTCAAAATTTACATAATAGTTCAACTATGAAATTTGCATCCTTCTCTCTCGACCACTTGACTCACCCTACAACTTTTCTCTTGAAAATTTCTAGGGATAACTCAACATTATTTGTGCAAAAAAACACTGCTGCGATCCATTCGTGCAAGTTACGCAAGAACTATGGAATCTCACTGGAACAAATCAAATGCTGAAAAAGATCCGCTGACTTGTTTCCCAAAAAATTACAAACCCATGTACAGTTAGAACTGAAAGTAATTCTGATTGTCCACCAGAAACTGAGCTTTAGAAGCAGGATTTCGAAAACTGAATCCGAAACTTTACGGCCTATTCGCGATGTCTGAGGATACAAATATAGATACGTACTATTAAATAGTTTTAAGCAGTTAGAATATAGAGAAATCTACAACTCTTTCCGCACTAGTCTTCTAAAGCCGTTGTTTGAAGGTATTTCTGATCCGAAAAAACTCCTTCACCACTTCGACATGTTCGGGGCGGAGAATATGAATGTTAAGGCAGGTTTAAGGCAGGTTTGATTTCCGATCCAAAGAATAATCACTGAAACCCAAAATAAATCATCAAATGAAAATGGGAAGTTTCCCACGGAAACTCATGTCTATCAAAAAAATACTTTAAAATTTCAGAATAGCCGTTTCAAAAATCCAATGATTGCAGGTGCCTACTCATCGAAAGGTTTTTTGTGTCATGAACCTGCCCATGAATACCTTAAATTGTCGTTTCTGCAAAAAAGTTCCTACCATTAAAATTTGAAAGGTGAATGACTATTGACTTTGACACCAGTGCAACCTGTGAACTTCACCCGGAGAGCATTTAACAATATATTCAAGCGTCTTTCATGGTTTGGATTACCGTCAATTTCTTAATTAAAGCCAATAGACTGCAAAGAATGGGTTACTTTTACGACAATTGGTAATAGGAGAAAGTTGCAATGTGAAAAATTCGATTCAACCAGGGGAATTAGACAGCTCTATTCTCATATATCTTTTCACGAAAATCGAAGTCAAATTATCTGTTTCGACTTTTATAGCCCAAAGTCTGCAAGGGAATAAAAAAGGTCACTGCCTTGGCAGTGGTGTTGGATTATCGGTCGATATCATTTCTTCACGACAAATCGGGAGTGGCCTCTTTTGTTGGCGCTGTATTTGAAGCAGTGTAAAGCGTGCCCACTTGTGATTAAAATACCATTTTGTTAATGTAGCGTGAAACTGACACTTGTTCATATGATATTAAGGCCTTAGCCAATGAACTGATCCATAGTTGCAAATAAAAATCTCAAGATTTATAAGTTCCTTAGAAGTTTATTATCTACAATCTATACTAAATGAAGAATTACGAATTATAATTCGCAAAAATTGATCAAATCACAAAATTCACTTTAGCCTCTCTGATGGTAAAGCTTGTAGGATCTTCGATTTACTATTGCATCGCGAAATAAAACCCGAGGTAGGTACTCTTTGTGCCAAATATGCCGATTCTTGCAACTAATTGCTAAGTGCAAAGCCTGCAAAGATCCACATATGAACAAAACCTTCATTAGTCCCTAATATGACCAAACATGATGACTATGTTTCTGCATATTAAGCAAAAAGTGCTTAATCTAGAGATTTTGGCAGTGTTTTATTTAAGTTAAAAAGAAAATGCACATTTTTTTTATAGTTTTTTCGAATGTTTTGTAACTACTGTACAATCGGTGGAAATAGCAGTTAGTGGACATGGGATAAAGGCAGTTCACTCTTTACTCAAAAGTATTTGTGCGGATCGTAACAGACAAGGTGACATGATTAGATAGTCTCCTGTTGTTGTGCTCAATCCCACTTGCGATTAATCACGCTTGTATATCCTGTTTTCCTACAATGACCGTTATTCTGCACCTAGATTACTGCTACTACTCTGAGTGTAATTAAATTGAACGAGTAGGACAAGCCGTCGAGACAATAAAACCTGGCACGAACCTCAAACTCCTCCAAGCTGCTGTTAGAGGTAATAGATGAGAAATTTAACTCAAATCTTTTTATTCAAAAGTGGTCAGGTTTGGGTATATTCGTTAACCAATTCTTGAAAGAGTTCTAGTTTATTACGTATTTCAAGAGACACAGACTGTATATTAAAAAGGCGCAACGGCTGTTTCGGGAACTAATTGGCAAAGATCTTCGGCAAGATGGTAAAAATGCAGCAATATTTACAATAAAGCGATATTATTACGATGGAACTGAAGCTGCTGATGAGAGTGTAGGTGTGTCTTCTAAGAATCACGGTTGGACTTTACTACTTTCCACCCATGCAGAATCATATTCCACCTCATTCGTAAATTGAGATGAAACTTCCAGTTAAGAATCATTTGATGTTGAAAGTTCTGCTTTGGATGTTGAAAATTTTCATAACGACCCTTTCGCTTCCATCCAGTTTCGGACCAGGAATAGGGGTTCTATCCTAGACTTTTTGCTGTACCTTGCCACATTCTAGCAGCAACGACAGCTTCATTTTCAAGCGAGCACATAATGATAGCTGGTAATCGAATAATTCGTAAAGGGCGTGCGTCCCTATGATTGTCACTGCGGAGGAGTATGTCACATTTATCCGCTGACTACTAAGGAAATACAATTAGGGCACTTGATTTGAACTGCATCACCTTAAAATATTATATGAATAAATAAGCCTCGTAACCACTTGAGAAATATTTCCTCCCTATGACGGATCAAAAGCGTTTTGGAATTTACGAGGCAATAATGTAGAGCTACCAAAAGCAGCAAAAACTTGAAGCGATAAGCCGCCGACGAAAGGTAACGAATTCTAGTAGTTTCAGGATTTTGCGCAGTGACCTCTGCGAAATTTTAAGGACTTGGATCTGTATTTCACATGAGGCAAACAAGGAGCTTAGTAGGTTATTGATATTTGAAGGCGTGATGTTTTTTGGGTTCAATATTCCCAAGGGTTCTATTAAATAACTGCATCAGAAGATAGTTGCATGTGAACGACAAGGCGGGGTTGGAGAAAAATTGGAGAATTAAGAACAGGTACTTAATGCAAGCGATTTCCGAAAAAACCATAGAGATATTCTAATGCCCTGTGCGGTTTCTCATTGCACAGACATATACAGTGACATGGAGTAGAACCTTTTGCAACTCTATGATGTAGAAAAAGGTTGATTAGGATGAGTTTAGGAGTAAATGATTCACTTGGCGGACGTCCGGATTAGTCATTTGATTATCGTGCAGATGATTGAGGATGGTCTTGCTGACGACGTCAAATTTGAGATAAGAATCATACCACGGACATAGCTGGGCGGGACTCAATAACTTAACTATTATAAAACCGGGATAGAAGCGCACAACGGTACGTAAGATAAGTGAAATTATCCCCTTTACCGTTTAAATAATGAGACCAGTTCATTCCTGGATAATTATGTATTAGGCTACAAAATTGTAATCTATTGGACGAAAAAGACATCTTCGACTGTTCTGGGGACTATCTGAACCCAAAAAATCAACCACGTCGGACTGAAAATGGCGTACACCGTTTAAAATCTCTCAGAACTACTTAGCTGCAACAGTAAAATTTCACAAATAGTCAAAATGAATGCCTCTTCAATTTAAATGCTCCTTATTCTCCGTATAAGAACTCTTAAGATACGTTAAAACCCAAGTATAATTTCTGAAGCCGTTCCCTGACACTGTTACTGACCTATATCACGCACGAAGTGATCTTATTTTATCCAATATGCGACCTTTTGCTGTCTGCAAGCACGTCTACTTATTACTAGTGACTCCTCCAGTTTGCACCCGAGAATTATTTGCATACCTACATTGCACTACGGATTTCCGTATGTGAAAAATAGAAGGGGAAGCACTGGACTCAGACGTATTTCGAGAGCTTCATTTACTGTGACATCAATCACAAGAAAATAGCAATCAATTGCCATAGGACTCATGATACGTTCGAAACAAGCTGTATGTATCACTTTTTTTGTCTCTACCGCAGTCG
This sequence comes from Kappaphycus alvarezii, assembly GCA_002205965.3. Taxonomy (NCBI): domain Eukaryota; phylum Rhodophyta; class Florideophyceae; order Gigartinales; family Solieriaceae; genus Kappaphycus; species Kappaphycus alvarezii. Next base: position 339,879 of record NADL03000078.1, on the reverse strand, counting down.
TTTTGAGTCTTCTGATAGCCCATATGCTGGAGTAGAAAAAATATAATACAACATAGCAACAAAATATGTATCACGACCAGATTTTGTCCGTCTTTGGCATCCAATACGTTGAGAGCACCAAAATTGCTTTCAGATAAAGCAAATCTGAACACCAGAATATAAAATCACGAATTTATTTATTTGATAGATTGTTGGAAGACATCCTAATCGAAGAAAATGGGAAACGATAGTTTACAGAATTTCGCCTAATTGGTAAATGAATAAACGGGCTTTTCACATATAAAAAGAATTTTTGGCGTTTTTGGTGGGGAAGTACTTTTTTCTTGGACTGAGATGATTTCTGGACTTGGAATAAGTATCTTAATTGTGTTTTCAAAAATTAAAGCAATTTTGCAGTATTCGAAAAGAATAGTTAACCATTAGTTACTGATATACTGAGTGAAATTAATACGTCCGAGTTGAGTAACACCTTATGATGACAAAAGTAACTGGTCATTAATTTGCCCGAACGTGAATAATGGTCAGTTATTCTACTTTTTCATTGTAAATTGGAAGGTTTAAGGTATTAAATGCTGTTCTTTGGATAAATTTTACGTATTGTTATGCAATGGTCAAATATATTGTAGATATATAGCATCAACTAGTACATAGCAGTGGGGGAAGTTTAGGTAGTTCAATAATTGGATGTTAGCGTAGTTTCAGGTCCAAAAAATGATTATCGCTCACATTTGCATATCATCAATCAGAAACTCTCCATATAACGACTTGAAAAGATATACATAAGACTTATATTCCCCAAGAAAATATTGGAGATATTTACTACCATTTTACTGAGGAGCTAGTATCTTTTTCGTCGTAATTATTATTCCTTTTATTTTGCAGAAACTGCCTCCGATAATCCACAGTTTCAATTTTTCCATTGTTTTCAAGTTACACAATGACTAATATTGAACTTGATATTTTGTTATTAGTTATGTTTTAATCCGAAAACTCTTCCATTTTCTATCCAGAATCGAAATACACAGTTTGCAGGACTCTTATTCATTCAGCATATAATCTTCGAGTTTGGAACCAAATTATTATTTTGAAAACCTAGCTTTCAGAGCTGAATCTGAACTTTTTGCGGTCTTTTCTTCTACATTTCTCCGGTTGAACGCAATCATCAAAGCCGAGATACTGCTTGAACGCTTATCTTCGATTTGCACTGCGACGTTCTGATTACCAATTAATTTCCAAAGTATAATTGTTATAAGACGACCAAAAAATTTCATCTAAATAGAGCACTGGCAAAATAGTAACATAAATTATGGGTAACATTTTAGGGGATTGGATATGAAACTAACTTTGTAACCATTAACATTGGATATAATTTATTTTGATAACATTACACCCCAAGCAGTTTTCTTTCGTGTAGTTTTAATGAATCAGAGACATGATTTTCTGAATTGAGACAAAAAATTGTTCCTACATCATAGAGTATTTTCTATTCGTCCTAAAACAAATTGAGTTTAACTAGCTCCAATTGTCTTAATTGTGGCTTGTCGAAATTAGATTTTCTTACAGCTCCTGTTTTACTCAGTGTAACCCATGATCAATTTCAGCTTTTTACCGCATCCGTCCGTAAAATGCACTAAAATCTGGACAAGTATTTATTTACTCAATTGGACGTCCTTAAAAGCTTCGATACAAATTTTATCTCTTTCCTTACCCTGATAAGTATAAAGAGACATATTTACCGATAGAGTATTAGCATTCAAAATTTTCTTTTTTGGAGCGATCGTTTCTCCCGATGCAAAGAATTTGGTGTCTTTTTTGTAAAATTTACAAGTTTTTGGATGTCCTTAAGCATTTACCGTCCCAACATTAGCTTCTAAAATTATTCTTCTCTCTAGTACGCTTTTATTTTCTAAATATTTGGATTTATTTTTCAGTGATGGATGATTTGTAAGGTTTTTTTCAACTTTTTCTATTCTTTAAATTTCTAACCTCTAGTTCCGACCCGCCTAAGGTGTCATAGATAGCAATTCATGCCGCGTATTTCTATTCCATTACTTGCTCTTATCATTAGCATAACTAACCTATTTCCTAAATTTTCTATTGCGTTGGGGTTCTGAGTAAAATAGTTTGAAAATATGCTGAGATTATGAAAGTAGGATCAAACTTCTGCTGTGTACATTATTCGGGACTGATTTATCTTGATTGAAAGTTTTTTTTGCCCTAACTGTGATTTTACAACGTCTACTGACTGCAGAGCACAGTTTCTCGTCGCTTTTACAGGTTTTCCACATTTCTTTTCATGGCCTCCACAGTCGCTAAGCGGGTGTGAACGGCGATTTCATTTTTTCGTATCTATGTATGGTATCTTTTCACGTTCTTTTTCAAGTTGACACTTTTTGAGTTGAAATTGCTCTGAAAACATCATGAAATACGTAATCATACCAATCAACTTATTGAAAGAGTTCTAGATCTTAGTGACGAGGAAAGAAGAGAGCAATTTATCCTGTAATGCTGCCTCACCCAGCACACAGCGCCTGTGATGGTCGTAATGCTTCGCCTTACAGTAGAAATATCACAGCTAAAATACGAGGCGTCTGAAATCAGTGAAGTCTAGACCGGCCTGTACAGCATTATACCTGAGTATATTGGCTTTTTATAATCTTTCACAAGCCAATCACATATATCACTGAAGTCGCTTTCATTCCCACTTAGTTAAAAATATCGGCAATTCTAGCTGTATACTTTATATTTGTGTTGTCGGAAATATATTAGAATGTACTAGAGGCCTTCTCACTATCTCTCCAATCTTGCATATAGACGTTAACTTAGGCATTAAAAAGTCTCCAGCATATTGAAGAAGGTATTATTATGATTTTAATGGTACTTATAAGCTCAAAAACTGGTAAGTTTTACTTTTTTTCACTGCGATTAAAACAAGTTCGTTTTAATGATGAATTTACCTATTTCATTATATTGAAGTAGAAATCAACATAAATTAATCTTCTCTAAGATTTTATCAATAATAAAATTGAAAGCGTACTAGTAAAGATGCAAGAATAGTTATTTTTAGTCAAACTAAAGTTCGGAATATATCCAATCATGATCAAAGATGCGATATATATTATAAGCTTAATTATGTTTGCTTGCCAGGTGTTTACAAAGTTGAGGATCTTTTAATAAGAAAAAAAAGATTCGTAATATCTCAATGGTTAATAGATATCTTAATATTGAATAATTACTGTTTCAAATAAAATAAAAGCTAATCGACATGAATTAAAAAAGGCAATAATTCAATGACAAAACTTAGCATCCATTTATTTTTTAAACTATTGATAAGGAATACCATTTAACTGAAATAGTCACAGGTCATTTAAGAATAAAATCCCTATCAAATAAGGCATTATATATACCAGAGAACAAAATCTATCAAAAAGATTATTATTTATGTCAAGGAAGAATGACGCTTTATTGTTTGAATTTATGTCAAATGGTGAAAAGGAAGGGGCATTAAAAATGAAAGCTGAGCAATATCAAACTCTACTGAACTGTATAATTTTTGTGATCATAAGACATGTCTTATAGATTGTGTTGAAACTTAAATTTAGTACGGACCACAAAAAATGCCCTTGGTTATTTTCCAAGAGAATGTAAGTAAATTATTTTCATAGTAAACCTACACAAATACTAACTCAGGCCTTTGAAACAATATTTTTTGATTTCTCGTTTTGGGAAGAAATTTCTGGATGGGAAGTTTTGAATTACGTTTCATGCTTTATTCTAACTTTAAAATCTTAGACGGTCACATATAGAGATGCATAGTAATATTTATTTATTCAAAAAATTATTTCAACTGAGATGAAAAATACTTAAAGTCAGGGTGAATATTTTTAATAATGTCTTTTTTTTGAAAGAGACATTTGAAGTTTTGTACTATTTAAAAACATTTTGAATCCTTTAGAATGACAATATAGTACCTTTTTAGTGTTTTGGTGATTTTTTAGTATTGTCAGAAAATATTATTCCTAGTGAATTGTTGCACTGAACATGATATGGTCGCAGAGAAACTTGTATTAAATCAGTCTTATAACCACTATTATTGTTCTGAGGTTCTAGATCACAGTCCGAAGTAATCATCTTCATCACTTAAAACAAATTTTTCATGCCTTCTTAAAGCTTCTGCTCTTCGATCAAGAGATAGAAGGTACTTTCTGATAATCTGATTCTTATCTCTCTTGTGTGCTAATCGACCATAAATTTGAAATGCTAGTTCTTCTGGATTTTCTGATACAATACCTTCCGATTTTTTTGCCACTTCCAGTATAAATTTGAGTCCCTCACGAATATCTTCAATAGATTCGGGGGTCTCAATGTAGTCAGGCCTTGTAAAATCTGGTAGACAACTCAAAAATGTAACAATATCTTCAATTAAACCTTCCAGAGTGAAGTAATTCCCGCTACGATAGACCCTTTGTTCTGTCCATCGATAGTCATTTAGTATGTACAAAGTGTCTTTTATACTACCAGAAAGCGAAAAATGCCTGACGAGATTGCATGTCATATAAATACCAAAACCATTTTGCAAAAAAACCGACCAGAAAAAGTCTTCAATCTTTCTTGAATCTTGAACTAATTTTATATGTTCAAAATAATTGCAAAGAAAAATTTTATGTGCTCGACATATGTAGTGTTCACCTTTCTGGTTGGCGAGTTCAGATAGGACCTCATGGACACATTCGTGTATTTGAAATAAATCTCCGTATGACTCAATTACTCCAGCTTTCTTTAATACCTCAATAGACTGCTTGACGCAATTGTCAGTTCCTCGGCCTCTTGTTTGGTTATGCAAAAGAGGTATGAACATTTTAGGGATCTTCACATGAGGAGGAAAAATTGAAAGCTTTATGGCAATGTCTTCGGAGAAATTTTCCGTTGCAGCAATATCAATACCTAAGATAACAGCAGCACTCAACCATTTGTCCGATAAAATTTGGTCTGAATAACTTTTTCTTTTCTCCTGTAGTTTACTTACATACGAAAGCACTGGTTCCTTAATGAATTTCATATTTTCGGTTAAATTCTTTATTCCTTTACCACAAAGCATTAAAAAAATCGGAATTCCTTTCGTAGCTATGAGAATCTTTTTGAGTCCATTCTGTTCTGAATCTGATATTCCATGCGGAGAAATACTAGAATGCTGGAATACTATTTCCCGCTGACCATCAATAGAGGGAAATGAGTAAAACTTCCGGCAGATCAAACTTTCATCAGGTTGGAAATCACTGGAAATAGAGATAACAATCTTGGTGTCGTTAAGTTTAGATAATTTTTCTGCCTTAAGAGCTTTGAAGAGATATTTGGAAACAACATCTTCGAGCTTAAAATCATCAAATATTAGAAGCACAGATTTGAGTTTCAATGCACTGATGAATTCTTTGATACCCTCCTCTACTGTATCTGTTTCATGTAGGAGGGATTTAATACGGTTATTGAGACGACTGAGACGTAACTCGTTCAAAGTGAGAATTATTTTTGTCGTGAAAGATAATAAACTCATTTTTCTAAGAGAAAAAATGTAAATTCCATCTCTGAACGATCTCCCAACGATTAAATTTTCTCTTATGGATAATATCCTCGTAGATTTTCCAGACCCCGGTGGACCCAAAAGAAGAGTTACATTTTGGGAGTCAGGAGAGGTAATGCAGTCTATGAAATTTTCATCGCAATCCAAAGAAATGTTGTCGGGTAAGGACTGCAAATAATGAAAATATTTGTTCTTCATGACTTTGACAGCCAAAATTGGCTGCTATTTAGCGACTCATGAAAACGTATAATGGTGCTAACTGCAATTCAAACCAATATTTGACAAAGAATGGCTGCGTTCATTACTTACCTCTTCACATAAAAATATTCCGGATAAGTTAAAAACAGAAACCATGATACAATCGTTTAATAGAATGCTTCAGAAGTTAAGGTTGAATTGTATGAACGCGAATTACGAAATTGCATAATATGTATAAATTTCTCTCAACTGTCGTTATTTAATTGAACCGTACCGATATGATTCTATCAGTTGATTTATTTTCTTGTAACTGACTCCAATAAGTGTTTACGTGGCATTTATTAATACGTATTGAGACAAAAAGTGAAAATTTAATACATATATAAAATACCAATCAACGTTCATAAATACATTTATTTTTCGAAATATATAATTTTTAGTGTTACCCCATACCTGGAATTATAAAGTTTTATAGGTTTCTGCTGTCAAAAACCGAAGAACTGTTAATGAAGAATATAATTTACTGATGTCATCATTGACTTAATTTTTAGTACTGAGGGATTTTGTTCAGATTTTCCGAATTTCCACTTTCAAATGGGAATCAACTTGATTTTAAATAAATTTACGATTGCTCGGATCAATTTGATAATTTTATTTAGAGGGAATGGAACCAAGGCTAGTCAATTACCGTACTGATATTTATTTGGTTTCGTATAGCAATGTAAAATACTGCCCCAGCACATCAGTCAAACCCAAAACTTTCAGTGCCGTCATAAGTACTATTAAGACATTTCAAATCATTTTCCACATTATATGTGTCAAGATAAGGCTATATTATATGTTTTTTGAAAGTAAAGATAAGAATGAAATAAAAAGATGCAAATAGAGATTTTATACTTATCCTTATGACCGCTTTTGCTCTTGTGATCTCTGTAGCGCTAGTTTACAATTGACACGAAATTATACAAATATTAACTTTTTCAGGTATTTTTGAGTGACATTGATATATTAGAAGAGGAAAAAGCTAAACAATTGTTTAAATTTTCTTTCTATTTTCGAATTTTTCGTCAGGCTTCTGTATTCAGAACATTTTTTGCATCAACTTTGAGAGAAAATATACGCTTTTTTGATCAATTCTTTAGAACAATATTTAAGAAAGCTTAAAAGAATCTATTTAAACAATATTTAAGAAAGCTTAAAAGAATCTACTTTATCCTCTTAAATTCTGAGGAAAAATAAATTTCTTTTCTGTAATATTAGCTTGCATCACATACTTACACTTACTATTGCTCTTTGAATAGCTATCAAAATAAGTTCTTTTCTTCCTAATTACCTCTCTCTATTGTTTTCATTGTGCTGTTTTTTTGGTAATTTTCTTGACAAAAAGGTTTTCGGGAAAGTTTTTGCGAGGTTACTAGAGTTTTTCATCTATGCTAGATTCTTGATACCATTAGAAAAGATAATTTCACTGAAAAATCAAGTTAAAGATTTCAATGAACCATGCAGGATGCAATATTTTAAGGTGCAATATATCAATATATAAATTATTTTATCATATATCCTGTAAAATAGAGGAATTGAGTTCATCAAAAAAAAAGCAAGACATTAAAAAAAAGTCTATTATGCTGACGAGAATAAAAATCTTGCTATATCCATACATGTTTATATGAATTTCTCATTAGTGGAATAATTTTATTTCTATAAAAAATAAACATATTGATGTTACTTTTTTAGAATGGAAATTACGGTTTCACTCCAATCAATGTAATAGGAAATTACTTAAAAATGAAAGCCGTTATTCTGATGTTTACATCAAACTAAATCATTATCTTTTTGGCTTCTGTTTACGAAATGTTGTTTCCTAAGAGACTTTTTATAGTTTAAATGATATTTAAGTAACCAAAAAGTTAGCACCTTGAATATTGAGGCCGATACTTAAATGTTCTCAAAAAAAAATTAAGAAATCATTTTACGAGAAAAATGTCGAGAAATGTTCTTATCATTTTAGTAAATGGCTATATAATAGCATTTTATTCAGAAAAACATAACATAAATTTTCAGTACAACTTCAAGTAAAAATCAGCCTTCTAAATTTAAAACTATCAATTTTTTAAAAAAAAATTCCAGGAAATTCTAGAATCTAAAAAATAGAATTATAATGTAATTTGTTTTGATTTGATATAGTAGCTGTCAGAAATGTTTGGAAATGTATGCAATTTATTTCATAGCAACTTCTATAGAACTAAAAAGGACACGGAGTCAATTTTTGAAATTCACTCCGTACAAGATTCATTTAAGTACTCATGAAACAAGTTCATTATTGAGAATAATTGTTTAATCAAATATATAACAGAAAGCAGAAAATATCCTGGGAAATTCTTTATTTCTGGAGAGAGAGAATAACTAGTATATTTTCGTGGAAATATCTCAAATTAGTATTATCATTTTTAAAAACTAATACCTCATAAATATTTAAAACAGTTGAATTTTATTAAGAATACCCACCCATATCTGAATTCTAATTGCAGCATATAATTGCAAAAGATATGAATTGAAAAACAAACAAAAAGTTTATATAGAATTGGAAAAGTAATGAGTGCACTTGACAATTTTATTTCTGTGCTCTGTAAACAGATGAAATACCTAAGTGTTCTAGCCTTGAGATGCTGAATTTCTAGATTTGAATAAATATAAAATTCACGTAGAGGAAAACAAGTATCAACTAGAAGCATTCGTACTAAAATATTTTCAACAGTGATTAAATTTACTTTTTACATTTTATTTTATATAATTTGAATGATAGATTTATAAATATTGTCATTTTATAATCCAATTTCATAGATGCAATACTTTTTTATGTATTTCAGCTATTATTGCAAAATTTATTTCACCTTTATGATATATGTATATCATTTGCGCGTTTTATTTTTTTTAGAGTGTAGATAAGAATTCAACAGGTAAAGAATGTATTTCAAAATATCATTCTTATCTATCAGCGAAAATGATAATGTTTCGTTCCATTCATTATTGTAATTTATGTAGGAATACAGGTAGCTTGTAGGCTCAACGCAACTCACCGACCATTCGAAACTACAGTAAATTCAGTCCGAAAAGATATAGAAGCAAGAAATACTGAGGCATATTATTTTCAGAACAAATAAACCCTAAATTTACGACTCGAGAATGCTAGAAATAAAGCCACCTCATGATTTTTTTGCTATTTTCAATCTTTTCAATGATAGCTCTCAGCAAATAGGAGTTTGGTGCAGGTCTGTATAGCTTCCATGGTTGCAAAAAATCTTGAGCGAATCCTATTATTTTTTTGTATCGTGAATAACACCTTTTGCGTATCATTAATCCAAATATCTCAGACATATTTCGGAAAAAGATGCCACTTATAGAGATATAGACTCCTTAGTGACACCCCAGTTCTCTAAATTACCCACCTAAACCTACTTTAAATTAATAATTTCTTTCCAATTTTTTTTCGTCAACACGGATTATAGGCTTTCTGTTACAGATAACTACTTAGTTTCAGGGTAAACCTGCAGCCCACTTTCGGTATAAATATAGAAGAAATAAAAATTCTCAGTCAGTGAGGCTGGGGTTGAAGGATATAGGATTTTATGCTCTATTACAGGTATTTACCCTTTTCGGTAATAATTTCTTACTTCATATTTGAAAGAGTCGTCTTATTCAAAAAATATCACAGAAGCTCACTAAATGATGCAGAACAGGTTGAATTATCTTAATAATAGAGAATTTTCCACCCTGCGCATGGTATAATATTTACATAAGTATCTATTATTCATGTGTCAGATCGACATTTTTTTTACATGTTTCCATTTTTTGTTTCCATTTTGAGAAAATTTGACTTCCAAAAGTTTCGAAAGTGTCTGGTTGCAGATTAAATTACGTTTATAATATTACATTGGATCAAATATTTATCTTTCCACAATTTCTTCCTTCTATAAATAATTATTTAAAGTCTTTAATAGTTAGTCTATCATAACTAACACGGAATTATTCAAGCTCATTAAGATCTTAACCTCTGAAATTTGAAGCTTTATGTAAATAAAATTATTCATCACTTTAGTGTTGTTAGACTTAAGCTAAGACAACTTCGTTGCACAGCTGCAAGCCTGCGAAGCCAGCAACGTCTTGGAATCCGCAAAATTTAGTCGCCACAACAGTAGAAAGAAAGATAGTGAACAGTATAACCGAGTGAATAGTTGATGATAGCAGGCGTGGTTGCCCCGTTCGCAGCGCACCCAAACAGTTTACTGAGTGCACCAAGAACAGAACTATACAAAGAAAACGCTTGCCCCCTTCGTCTACGACGCGCTCTCAGACTAGTCAATAAGTATCGCGACTCTGAATTGTCCTCCCGTTCTTCCTCTAGTTCCAACTTCTCGCTTAGTGCAGACTTGCTTTCTTGTCTCCATACCTAACAGAATTCCCACAAAAAAACAATTCGCTAACGTGGCCATTCTCACGCCCGTTGCAACACCACGAACACCTCTCTTGCTGTTCCACTTAAGGCGCGCAAATCGATCGAGTTTCATGCCTTCTGGACGTAGTTTAATCACCGGGTTCGTTCTATACTTAGGATGTCAAGTGGGAAGTACTGTACTCCAGAAATGTACTTGTTGACAACTCTGTTGACATAGGGCTGTCCACGCATGTGTACACACAACTACAGATATGACACGTCTCAACGACATTGAGTCATTGTCAGGTGTTTCGAGGTTTTCATTGGCATTTATCTAATACTGCATGAAAATAATAGCTTGTAAAAAAGAATAGATATCTAAATAAAATTATCTATTACCAGGGACGAATTATTTTTGTGCAGGTTCAATATGAAGCCTGATTGATCGGAATTTTATTTGAAAAAAAGCTCTGTCGAAAGCTTAGCATTCTCGATCTCGCAAAATAAAACCTATGGGCTCTTTTGTTCATTGGTTGCACTAGCTGTGTGAGATGAATGCAATCTAAGCCTCCAATCTTGAGTACATTTTCCAAGCAAACAATAATTTCTTATTAGACATGATACTTGATACAATAAAAAGTAAGTTTTGATACCTTATTGTCAATCTTTTTCCTAAAAAACCCAGAGAGTACGTCTATAATCATACTGCCAAATCTCTGATATTGCTGAATTTCTTTCTGTAAAGGAGTCTAAAAGTAATCTCACAGGTTTCTAACTTATACTTTGTTTCCATCTCACTTCAATTGCAGTTAAATAGCATTAAAATCTTGTCTATTTGGCCGGTTTCCAGATTTGCCAGTCGCTGACTCTATATGTAACTTTTTGGTGACCAGCTTCAAGCACTACAAACAAGCTTCTACCAGATTTTCTTCAAGAATTAAGCCTTCTTTCTCGCAGCCTTCATATACATCGAAATATTACCACCATTTAATGTGATTAGCATCCATGTTTTCTGGACTAATCATTCGCAAGATGTATCTTTTTAATGTTTTTCATCATTTTCGATCTATTGGCCCTTTCCGGCTCATAATCATGGCCATTTTGTCAATTTGAGTTATTTAGTCGCTTCCGAAGTACCTGCATCGTCCCCTACGGAAACAGGAAGTGACCTGTAGAGGACTTTTCAATACTTCAAAGCAATAAGTGAGGCCTTAGCTCATCTCTGAAACCCGCCATGTTTGCCTTGCGCTCCCATTTATCTCACACATTTTTTAATCCTTTATTCGATCTGGGGGGGGGAATTTTTGGGTTATTTTAATGCATGGAAGATGTGGTCGGTTATATCCACGCGGCTATGGATCTGGGTGCTCTGTAATACCGATTAATTCCATCCTTCAGAAATTTTTGTAGCACAACCTTTATCTCTCTGCTAATTTTCCATGAATTATCACATATTCAAGCAGTTTTGAAGTAACTTTCTTTTATGTATATTAAAACAAGTATCTTTTTTCGTTCTCCTGTTTTTTCATCGGATTTTCCTTTTTTTCTCAAATGATTGGGTATTTTTATCTTTGAAACACCATTGAGCTACAAAATCTACAAAATTTTAACCTCGGACCTAAATAACGTTCTTCAGAGGTTCAGAGTTGCATTGAGTAGGTTACTTCCTCAAGCGGGCCCAAATTTTGTTGAAGATTCCAGCAGCGAAATACACCTCGTATAATCATGGTAGCACTGCCACTTCCAAGCACTCAAAACAGCGTAATGCTAGGAAACATTCAGAAATTGAACACGAAGTTACGTGACCTCTTCATTGAGGTCTTGAAATATTCGAGAACAAAAAAAGAAACCGTCAAACAGATTGAGTATGAAATTCATTCAATCGGATGATACATTCCACACTCATTTAAGTCGAATTCAGTAACTTAATTATTAATTACCTATTTACGAGAGTGGTTAGAATATAAGACCGCACTTAAGAGCAACGGAAGGAATAAAAAATGTAAATATCATCTTTTGTAAGTCAAAAAAGAATCTTTGAGGGTATGGAAAAGCCAAAAACACAGTAAGAATTGCACAAAGTATCTAATTTGCCTAATTTTCTCTGGAATGTAAAATTAAAACCCATTTTGTCAGGATTTATCTGTAAACGCTTACATCTTGCGCATGTATTTATCTGAATAACGTATAGAATTTTTAGGCAAAGAAAGCCCAGCAAAGAAAAATTCCAATGAGTTCAAATAAAAAATTTTGAGGTAAGGAATAAAACGTTCCAAATACTCGAAACTGAATTTTGTCATTTTAATTCGGCTCACTACATAGCCCCAGGGAGATTAATTTTTTTATATGATCCTATTATCCGTAAGATGTGGTTACTGACTCTAAGCAGACACCTGGGAGTTCATGTGCTTGGCGAAACTTTTTCGCTGCAATGCGCGGATTGCAACAGGCCCATGGACAACCGGGGTGACCATGCAGCTGATTTTTGCAAAAAAGGCCTGGGATGGACTAATCGGCATATTGCCGGGGTAAAGATATTTGACCGACAATTTTCCAAGGTAGAAGGAGTTAGTGTCTAATATGAGGTTTAATAATTACCTCCGGGACTGAATGCGTGGCCTGCCAACATCCTAGTGCACCCTCAGTCCGACCATATGAACACCTTGGCGCCCCTCCCGGTGGCACAGGACGTCACAGTAACATCTCCATTCCAAGAGAAGTTCATATACATTGGAACTCGCGAGACGCGCACCGTTGCCATTGCACCGGAAAGACGGGAAAACAGGGGACTCGCTAGAAAATTAGCAGCCAATCTTGATGAAGCCTTACCAGGACGATCGAGATTGAAGATGTAAGCTTGTGCGGTTAAACTTTGAGTCGCTTCGATCGCCGTCTGTGACGACGTCGAAAGTATTCGACGAATGCGCGGCCGCTGTCGCAGCCCGCAGCGGATGGTAGCCGAAAGGAGCGAAGACTCGGTCTTTACGAGAAGCCTGGTTACCCTACCTCGTTGACGTCTGCCGCGTCTATAACATGTAGCGCCCCGCAACATCGAGATTTTAGCCACCCTATTCAAATCTAATTGCTTTAGGTGTGTTCTAGTGGGGTATTCAGGACTTTGCATGTTGCACATGCATATTACTGTGGTAAATTAAATAGCATATAATGGTTGTAACCACTATCATTGATAATATTTCCAAAACACTGTTAATCGAGATATAAGGGCCTATCTATGAAAACAAAATCGATGGAAAACATGAAATCTGAAATTTAATATGGAAATTTCGGCCAGTAAAACCGTCCACCTGTCCCTTCACAACTTCCATTTTTCCTCAATGTCGGGGAAATCTAAAATTTCCCTGACAAAGAAATGATGAATTGAAAACCCAAAACTTTGGAAGGATCTGCCTTATCCTCCCTTCTCAATACCAGCCATACCAACCATCTTTATCTCTTCCGCCACACTACGCACCTCGAATTTTGCAGCCCCGCTTACTCAACGAAATCCTCGAAGATGGCTCTCTTCCACCAATACCTGTACCTACGCAAACTAGCCGGAATTATCTACCTCAACATGTTGCCGTCACCCTCAATAAAACACGATCCCTGCTTCCCAAAAAAAGTTAACATAAGGGAAAATGATCGTAACACAGTACCGAACACAAGTCCAACTGTGCCAATATTTGAAGCTGGTACTACGTAAGTAACAGATGAAGTCGCCGCATTCGTGCCAGTTACCACGGATGTCCACCTTATTGTACCGAAAACTCTTACGCAGCCCAAGTAAGTATGGAGTATGGGTGTTTTCGATAACAATGCATGTAAATGTCATTTGATGGTGCTCGAGATTACGGGACCGAAAAACGAGAAGATTGGTACCTAACTGAAGTTAATTAGTTTCAAAATTGTGCAGTATGTATTTTCATTCAAAACGGATCTGTGAATGGTAGATAATATAGAGGACGGGCTCAATCCGCTATCAACTGAAGCTCTTGCACTTCTTGGGCTGGATCCTCCCATATTCAAGATTAAAAACCCCAGTCAGGGTGTGGAGGAACTAGCTTGGCACGGAGGAGGTATGGCATTGTTTGAGGTAATGGAGGTTAAGGTTGGCGAATATCTGCTAAAAAGTAGTCCAGATGCATTATGTTCATCTGTGCCATGAAGGGAACTTGATTTTGAGGTAAATAAGTTTTGACACCAACTGCATGTCCTTCCACATACTCGCATGACTACTGCATAAATCAGTTGATGGAACAGCGCTCTCATTCAGAACTGGATTCGAAGCATATAGGTCCTAGGAGAGAACAGATACAATTACTTTTCAACGATACTGCTTTTAAACCTGACGCAATTTCTTCAATAGTAGGTGGTGTTACAAGTATTTATACCCGTTCTTTGAATCCCGCTCTGATGCCACATGAACGGGATTGTGGATTACTCAGAGAATACTTGGAGAATTTACGCCCCTTTACGTCACATAGACTTTCAAGAATAAGGCGTCCGGTCAAGGAGACTGAAAAGCAATTGCAAACTTCGTGACCGGGTCAAGTTACATAATTTTATATTAATTTTTCTGCAAATAAATCTATTATTACAGCCTCTTGCAACAAGGGATCCTCAAAGCGATTCATATCGCGAAAAATGAGTTGTAAATGACGTCACGCCCAAAATTGGGTCAAGCCAGAAGCGTAAATGGAGAAACAAGAAATCAGTATTTTTGGCATGGAAAAATCTTCTGCCGCGTTCCACTTTAACCAGAGGAGGTTGCAAGGGAGACAGAAGCTGCAGAAATAGATAAAGCACAATTTAAAACTGCAGAACGTAAAGGTAAATCCACTCAATCTTTATTTTCTGCTACTATACAGGCTAAAATAATGGTTGCATATTTGTAGTATGGGAACGAAAGAGTATTTTACAGTAATATTCTCCAATTTTTATGGGGCATACATAGAGAACTCGTTCCACATAGACTTATCATCTGTTGAAAGTACGAATCAAAACAAATCAGTTAAGGCGTAGAGCGATTCGGTCTCTGAGAGCAGAGTTTTCTCATCTCCGTTGCCGATTCATTTGAAAATGTTGCTCTGATGAAGACCATTCTGTAAGTGAACGACTGAATGGCATACAATGCTTTTTTTCTCCTAGCCTTTTAAATTGGTATATTCTGACTGATCATCAGAGTCAAGAATAAAATTGTGAAGCTTACATGCCACCATTATGATTATCGTATCCGTTGCAATACTGAAGCGTGAAGGAGACCACAAAACATGCCAAATAATGACAAAAACAATCCAAATCCTCGTTCTAGATTGATTCTGCAGGAGGAAAGGTAGACGCTAAACGGGTCTGAATATTGGGAAAGAACATATCACGCGTAGTGTTTTAACATATATCACTATTCACTTATGCATCGTCAGCAGCAATTTCCGTCTATCCCTAAATTCCATTTTGCTCGAGAATCTTATGCAGTTTAGTCGCTTGAAAATCTGTTATATTTTTGCTTTGTCTCTGAATACCATTCTGTTTGTCTCTGAATACCATTCAGAGACAAACAAGAAAGTTTATTCCGCTGCTACCGCTGCATGAACGCATAAAGCCTAGAAATCATTACTGTTGTATCACTTACCTGGATTCGGATCCTCGTGAAGCTTCAGCTGATTTATCAGAACCTAAATACCATGAAATGCTGCTATGATTCCGTGCAATGGGCTTACCCTCAAAACCCTGAGCTGATTCAATCGATGGACGCAGTTCACTCGTGATGTTGGGAAAGAGAGTCAAGACAGCACCTCGGTGAGAGCAATGTGTCTTCCATGAAAGAGTAGATATGTTTTCGATCTTACTAGTCCATAATACCAGCCAAGTTCTAAATAGTAGGCACCATCAATTATGCCCTGTGTGGTACATAGCATTTTTTCTGTGCTCTTTCTATCTCCAGTTCAGATATCGCGATTATTCTTTTTATCTTAGAGTTGTCGTAGCAAACGACATAAAGATTTGAATTGAGAAATGTCAGCACGGTATAGTATTTAAATATATCCTCTTCCATCTTTTAGATATTTGCATCCAATGAGAATGCCTCACGTTGTACTTTCTATCTAATATGCTCGAGATCCAAGCACTTGAATGTCGCAGAGATATTTTTCAAAAAGACGGAAGGTTTGGCAACGTGTGGCGCCCATATTTCTTGCTCTTAACCTTTAATAAAGCTTTGGAATAGCATATGACCTTTGGACAATACGAATTTTGATTTAGCTAACCTCATTGTAAACTGATGACGAAAGAAGGGGGAGCCGTTCTCTGTTGTTTAGGGAGAATTTATCTGTATTGTTATGTATCTTGGGCCAATTTGATTGGTGATAGCAGCGGAAAGAGAATTCAAACTCACTTATGATTTTGATAGACTAGAATAGGTTGCAGAAATGTTGAAATTAAAAAATTAACAACGTTTCAGATCTCAGAACTCGCACCATTAACGATCTATAGCTCAGTCTTGAACCTTACAGTTGTTTTTAGACACATTAATGTAGAGACTAAGTATAAGTATGCACGACAATAGTAAAAATTGAGCAGATCAAATTCACAAAGGTAGTTTACATCAATATGTACATAAATTTATTACATTACCGTTTTGGTCCTCAATAGAGAGTTTGAGGCAGTTAACAGAGATCGCTTCGCGGTTATAAACCAAAAAAATTCTTTAGGGAATATATTATTGTGTAGAATGTCTGAATTTAGAAAAAAATTCACAGACGTTTAAGTTCAGAAAACAGACAAATTCAGGTACAAACCAAATAATATAACGAATAAAACCATAGAAGAGAGTTTTTTTAATGTAGCACAATTTCATTTTATGCTTAAATATTCAGTTGATTGAGGAGTAAATGTTTCGGTACCTAAAGCCAAAAAATACTCCAGGAGGTTGACATGAATCCTTACATGTGCCCTTGTTTTCTTTTTATATATGTTTCATTCAAAGTACTCCGGGACAGGAAATGATGAGTGCATGGCTTTGGGCCTTACAATTGAAACTCTTCAGCCTTCTAAACCTAAGACTACACACTGAATGCTTTGTCAAATCGTAACATAGATTACATTCCATCAGAATATGAAGAAATGCATTGAAATTATTTCCGGGATGGTTTGAAAAGTTTTGTAATAGTTAATTTCAATCATGAGATAATGGAAATTTTTTCTGCTTTGGAAGGACTGAAATATCTAGCTGGAAATTTTTTCTGCTTTGGAAGGACTGAAATATCTAGCTATCATACCCATTTTACACTTACGTTTTTCAAATCAATGATTTATAAAGAGAGGTAAACTGAATAGACTTATTGGAGTACGAAATTTTGATTTCTAAGAGAAACGTAATACAAAAACGCCGCGATTATATTTACAGTTTACTACTTAAATATCAATATAATTGTTTTCAAAGAACATTTTTTATGTACTAGGTAAATATAACTCCTCTAATGTCAACCAGAGCGTACACAGAAGATTTTGTCCATCGGTAATTTCTATCAATTTCAAATTCTACGACTCACGTGTGATGACCTCCGGGACAGCGACAACGTACTCCTGAAATTGGACTTGACGAATGCTTTTAACCGGGTTGAGCGATCCCATCGGCTCCGTGAAGTTATCGCTCACGCCCCACAGATTGTTCGTTTCGCGCACCTGGTATATGGCTACAAACTTCACCTTCCTTTCTGCCCCTACTCTGTCTCCTCCAGAACCGGTACAATCTAGGGCGCTCCACTTTCCATGCACCTCTTCCCGCTATCAATCCACCCCTTCCTCATTAGCGCATCTGGTATATGTCTACAAACTTCACCTTCTTTTCTGCCCCTACTCTGTCTCCTCCAGGACCGGTACCCTCTAGGGCGATCCACTTGCCATGCACCTCTTCCCGCTATCAATCCACCCCTTCCTTATTAGTTCACGTGAGTTTTTCCCTACTGTCCCGCTCCGGACTTGGTGTGCTGATGATGGGAACATTGTTATGCATTAGGACTCAACCGCCTCCTTCCTGTGTCACATTGAATCCGAGGGACCTGATTATGGTATTTTCATCAATCCCCAGAAAACCAAGGCCTTGGTGGTCCACTCCGCAGCAGTAGTCCGCTCCCTCGTGCATAGTCAAACGATTTGCGGCCATCACTACTCTTGTCTCCCCAATCGGGAACCACGAGGCTTGCCGCGCGATCATCAGCGCACTACTCCAGCGCGCCAGGAAACTGTGGAAATCACCCAAGTCTCATCGGGACCCCCAGACGGCTTTCCATCTCCCCTGCAACTTCGCCAGCGCCTCTCGTATGACCTATGATCTTCGAGCTACCCCTCCGCAAATAGCCCTTGCCATTCAAAACTTTTCGAGATGGAACTGCGAGGGGTATTCGAGGCTATTCATAGGAACCTCCACGATGATGCCTGGCTCTGTCCTTCTCTGTCGTTTTCTCTTGGGGACCTCGGCTTGACCTTAACGGCTACCATCTCATCTCTCTCCCACTACAGCTCCCTGTTGTCCAGTTTTCCCCCTCATTCTCAACTCCTTGCATCCCCAACTCGAAGATTGCCTTACGTCAGCCCTCTCCGCTTCCCATGCCCACCTCCCCTTCCAACTCCACCCCCCCCCAGCTTCTATTACCCAATTTCCTCGCATCCATCCAACGGCAGGGCTCTATTCATGGTACACAACAAATGTTGTCCTCCATTTGCCACAAGTCTTGCTTCACATAGTACCTCTCCTCCACTTTGGGAATCAAATCCCCTTTCCGACGCCTTGCACGCAACCTCTCCTGTCGCAAATAGTCCTCCCACCTCCCCTTCACCGAACTGCAGGAGCCTAGATCCCGCACCGAGGTGGGGGACCTGAAGGGCGGAATGTGATGGTTCAACTTGGGCTGTGTGTCATCTCTTTGATGACACACAGCCCTACCGCAGATGCGTTCACTCCCGACCCGATCCTCCGCCCCTCCTCGACCCCTTTGGTGTACACGCTACCCAGTTTCCCCATGCTAGAAGAGTATGTTCGAGACACAACCTCATCTGTCACAAGCTTATCTCTATCCTCCGTCACCCTACCACCGGCCTTCGCCCTCAGAAAGAGTATACGGTCCCCTACCAAAATCACCTCCCCGCCAACGAGAGATTACGCATGGACACCAACAGAAGAGTAAGGGCCTTCAACCCAATGTCCTCTCTGAATGCGGCGCGAAATGCAAAGCAGAGAAGATATCAATCCTTTATCGCGACCTCCACCAGAGGCAGGCTCGTGCCTGTGCCAATCTCCACTCTTGGAGGTTGGCACCCGGATGCATGTGCAGTGCTAAATGACGTGGCAAGAAACGTGGCTGTGAGGGCACTGGAGACGTACGGAAAGGTTCGGGGGGGGTTTTGATGCAAAGGCACGCTGCAGCAGCCGTCATGTCCAATGCGGCCTGCTTGATGGCTGGCCTGAAGGTAGCATTTTAGGAAGCGTAGTTCCTTCCCCATTACGCTGTAGGTATACCCTTTTTGAGTCGATTGCGGTTGTCTGGAAAACCATGGGATAGGTCGGAAATATCTTCCAACCGTAAAACACCCGAACGTTTTCTCCCTCATATATGACATCGTCCTGTCGACTCGTCCGCAGGCAATCGATATCTTTTTGTAAGCACTTATACATCCTGCGCCCTCCCCGCCTCCACCAAACAGCCGAGAGGAGCCGCGATTGGAATCGAAGTTCTCAAGACCTATCGATACGCCGGCCTTTGTCATACTATACATGCGAAATTCAACCCCCTAGGTCTGGATACTCATGGTGGTCTTGGAAAGCCCGCCCAAGCAGTACTCCCTCCTTGCTTCTCACTTCGCCCACCACTTAGGTACGAACTCCTCTTCCGAATATCTCCCACTCCTGACCACGACCTCCACATTCACCCTGCAACTCACGGCTCAAGCCGTTTTTCGCCGCTCTCAAGCACTGACCACTGCCTAACAATGGTCCCTGGTTACCCCTGTAAAGCTTGTCCTTCTCTTCCCTGAAGTTATGCCAGATGTTCCATTACGAGTTGAGGCGAGTGGGTATTAACTTGCACAGTAAGAGGCTATCAGCGTGCCTACGTGAGCCCCGGAAATTGGGAAATATTTAAAAGTAGGAAACAAAGCACTCAGACGTGCAGAAGTCATTGAAGAAATACTACTCAAGCAGACGACGGGTGGTCACCTGGCGGGCTTGCATTCCTTGAAGACAGAATGTAAAACGAGTACTAAATCACGCAACTGAAGCGTGGGGGAGGAAGCGCGGCGGCTGCCAGCGAAAGATGCAAGGAGGCGGAAAAATTTAGAAACACTCTCCCCTAACGGCCAATAAATATCGATTCAGACAGACACCATTAAGGCATCGTTGGAGTCACAGTAGGTGCCGTAGCGCAAGACCTTGGCGTGCTTGGCCAGAGATACAGCGGCCCAGGGAGAGGGGGTCCTGTGCAAAAGGCGCTGGTGAACGACAGGGTGGGCCACAGTAACATCCAATGCGATACCCTTGGCGACTAGACCGCATGAAGTTTAGACGGGGAATGTTTTGGGTGGTTTACATTTGAAAGATACGTGCGGCTAAGTTGACATAACTGTTACATGATTGCCAGAGACCATCCCCTGTAACAACATAGAGATTTCAAATCTTTTTTGGGCTGATGCCATTGGTGCAAGGGATCAACCTCCAAAACAACCCAGTAGGCCTGCATCGTTATCAAGATTCAGGCCTACAAATGGTGCATAAATAGAACACTGCACCACCGACGATAGGCCACTGCAACCCCGACCATAGACCTTGCACCACCGACCCTCGGCCACTGCACCACCGAAGATAGACCAGTGCACCACCGAACACCGGCCACTGCAGCACCGACACTACAGCACCGACCACTTACCACTCCACCACCAATCACCAGCGAGAAATACACCACCGACCATCACTGGTGCTGCCGATACTGCTTATTACTCGTTGTTCTTTGGTGTTGCTGTATTTACTCGTGAGTGGGCCTCCGCCACACGATAGTTTATTTTGCGATACAAGGCTGTCGTGTGCCGTGCCTGTAACTGCTTTCGCAGGCTCAGGGGAGTGTCTTGAGCTGGCCTCCGCCACACTCTAGTCTACTGTACTACACAGAGGCTAGTGTGTGCCGTGCCTGTTACGCCAAACGGGGGCTCAAGTGGTGAACTTGAATGTAAAGGAGCGAAGCCCTGGTCAAAGTTATTGTGAGCAACTGTAAATTCGGGTTGCTACTTGGGAACCCTTGTTCAAATTTATCGGACAGGCTGTTTTGTTCTGGCTGCCCTACCGGGGAACTTCTGCTTAAAAATATCGGACAGCCTGTCTTGTTCTGGCTTCTCTACCGGGGAACCCTTGCCCACTTGATAAGACAACCTGCTGTCTCCTAAGAAGCCCCGGTAAAATTAAGTAATTTTAAGGTGGTGTTCAGGTTGTCCTTTCTAGTTTACCTGCGTCAAAAACTTAGTGCATGATTGGTGATAAGCCGGAGGCTGAGCATACAGATAACGAATCCGATAATTCCCACTATGGGACAGCCTGTCTTGTTTTCTGGATTCCGGTTATAAATTGTTGACTGTTGCTTACACTACATTGCATTACACACACTACTGAGTTGCCACTCGCAACTCCCTTCCGCGTGTACCACATCGGACGCCATCATTAACCGTTGGAAAAATCAAGTTTGCACGTCAGGTGACACTGCTGGCAAATAGGACTTTTCATCACTGGTAACATTGCTAGCAGGTAACATTGCTAGCACCAAGTCTTCGCTAGAAACCGCTTCCCCCAATATGAGAATACCCGTTTAACGAATTCGCGTTTCAGAGGCTGTTTGTTTGCACTGGAGGGTCATTGCGGACTATAATAGCGAAGACGGTCGGCTAGCTGTCTTGTTATGAGGTATAGTCATTCGCAGCCCGATCAGAGAGGAAAAGCAGTAAGTAATCGTGGAAAGGTGGCGGGAGAGCATTTTTTAATCGCTGGCATGGATCAGATTGTCCTGGAGCACATACCTTTGGAGGAGGTCGACCACAATACAGCCGTAATGGTTTCCGAGACCCATCCCCCGCACCTCCTAACCAGAGGCCCAACATCGCATCACAGAACCCCGATCTTTGTGAACAGTCTCTGCTCTCTCTAGAAGAGATCTTCACAACCCACACCCCAGTCATGTCGCATATACCGACAAAGGTTCCTTTTTTGTCTAGCGGAGACTTATGCAAAATATGTGGGCGATTCAGTGAGCGCTTGTCTTGCTGAGAATTCACGAGCAACTCAGGCACTCAAAAAAATATTTCTGTTCCCAGCAGTTATGCTTACGAACATTCACTCGTCAGATTCCTGCTCAGTGAATACTAATGGCACTTTACTACGGATAAAAGAGAGAAAGAAAAGATTTATGGAGCCCAGGGCACTTCAAAACACTATGTGCGCAAGCACTGGATCAGCCCAAAAACCGCACGGCACCAGCTCGTTTCACTTCGGACCAGCAACAGGTCAATATACTGCAAGGATCTTTTTGATTGTGAACTCTGACTCGGCGATGGGCTGATCAAGTTTACTTCAGGGTATTTCGATCGGCTTATATAGACAACAAGTTGAGAGAGTAAAATAATAAAGGACAGTACTATACTATTCTAGAATCCTCTACGAGGCTCTAGTCGGCAGGCGCTGTAGAGAAATGGTGTTTGAGATAACGACCAATGTCCCGAACGATCTTTTCCAAGTAGGTAGGTCGGAACTTGGTAGAATATTTGGAAACCATCGTGCTGTAGTCGACTTGGAGTTCCAGGCGATTATAACGGGGAAATTTGGGGTGTTTTTAATGCATGAAAAATATGGTCAGCTGTTCCCTAAGGGATGTCGTGATGGTAAAGGCTTACAATATAAAGGGTTGGCGGGAAGTTGTCAAAACGCTAGAAAACTGATTATAACGTGATACGGAATTAATATTAAAAGAAAATCCCTAGAAAATTCTGGATTGGTCCAGAACGCATATGCATGGTTGAATTACTGATTCAATATTACCACACGCCCCCTCGAGAACTACTGTGATTACTCATTGTTCAGTTCAGAAACTGATAAGTAATTGCAGTGCTCCTCGAATGATCTTCCGATTAGTACTTTAGTGAGGGAGTCCGCGCGGTTTTCTGTTGATGGTACGTACTGAACGGTGAAATTTTTCCTTGAACAGAGTCCTGTACAAAATTTAATCCTATCCCAACGTGCTTAACCTTAAGGAGACCTTGCACATCATCTGTCTACTTGATTGATTGATTGGCTGGCCTGAAGGTAGCATTTTAGCTAGCGTAGTTCCTTCCCCATTACTGTGTCGGTATACCCTTTTTTGAGTCGATTGTGGTTGTCTGAAAAACCATGGGATAGATCGGATATATCTTCCAAGTGTAGAACACCCAAACCTTTCCCCTTGATTGAGCCCAGATTGTCTTGATAGACGACAGGAGGGTTCTCTAGTGTGAAACCCATTTCCGATACAATATCAAGAACCCACATTTTCTCGCCTACACAGTACGCCAGGGCTGCAAACTCACCTTCAGTTGTAGATTGTGCGTTAGCGGTTTGTAACTTAGATGACCATAACATTGGACCAGTGTTCACTGTAAATAAATAACCAGACCGTGAACGACGGGTTCAATAGTTTTGTCAAAATACAAGAAATCTTTCAGTTCAGAGGAAGGGGAGAACAGAGATTTGGCAAAGTTGTTACTTCAACTGTGGTAACACGATGACGGGTACATTATCGGGCGCCACGACCAACTCGTCAAAGCCATCGAAGTACTTCGCTCCGTGGATGCTGAAAGCCGAGGACTGCACTTGTCGCTGCCGAAGTGCACCGTCTGGTGGCCTACAGCCCCTCCAGGGTCAGTACAGAGTCTCTACCCAGACGGGATTAAGCAATAGTACAGCGAGGGTACTTCCGTCCTGAACGCCCCTGTCGGTACTAAGGAATACACCACACAGTCCTTTACGAACCATGTCTTATCTCTCAGACCATTCCTCGAGACCATTGCTGACCTTGAGAATAGGCAAGTGGCATTCTAGCTACTGCGTAACTGTTTTGGCGTTTGCAAAGTAGGCTATTTGTTGCGGGTAGTGCCCCCGTCTTGCACCGGAGAAGGAGCGGAAGAGTTCGACAGGATGATGGAGGACTGTGTTCGAAAATTGGCAGGGGGAGTACTGGATTCGGAAGTATTCCTAGAACTCCAGCTGCCGGTCACACCAAGGACAAGAAAAAACCATCTCTTGGGATCGGACTCACCTCCGCGAAGAACATCGCCGCTGCGGCGTTCTTGGCTTCAAGCTCATCATCCAGCAAGCTTTGCAAGACCTTGCTCCCAACTCCTATTAAGGAGCTGGGAACATACGAAGCTGCTGCAGACGCCCATCGGAGGTGGTCGACCTCTTGCCTGCCGTCTAGGATTATCCCGTTCAGTGTAATTTGCTCGCAAAAAACACCATCGCAAAAGACGCTGACGGGCGCAATCCATGAAGCAGTGCAAGAACGAATTCCTCTTGGGGATTCAAGGAGGCAGGCGTTTCGCGCGTCTATGGCCCTCCCGGGAGCTAAGGAATGGGTGTATTATCCCCCATGCCCCGGACTGCAGACAAGCATTGATCCTCGAGAATTTCTCGGTGTGGCTTCAATACTACTGTCAAGTCCCACTTTTTCACCCTGGCACGCCTTGCCCGAGAAGGAATTGCCCGGACACACTCGATGTACATGGCGATCATCTCATGCACTGCTTGCATGGAGCCCACAGGATCAACCGACATGATCGCCAAGTAACTATTCTCACAAAAGACCTGGCAAGAGCTGCTCGTCATCCTGTCTTACAGCAACGCCATGGTCTCCACCGCACGAGACCAGACATCCAGGCAATGAGAAGCAGCGGAGGGACCGACTTTTTTGATGTTACCTTCGTGAATCCCCTCGCTCCCTCCAACAGAAGAGTAAGGGCCTTCAACCAGATGTCCTCTCTGAATGCGGCGCGAAATGCAACGCAGAGAAGATATCAATCTTTTATCGCGACTTCCATATCGCGACCTCCACCAGAGGTAGGCTCGTGCCTGTGCCAATCTCCACTCTTGGAGGGTGGCACCCGGATGCATGTGCAGTGCTAAATGACGTGGCAAGGAACGTGGCCGTGAAGGCATTGGAAACGTACGGAAAGGTTCGGGGGGTTTTGATGCAAAGGCACGCCGCAGCAGCCGTCATGTCCAATGCGGCCTGCTTGATGGCTGGCCTGAAGGTAGCATTTTAGGGAGCGTAGTTCCTTCCCCATTACTGTGTCGGTTCAATAGTCTCTGGCCCAGTCCGTGTCACCCCAAGTACTAAAATCAAGACCACCATTTCCTCGAGGTAAGATGACACTAAATTCTAGTGTTTCAAAGGTATACCGAATATGATGTTTCAGAGCACACTAATGCTCAGGACCTGGTTTTGACTGGAATTTCCCTAGTAGCGAAGCAGCTACTGCTATGTCCGGTCGGGTTCAAGTATATAAATACAGCAGAGCTTCAAGTAGCGAACGGTAAGGTCTCTGCTCTATTTTTCTTGTTTCTTCTCTGAAGATGGAGTCTTTTTCTCTTCATAGAGTGGATGTGAAAGTGGCAGAGAAGATTGAACAGGCTTGCAATGTGGCATGCGAGACTCGTGAAGGACTCATTTTGCGGGAGCCGTCTGCCATAAATAAGAGCCTTCTGATGAATTCTGAATCGAAATACCAAGAAAATGGGAGCACTGTGTTAGGCGCGTGCTGATAGGAACGGATTTTTTGTCGCCGTCATCTACAGACTTTTAGTTTACTGTACTGTACTACCTCCCCTTGTCCAAAATTGCTTATAGTTCCGGTCCTTCCTCGGTCTCCGAGAGCCTTGCTTATCATTACCGCGGTCCTCTCCAAATTTACTTCCATTTTATCTAGATATTTTTATACTGTCTCTACCCCTCTGAATCGATCCCGAATCAAGTTCTTTCCCCCTTTTTGCTTGTTTGGTTCCTCCTCCAAATTCGCTTTTTGAGAAAAAGGGCGCAACGCACTACTAAAAAATCCCTTGCAGATTCATTTAACCTATTCCTAATCTATAGAAACTGTCATGGGAGCCTATTTAAACCCCTTTATTTCAAGTTTCAAACGTCCCGGATCATTTTACTCATCAACCGTCTCCCCCCACACACCCAAAACATCCTCTATTGCCTCCCATTCCCCAAAGCCTACTAAAATGAACAATCTATGCCTCTCGAAAGTCATATCCAAAATTCGCCATCCCCGCCCCCTAAACACAATTACCCTACTCCTTTTCGGACCTACTGACCGTGATGACTACCTGCGCCGGCAAACCAAAAAGAAGGTGATCGAATTCGTGTGTCGCCTTTCTATTGAGGATGAGGCGGAGGAGGTAGGTAAGTGGCGGGAGTGGGACATCGAGGAGGGAGCTGGGGAGACCTTCGAGGAGTGCGTAGCCCCTAAATTGGTCTACGAGGTTAATAGCGGGGAGGATGATGAGGAGGAAGAGGAGGATGATGAGGACGAGGACGAGGTGGATGAGGAAAAGGGGACATGGAAAGTGTTGGAGTGGCTGGGCCTGGACTGGAGACTATGGAACAAGTGGTGCCGACGCTTGAACCGGATGAAGATATCTTTAGTAGTTTAGATATCTCCCGGGAGGAAATAGAGAGCTATGAGCCGTTCGCAGATATTTGTGAGGACTGCTTGGACAGCATGGATATTTTAAAGGAGTTGTTTGGATCTGATTTAGAGAATGGGAAGTAAAAGGACCTCATTGATTGTTAGTTTCTTAAGTATCTTTTGTTTAGAGTATATAATCCACACAAATTGTTTGTATGCATTTCCTGGTACCTTCTGTAGTTTTGTTCGGACTTTAGGGGTAGCCAAAAGTCTATATAAGCTGAGTAAACTGCTTCCTCATGGAGAGATCAAGCAAGCTGGCAGACAACTCCAAGCCAAGTCCCGAGTAGTAGGGAGTTGAGAGTCAATTTCAGACGAAAGAAGCCTTTTTCCTACGCTGCTCACAGAGCATCAGTGGTAGACCCTGCCCCTTTCATACTTGCTTGTAGCCCTCTCAACTCTTTTCCATATACAATCCTTCTTGTTCGTTCAACTATACCATGGTAGCACTTTTGTTGCTTGCAACATCTCCTCCTTGGGGTAGTTGGTTCTGAATATCTCTTCTCCCGACGATTTACCCCTATCACACTGTCCAAGATCAGTTACTGCAAAAAATCCTGTTCAGGTCTCTATTAAACCCATTTCCGGCAGATTCAGATCCCAATATTGATGAATCATCGATGTACATAACACCAAATACAAGGTATTTTCCTTTCCCAATAGATAGGCAGTCTGCATATTTAGAACTTTGCAGTCCAAATTGCGAGACGGGCTTGGCGTAGTGTTCATACCATAGCTTAGGGGCCAGCCTTAAACCATATAGGGACTTTTTCAGCTTAAAAAATTGACCCTGAGCAGCTGGGATTCCATTGACTTTAGGAAGACGGATCCAAATGCTTTCGGAGAGAGGTAGGGAAGCATGCAAAAATGCACCCTCCAAATCAATTTGTTCGATAGCCCAATTCTTTGCAGCGGTAAGTAATGTTCGCACCAGCTCAATACATGCGACTGGTGCGTATAGCTCTGCAAGTACAATTATGGTGTTATTGCGTCTGTAGATCTTGTTGAGCCTTTCTTTTTTCACATCCAGGTTTTTTTTGACGCATCTAAGCCCTTCTATAAGTACACTTTCTTGTGAACAGATTTGACTGCCTACTTCGTATGTCTATAGTAGCACTACTGTGCAGTTAAGCCACACATGCAGAGCAATCACTCACACATTGTGGGGTGTTGAGCGCACAAAAGGTAATCGATGGTTGAACTGTTGGTTGATGCTTCCGGTAATCAGGCCGAACATCAGACCAGGGTTTATATAGAAAAAGTACTCAACACCAGCAGAGATAAATTGTAACTAAACGGTACTGAATTCAAAGGTATTCTGGAAAATGCGACCCAGAGGTATCAAACTACAAGGTTCTGAAGGTCCATCAGTATAACAGACAGCAACAAACATCATGGCAAAGTACCATTGGTCCAATTGGAAAGGAGGCATAAAGTGGTTGCTGATTGGTGGGTACGAAATGTTTCGAGAACCACGCGAGATAGCCATGATGGATCCGTGTCATTGGCTAGGTACAAAGAGGTATGATATTATGCTTTTACACTGGTGCGTGAGTACAGTGCACAAGTTGCAATGATGTCTTCTTACAGTGTAAATCCTTGGTACAGGTTACCGGAGGGATACTGTCAGGGTATTTGGTGATTATGGGCATAATCGCAACATCACTCCCCCCTACGAAGAAGAATCGCCCCGATTCTTGTATTCGTATAGCAGATCTTGACAATTTTTCAGTTCATTTTCTGATAGCCATGAGTTCTCGTGATCTGCATATCCTTTCCATTTAATGAGATATTTTGTTTTTCCGTATTGTTTCTTGTGACTGAGAATTGATTCGACTTCGTATTCTTTATGTCCATCTTGAACCTGTATAGGTGGTGGCGGCGGAATTTGGCGATAGAATTCATCTTCAAAGTACGGCTTAAGGAGACTAGCATGGAAAGCATTGTGAATTCCCCTGTCGATCGTTGGCTGGGAAAGATTTAAACGGTAAGTAACTCCGTTTATCCTCAGATATTTGAAATGGACCACAAAACTTTGGGTTCAGTTTTCGAGATCCTGCACCATCTTCAAAAGCTAGGTTTTTTGTGGACAACCAGACTTTGTCACCAACTTTATAAGAAGAAGGTCTTCTACTTCTGTTGACATACAAGGCAGTGGATTCATTTGATTTTTTGATTTGTTCTTGGGCTTTTTTCAGTGATTCTTGCATGTTTTTTAGGAACTGTGCCGCAGCAGGGTTGTCTGCGGAGAGTATGTCCAAAGGGACAGTTCTAGGGTGGATTCCATAATTGAGGAAGAACGGAGAAAATGTTGTAGTGGCATTAATAGATGAGTTGTAAGCAACTTCGAAGTCTACCAAGTATTTGTCCCAATCTGACTTGTCGAAGCTAACAAAAGAACGAATCATTTCTTCGATCTTTCTGTTCATAATCTCAGATTGTCCATCTGTTTGTGGGTATATGCTGAAGAAGGGGATATCTTGGTACCCAGAAGGTGGAACAGACTCTTCCAAAACTTGCTCATAAAAATAGCATCCCTATCACAAATGATATTCGTTGGAATTCCGTGGTTTCTGTAGACATGATCCTTGAACAACCTGGCAGTTGAAGGAGCATCTATTTTGGGCTTGGTTGGTATAATTCTGATCATCTTTGATAATCTGTCAACGACAGTTAAGATGCCATTGTTTCCTTCCGTTGACCTTGGAAGGGGTGTAATAAAGTCCATCGTTATGTGAGTCCATTTGGTTTTCGGTGGGTCAAGAGGTTTTAAAAGACCTGCGGGTTTCTGATTTGATGGTTTGTCTCTTTGCAGTGGCAAGAACGAACGTATCGAAGTACATCTGTACGAAGGTTTTTCCAGTAAAACTTCGGTGATATTCTATTGATTGTTTTTGAAATTCCCAAATGTCCAGTATTTGGAGTAGAATGGTAGTCATGTAATAGCTTGACTTTAAATTTTCCTTCTGGTACGCAAATCTTTCCGTTCCTTAGTAAAAGCAACCCTTTCTTTTCGAAAGGTGCCTTTGGATCTTTGTATTGGGTTTTCAGGTTTTCATCTAGCCTGTAATCTTTGGCCAGATCTTCTATCTCAGAATCCGCAAAATAAGGTACGGATATATTGTTCGATTCTAGTATGTCTTTGTTATCACTTCCTTGAGTAGTTCTCTGTTTCGATGTTTAGGTGAGGGATAATTCTGAGGTTGTCTTGACAGGGCATCGGCAACGATGTTTGCTTTCCCGGAGATGGTATAATTTTGAAATCAAAGTTCGCTAATCTTTCCAACCACCTAACCTGTCTTTGGGACAGATTGTCCTGGGTCTCGAGGTATCTTAAAGGGTAGTGATCAGAATGAACTGTGAAAAAGTTTCCGTGTAGGTATGCTCTCCACCATTTCAAGCACTCTACAATGGCCAAGAGCTCTCTCTCATGAGCGGCATAATTTTGCTCAGCATCATTCAAAGTCCTAGACGCAAAGGCAACTGGTCTTCTGGATTTTGGATCCCCCTGTTCCAACACAGCTCCAATTGCGTACTGAGAGGCATCTGTAGTGACATATATTGGAAGTTCAGAGTCAAAAGTTCGAAGGACTGGGGCACTGCATAACGATTTCTTCAAGGTCTGGAATGATTTTCCTGAGTAGCTGTCCACAGAAATGAAACGTTCTTCGTCAGCTCTGTAAGAGGTTTAGCAACCAATGAGCATCCTCTTATGAATCTTCTGTAATAGTTGACGAGTCCTAAGAATGACTGAAGTTGTTGCTTGTTCTTTGGTGAGGGCCATTCCATGACTGCCTTTATCTTGTTGGGATCCACAGCAATTCCCTCTTGACAGATTACATGTCCAAGATACTCGACTTCTTTAACACCGAAGACACATTTTGACAATTTGCGAACAGATTCTCCTTCCTCAGAATCTCTAGTACTACATCAATGTGTTCTAAATGTTCTTTCCATGTCTTACTGAAGATGAGAATGTCATCTAAATAAACGATAACGAATACATCCAGGACATCTTTGAATATGTCGTTCATGAGATTCAAAAAGTTGCTGGTGCGTTGGTCAATCCAAAAGGTAGTACGAGAAATTCAAAATGTCCGTATCTGGTTCGAAACGCTGTGAGAGGGATTGAAGATTCCTCCAGTCTGATCTGATGGTAACCCATCCTCAGATCTATTTTCGAGAAGTACCTGGCTCCCTTAAGTCGATCAAAGATATCATCGATGCGCGGCAGGGGTAGCTGTTTTTTACAGTAAGCCGATTAAGTGCTCTGTAATCCACACACATACGCAAACCGCTGTCCTTTTTCGTTACAAAGAGTATTGGCGCTCCCCAGGGGCTTTTGCTTGGTCTAATGAATTCACTCTCTAGTAGATCATCTAGTTGTTTACGAAGCTCCATCATTTCTTTTCCTGAAAGTCTGTAGAGACCCTTTTTCTGTGGCTTAGCATCTTTTTCCAATTCGATCTTGAAATCATAATTTCGTTCGGAGGAAGGCCCTTCGGAAGTTTTTCCGGGAAAACGTCTGTATACTTTTTCAGTACACCTTGAATATCTTCTGGTAAGAATCTGGAACATTTGGATTTGAGTCTAGTGGTCGAATTAGAACAGCATAAGTGCTACATTTTTTCTCCAAATCAGTAAGTACTGAGTTTGCAGAAACGAAAGGGTGCTTTGTCATTTCATTGGCAGTGACGGAGTACTTTTCACCCTTGTAGTTGAAAGAAACTTGATTGCTTGAAGAGTCGATAATTGCTCTATGGGCTCCACACATTCCTTTCCTAGGATTGCATCATATCTCTTGAGGGGGCTCACGGCGAAGTAGTGGTTCTGTGTAGTTCTTTATTTGTACGATTGCCGGACCGGCTGTTTCTTTCAACTTCTGGTTAGCACCGTTCGCCATTTCGGCAAGCTCTGCTGATTCTCTTGTTTTAATCTTATGGTAATCGCAGAACAATTCACTGAGGAAATTGATCTCACCACCTGGGTCGATGAGAATTTTTGCTGGTCCATTGGAAATGACTCCTTTAACAATAAGAAGTCCTCTATGATTTCGTTGGAAAGTTGGGGTTGGTGTTCCCCTAAATGCTTCCTGGGATCTTATTGTTGAAACAATAAGATTTCTGTCATCCAGAACTGATTGAGGACCTTCAGTCAGTTCCTTCGGGCTTTTGGGCAGTTTTTTGCAATGTGCCCTCTCTGTCTGCATCTCAAGCAGAGGCCTTCACGTATGCATCTCTCACGTTCTGCTTGATCCAATTTCGGTAAGTTAACATTTGAGGACTGTATACCCGGTTTCATTTCCACGTTCCCAATTTCCATGGGCACGGAGCACTATTTCCAGTACTTGAACTTCCGTTCAGCGATTTTGTATTCGATTTGTTGTTACCTAACGGCCCTGAACGCCTGTAAGCAGCTTAGATTCTTTCCGCATCTGCCATTAAATCAGAAAGCTTAGAGTATTCTTTCGTGCATAAGGCTTTCCAAATGTACGGTTTCAGGCCGCGTGAATAGCGATCAATCTGATCTTTGACTCCTATGTCTGGTATATCCAACAATATTTTGTTAAAATCTTCATTGAACGCAGTAACGTCTTTAACTTGTTTCCAGCGAGCCAGCTTGTCTCGGGCGATTTTTTCCTTGTTTAACGTCTCGAAGCGATTGAGAAGTGCAGTCTTCAGTTCCTTCCATGTTTGAATCTCCTGCCCCGCGGCGCTCTTGGAATGGACCATCCACCACTCATGGGCATTTCCAGAGAGATAGCTTAGTGCAATGTTCATGGTAGCTTGCCCATCTGCTTCACCAAGATAATTCTGCATCTGCACGCACCAGCTCCCGACGGACCCTTTTCCGCTGAATGATCCCGGCTTATTCTTCTTAGGGGCGTCCTTGGTTTCGTTTTGACCATTTGAGCTACCGGCATTGATCCTGACGAGAGAAAGCTCATTTCGAGAGCTCCCACCTTGCGAGCAGCGTTATTGAGCTGGTTCTGTTGTGCGGAGATCTGATTATGAGCCTCTGACAGCTGGCGTTGAAGTTCGCTTACAGCTTGTGCCAGAGACTCTACAGTAATGCCCGAAGTTTCCATTGTCTTTTCCTATTGGTCGAAAGAGTCACACGTGTAGTTTTGGGTATTTTTTCTTTAAATAGAATTTTTTCCAATTGGCCAGTAAGAATCGGTATGCACTGTGGCCGAAGTGGCTAGACCAGCGAAAGACCAGTGAGAGGTCTCGATTTCGAATCCCAGCCGATAACTTGGGAAAGTTGATTTCTCTGACGTAAGGGTTTGACGTCAGTCACGTCGGGTGTGCTATAGTAGCCCTCCTTCCGATGCTTTACAGAACGGTTGTTTTCCTGTCTAGAACCTGGCGGCGATACGGGCTTACAAGCCCTACTGCAAGGAACTGGGGAAAGCGAGTTCGTAAGGTAGCCACAGCGGGAGGTTGAACACAGCACAAACGAAGTCGATTGAGAAAGCAACTTTTGGAGTTTTTCTTGCTTCCTCTTCCCTAAATTTATTCAAATTTTAACTACTGACGGGCAGTCTCTCGATGACGGCGGCCAAGACGGTGGCGCTCAAGGTCTGCCTTACTTGGGACTTCGATTTTGCAAATTTCGCAGATGTGCCTCGTCTTATCGGCGCGGTGCTGGTGCTTGCGGGACCGGAGGTGCTTGTGGTACTGCACTCGGCCTGTGCAGGTGACTTGACAGTGACGGCAGTTGAAGGGCGAAGATCGCGGGTTCTTGGTCAGGCGAGGCCTTCTGGTCTTTTTACGAATGCGGTGGTTGGCGGTTCTCTGAATGACGATGGAAGCCGCGTCAGGGAGAATCGGTAAGGTCTTCTTAGGCTTCTGCGGCTTGGAGCGAGGGACTGCGGGCCTTCTCGGTATCGGCGGTAGAGCGGGTAACAATACAGACTCGGGAAGGCAGAAAGTGGAGGGTCTTGGTGTCCTCGGTTCCTCCACCACGATTCTGGTGGGTGTTCTTGGCTCCACTCCAAACTCGAAAGTTGTCAGCTCCTGACAATTTTCGGCGAAGAACGATTGTAAGTCTTCTGCGTTGTACTCGTCCGGCGACGAGGGCGGTCCCTGGAAGTCTTGTTTTTCGGCACTGAGCGTTATTCAAAAAGAATCAGAGTAAAAAACAAAATGTTAGTCTCTGCTTGCAATCGGGCAGAACGTCAAATCTAATAGAGATTTTAACTTACTGTCGGATTGGAAGAACTCGCAGTACTGACAAACGAATATGCGATGCTACCAAATGTGGGGTGTTAAGCGCACAAAAGGTAATCGATGGTTGAACTGTTGGTTGATGCTTCCGGTAATCAGGCCGGAACATCAGACCAGGTATAGAAAAAGTACTCAACACCAGCAGAGATAAATTGTAACTAAACGGTACTGAATTCAAAAGTATTCTAGAAAATGCGACCCAGAGGTATCAAACTACAAGGTTCTGAAGGTCCATCAGTATAACAGACAGCAACAAACATCATGGCAAAGTACCATTGGTCCAATTGGCAAGGAGGCATAAAGTGGTTGCTGATTGGTGGGTGCGAAATGTTTCGAGAACCACGCGAGATAGCCATGATGGATCCGTGTCATTGGCTAGGTACAAAGAGGTATGATATTATGCTTTTACACTGGTGAGTGAGTACAGTGCACAAGTTGCAATGATGTCTTCTTACAGTGTAAATCCTTGGTACAGGTTACCGGAGGGATACTGTCAGGGTATTTGGTGATCTATAGGCATAATCGCAACACACATCAATCAAAAATGTGGGTATTTTTTTGCACGTTGGGTAATTTTGACCATTTTTCACTTCAATCTTCAATAGCTAATATTAACAAAGAATATGGCCGCACGAGCCGGATCAGAATGCGAAACAGACTGATACAAACGCATATGCGTACAGCCCCAGAGAACCATTACTTGCATATGCTCAGCACGTGTCTCAGTTATTACCAAGAACTTACTTGTACGCTGAATAATACAAGAGCATGTGTAGGGAACAAAACGAAGCAATACTGACACGCGCCCGGTGCATGCGCGAAAGTTGCACACTTCCTAGAACACCTTAACATAGCAACACCCCCCTTGCGAATTGAGCGCGTGGTCCTATTCCAACCACTCATTATTTTGGTCACAAACGCTTAAGACTTTTCTTTGACTTTCAAAATTCATTCGATGGAGAGGGTTTGTCAATATATCGGCGCGTACATTATACGTAGAAGAGTATTAAAACTCGATAATGCCTGAGCTGTAATGTTCTTGTACATAGTTTTATCGAATGGATACATGTTTAACCGAGCGAACTCCATCTGTACTCCATAGAACTGCCCCTTGGTCGTCCTCAAATATCGTAGTGCTTCCCTGCTGGGGACGACCAAGCTCGGAGAGCAAACTTCTTATCCAGACTACCAATTTCTTGCCTAAAAAAGATAAACAAATTCGGCTGCTGTAGATGAAAGCGCTACCGCTCTCTGTTTCATTGTCTTCCAAGTCACTGTAGATTCTTCGAGCTGCATTAAAATACTTGTTGCCGAACGACAATCAGAGCGGTCACCTACCCAGTCTGCATCACAATATACATTCAGTAAGTATCCATTGTCCAGTTTTTCGAACTTGAGTGCGTAATGTGACGTTCCTGATAGCGGTAAATCGTCGGGAGAAGAGATATTCAGAACCAACTACCCCAAGAAGGAGGTGTTGCAAGCGACAAAAGTGCTACCGTGGTATAGTTGAACAAACGAAAAGGAGTGGATAGGGAAGACAGTTGAATGGGCTACAAGCAAGTATGGAAGGGGCAGGGTCTACCACCTATGCTTAGTGACTAGGGTAAAATTAATTCTTCTTGGGTCTGATGTTGACTCTCACCTTCCTAACTATTTGGGACTGAGCTTGAAGCTGCCTGCCAACTTGCTTGACCTCTCCATGAGGAAGCAGTTTACTCAGCTTATATAGACTTTTGGCTACCCCTAAAGTCCGAACAAAACTACAGAAGGTACCAGGAAATGCGCAGAAACAATTTGTGCGGATGACACACTCTAAACAGAAGATACTTAAGAAACTAACAATCAATGAGGTCCTCTTATTTCCCATTCTCTAAATCAGATCCAAACAACTCCTCTAAAATATCCATGCTGTCCAAGCAGTCCCCACAAATATCTGTGAACGGCTCACAGCTCTCTATTTCCTCCTGGGAGATATCTAAACTACTAAAGATATCTCCATCCGGTTCCAGCGTCGGCACCACTTGATCCATACTATCCAGTCCAGGCCCCACCAGTACAACACTTTCCATGCCCCCTTTCCCTCATTAAACTCGTCCTCGTCCTCGTCATCCTCCTCTTCCTCCTCTTCATCCTCATCCTCATCCTCATCCTCATCTTCAACCTCATCCTCATCCTCATCCTCATCCTCATCCTCCTCTTCATCCTCATCCTCATCCTCATCGTTATTAACCTCATAGACCAATCCAGGGGCTACCCACTCCTCAAAGGTCTCCCCAGCTCCCTCCTCGATGTCCCACTCCCGCCCCTTACCTACCTCCTCTGCCTCATCCTCGATAAAGAGGCGACGCACGAATTCGATGACCTTTTTCTTGGTTTGCCGGCGCAGGTAGTCCTCGCGGTCAGTAGATCCGAAAGGGAGTAGGGGAATAGAGTTTAGGGGGCGGGGATGGCGATTTTGGAAATGATTTTCGAGGGGCGTAGATTGGTCATTTTGGTAGGTTTGGGGGAATGGAAGGTAAAGGAGGGTGTTTCGGGTGTGTGGGGGGGAGAGCTTTGATTAGCAAAATGATCGGGGACGTTTAAAACTTGGAATAAAGGGGTTTACATAGGCTCCCGGGGCAGGTTTTATAGATTAGAAATAGGTAAAACAAATCTGCAAGGGATTTTTGTAGTAGTCCATTTGCGCCATTTTTCTCAAAAAAACGAATTTGGAGGAGGAGTTAAGCAAAAAGAGGGAAAAGGAACTTGATTCGGGATCGATTCAGAGGGGTAGATACAGTATAAAAATATCTAGATAAAATGGATGTAAATTTGGAGAGGAGCGCGGTAATGATAAGCGAGGTTCAGGGAGGACGAGGGAGGACCGGAACTATAAGCAAATTTGGACAAAGAGAGGTAGTACAGTAAACTATAGGCCTGTAGATGACGGCGACAAAAAAAATCTGCGCCTAACAGTTCCCTTCAAATATCTCAAGACTCCCTTGAAAATATGATGCTGTAGTGCTGTAGGATTCGTAGCATATTTGCTTAGGATTGCCACTGCAGCACTTATATTGGGGAGATTCTTAGTCGATATGAGCAGCAGCGCCCCCCAGCAGCTCTTGATATTTTCCCTTGTCTCCGTTCACACTCTTCTGTACCAAGTCATTCATTGCCCCTTCTGACATCGGAGTGAAGGAAGCTCAACAATTCTGCATGCCAAATCGCTTGAGAATCTTTAAAATTCATGCCTCTTGTGATAAGTATGAATCATTTCTCTCTCGCGCAAACATCACACCGAGAAATAAATACAGCCTACCGAGCTTCTTCAAATCAAGAAATTGATCCAACTCTGTCTATACTTCTTCTATTTCCTTCATTTCCGGTCCCATAAGTATAATTTAATCTACATATAGTATCAACCAAACATTTTCTCTACGGTAAACACAATAATCAGAGCTATGTCTTGAAATTTTCAAATTAGACATGACAGAGTTGAATTTTCATACTATAGTCTCAGAGCCTTTTTGAGCCCATATAGTCCCTTCTGTAGCTCCAGCACTTCGTCGTTGTTGCAGAGTGCGACATCATCCTATGGTAAGACATAAACTTTGTTCTTAATTTCTCCATGGAGGAATGCAGTTCTTACATCCATTTTTTGCAGGTGATACCAATTTTGTACAGCCACTGCCAAAAAAGTGCGGACTGCAACAACAGAAGAAAAGTTTTGTTCAACTGCATCCTGCATAAATACTTTAGCTACCAGTCTCGCTTTGTGCCTAACTGTATTCCCATTCTCATCGAGCTTCCGAGTGAGTACAAATTTTGTGTGAATGACTTTTGAATTCTCTGGTCTCTGCACTCTCTTCCACGTCATGTGAGATTCCAATTATTTCAACTTGATCTGGACTGCTGCCTTCCATAATATTGCATCTGAAGGCTACATCGCCTTCTGATAAGATATCGGGTCAGCATTAGCGAGTGAGGCAACCGCAGTATTTGCACTGGGATAATAAAACCCCGGACTCTTTCTCTGACGTCTTGGATAAGGTGATACAGTATCTACAGTCTCAAATTCATGTATTTCATCCATTGACTGTCCATCATCATACAGCGCATTTTTAGATGTAATCTGTGCTTGAGTATCATCAATATCAGGTGAATGGTAGGATAGCAAATTTTCTTGATCATCCAACTGTAGTTTAACTTCATCCTCCTCTTCAACAGTTGAAATTACCGGTAATGCTTCGATCCAATTTTCAATATTCAAGTTTAGATCCACATTTCTCCCTGGATTCCTGTTTTCCATGATATTTGATAGGGGGAAATCGTCGGGAGAAGAGATACTTAGAACCAACTACCCCAAGACGGAGGTGTTGCGAGCGACAAGAGTGCTACCGTGGTATAGTTGAACAAATAAAAAGCAGTGTATATGGGAGAGAGTTGAGAGGGCTACAAGCAAGTATAAAAGGGGCAGGGTCTACCACTGATGCTCTGCGACCAGCTTAGGAAAAAGTTTTCTTGGGTTTGAAGTTGACTCTCAACTTCCTACTACTCGGAGCTTGACCTGAAGTTGTCTGCCAACTTGCTTGACCTCTCAAGGAGGAAGCACTTTACTCAGCTTATATAGACTTTTCGGCTAATCCTAAAGTCTCAATCAAACATACTAAATACCATAAAACGCATTCACGGGAATCGTGTGAACCAGAGAGACCATTAGAAGATATTTCCTCAAGGTAAATATCTAGGTGCCATACCCATGCCAGCCACCCATCGGCCAGGGGTGGGAATTGATGTGGCCATTATATAGACCTTTCAGAGTCACTCGTAGTATCACCCACAACCTAGAACTGTACTGACATCCACTATGACAGCGTGTCCTAAAATAAAAAATCAACCGATGAATTTGCCACACTCACCCAAATTAAAAATATCTTGCAAATTCAAAAACTGTAAAAATATCTTCCCAGTTCCAATACTGTATACAATTATGGTCCTCATCTAAATTTTTTCGTGTGCGAATTTGCGCACATCACGCCCTCCCGCTCAAGACGAACGTCCCGGCTCGTCACTGCTCTTGTTGTTCTTGTGGGAGTTCTATCCATTCATCAGGGAGAGTATAGGGTTCACTATAAGGATATGGTAGTAGCTCATTTCCAATATGATGAGAGAGTGTGTACCGTGCGATGACCGGCTCATCTCCTTGGTCAAGAGTTTCGTAGATTCGGCGTATGGTTTCATAGTGTTCTCTAATGAGCTCCTCCCGTTTCACTTCTCCAAACCTTCCAAATGTGAGGTAATAAACGTAGTATGCAAACTTTTCTGGCAACGGGTCCAGAAACGGGTATCTGAAGGAGAAAAAAACTCGCAACATAAGGACTGAGTCCTCACGAGTAAGGTGCGCCCCGTGAATGGTCTGGAAGCACATGCAAATACTAATTGCAAAAAAGGAAATTACTTCTGCTTCTCGTGGGTCCTCTGTCATTTCGCGAAGCCAACGTCTAATTGGTAGCCGTCCAATAATTAAGGATGCATAGTTTCCCCCTGGGAGACTAGGCGGTGTTTGAGGCGATCTTCTTGGCGATCTTCCTCGCTGCTCCCGACGCCTTGCCCTCTTCGATGATCCGCCCCGATCACTTGATGGTCCAGCTCGTATCATCATCACGGCCTCGGGAGGATCCTGGTCTTCGGCTGAGGTTGTGTTTCTGAGCGGAGCAACGTAAGGTTCCCATAGAGGATATGGGACCAGTCGATATTCCATATCAGGGGGCAAGCTGTAACCTCTCAGTCGCACATC
The DNA here is from genome assembly GCA_002205965.3 of Kappaphycus alvarezii. Taxonomy (NCBI): domain Eukaryota; phylum Rhodophyta; class Florideophyceae; order Gigartinales; family Solieriaceae; genus Kappaphycus; species Kappaphycus alvarezii. The sequence goes on along the minus strand of NADL03000078.1, from coordinate 299,914 downwards.
TTGGTTGTTCTTGAGAAATACGTAAACTGGACGGATAATGTTCAGATATGTTTGCGACAAGTCTCCGATAGCTACCATTCCATACCTCCTATAGAGTAATGATATATGACTTCCACAAACTCTGGACCTGCTTCCGTGAACCTTCCGTTTTGGAATGAGAATAGAACTCTGATCAATAGTCGGAAATCTTCTTGAGGTAGCAATGGTCCGTTCAACGTACGAAAACATAGGCATATATTAATGTAGAAATGGATGATTACGTGGAGTTCGTAGTAGTCACGCGTAATCGAGATGATCCATTCCCAGGCCCTTTTTCCTCCCATAGGAATCATTCTATAGTTAAAGATGAGTATGCCCGTGGTTGCGCATAGTCCTGTGTGAGAAGGAATTCTTCAGGCCTCTGATGGTAAGGGACCAGACGACGTGCATGGATTGCCCTCCTTGATCTCTTCCCTGAGCTTGAACAGAGCTTATAATGCGGGTGTCTTTCCTCCGTGACGATGCAAGGGTTCGAGTACTTTGTTTGGAAAGCCGGCCACTTCACAGCCTGTTGCATTGCTTTTCCGTGTGCTACAAGTACTTTAGAGCCGACTGAGAAAGTTTGGACTGGAGGCTCTTCATCCTTATTTCTTGTCTGTGTTAGCGCGCGGTGTGATCTCCAGCTTTCGTGGCCAGTAGTTCGACCTCTCTACTCTCTTCATCGATAATATTTGTTTCCATATCTCTCTGTAACATTCTAGGAGCTCTTCCGTACATTAGCTCAAACGGTGACCGTCCACTTCTTCCTCTTCTTCGCGATAGCCGTATAACACTTTTGGTAAGGCATCTTCCCACTGGATTTCATTCTCGACATAGTTTTCGATATTGCGTTTGATGGTTCCAACCATCCTCTCCGCTTTCCGTTTGACATAGGAGCATATGCGAGAACTGTCTTTAGCTGAATCCTTTCTTCCAAGAAACGAAGCAGTGAAGTTGCAGTAAAACAAAGGCGTTATCTGAGATGATCCTTTTTGGAAGACCAAACGGTTCAATTATTTCTTTTTCGATGAATCTCAGGACCACTTCAGCATTGGCCTCCTCAACTGCAACTGCTATTGGCCATCCAGTAAGATGTTCCACCCCTATAAGGAGATATTTGTTTCCGGAAGAGGTTTCCTTGAATGGGCCGGCAAAGTCAATTGAAAAGGTTTCAAAGAGACCGGAAACTGGAAAGCCTAGAGTTGTCTTATACTTTCGTATTGGCGTGAATTTTTGACAGTTGTCGCAGCTTTTCACGAAGTTATAGACGTCCTTATGGATACTGGGCCACCAGAATCTCTCAGTAACGAATTTCTTGGTTGTTTCGAGATCCCAATGCCCTAACTCATCATGAAAAGTCCTCAAGATCTTCATTCTTTCTTTCAAAGGGGCCACTAGTCGAGGACCGGCTTTCGTGTGTCGGAAGAGTTTCCCATTCCATAGTGTAAAAGCCTTTTGATTCCTGCGTACCCAATTTCTGTGTTCAATATCAACCTTTCTCATTTCTAGTCCATCCAGGAATTTAATTAGTCCGTCAATATTAGCTTCGTACTCGTTATTGTTCGGCACTTGCACCTCGGCAACTCCGACGATGTTCTCGGAAGCTTTTTCATTTGGAATCAGTGGATCCCTCAAGCGGGATAGGTAGTCGGCAGGCTGATTATTGCGTCCGGGCCTATACACAATTTCAAACCGATATTCTGCGAAAATGTCGAGCCATCGGGCCAAGCGGTGATGTACATCTTTCTTTTGGAATGCTGTCTTAAGTGCCTGGTGATCAGTTATCAAGACAAATTTCTCGAGTGATAAAAGGTAACGCGAAACTTTTTCAGTGCGAAGACAACAGCGAGCGCTTCTTTTTCGCAGACTGAGTATCTCCTTTCCGCATCATTCAGAGTGCGACTTGCGAATTGAACCGGGTGTAGTCTTCCGTTTTCATCTTTTTGGGACAAAACGGCACCCAAAGACCGTTCTGAGGCATCTGTCTCCACAACAAATGGTCTCTTGAAATCTGGATACATGAGCACTGGGGGGACACATAGCTTATCTTTAAGCTCTTCAAATGCGGTTTGCATTTCCTTGTTCCATAAAAATTTTCCGTTCTTTGTTGTGCTGGCATGTAACGGTGCTGCAGTCTTGGCGAAATCTTTGATAAATCTCCTGTAATATGAGGCCAGTCCTAAGAAGCTTCGAACCTCCGTCTTTGAAGCGGGCCTTGGTGCCAACTTGATTTTTTTCGTTTTTTCTCTGGATCCACTTTAATTCCCTCTTGATCGACGATATGACCGAGTAATTGGATAGACGTTTTCGCAAAGAAGCATTTGCTTAACTTAATTTTCAGGCTGTACGCAGCTATTTCTCCACCACAGTCTTGACATGCGATATGTGCTGATCCAAGGTTTTTGAGAATATCACTACATCATCGATATAAACTCTTGCAAATGGAAGTCCTTTCAAAACCTCGTTCATCATTCTTTGGAATGTAGCTGGGGCATTCATGAGACCAAAAGGCATCACTTCGAACCTGAATGTACCGGCTTTGCTGGTAAAAGTTGTTTTTTCCTTGCATTTTTCATCCAATGGAATCTGCCAATAACCAGTGTAAAGATCAATTGAGGTGAAGTATCTCCCGTCCTTCAAGTCCTCGAGGATTTCCTCCATATTCGGAATCGGAAATCGATCGGGTATCATTCTCTGGTTCAGTTGTCGGTAATCGACGCAAAAACGCAGCTTTCCATCCTTCTTTGGTGCGACCACAACTGGAAATGACCATGGGGATGAAACTGGCCGAATAATATCATTTTCCAGCATACTTGTAACATTCTCTGAGATAAATTGGTCATATTTTGGCGGTTGACGTCTAGGCCTGTGGTAAATTGGTTGAGTATCGGTAAGTTCAAATGAGTGAGTGACCGGTACACTTGCTTGTCTTAAATCTGATACACTCCATGCAATTACTTCGGAAGATGTTAACATGTCGGATATTTCATGAGGCGGGGCGGAAGGTGCTGCTTTTCTTGAATTTCTCCATTTGGCGCCCTTTTTCTTGATCCTCACCTCAAATTTTGAAGGACCTTTCCGGCGTGCTCACATCTTCAGATATGGAATTCGATATATTCTGTTTTCCTTGCAATTGTAATCTTCTTTCATGCTCCGAATTCCGTCCTTTGATTCGATATTATCGCAAAAAGAAACACATTCAGGTGTCAAACCTACCCTAGAATTCCATTCTTCATCTGTTTCAAACCCAGAATCATAATCGTCCCATGTCATGTTCATTGTCCCCCGAGCGTACCCTTTCTCACTTCCGAAAGTGTTAGTTGGTTCGGAATCTTCGCTGTCATAGCTAGAAGTGAAATCTTCACTGTCCGTCTCTCTTAGATCTTCCGGATGTGTGCTTTTGTCGAAATCCAGGGGCATCTTCACGTTTCTGCCGTCAACATTAACTGAAACGATTTGGTTGCCCAAGTCAATGCAGGTCCCTAGTCTTTCCATGGTAGGACAGCCAATGATTGCATCGAAAGGGAGCTCCGGCATGACGAGAAAGTCTACATCAACTTTAGAGTCCCCAAAGAACACGGAAACCTTGTTAACAGTGCCCATGCATTTTGAGACGGTTCCATCCGCCACAGTTATTCTTCGAGTAGTTGGAATAATTTCGAGACCTAAATCTGTCACCAAAGTTTCTGAGATAAGGTTTGGAACAGCGCCCGAATCGAAAAGAGCTTGGGTTTTCATTCCCAATACTTTGACTGGTACTAGTTTAAGACGTCTTGGTGCTGTCGAGGCCGATTGAAGAAACAGTTTCTTACCCTTAGCGGACTTATTAGACCTGATAATTTTTTTGAGTTCTTTTCTCGCATCCTCTGCGTCGCCCCTCAAAAGTTGACCAAACGTTATCCCAGTTGGGGCCGATGCAAGCTCAGCCACCAAATTGTACTTCTTCACATATTCTAGTACGTCCTTCGGGATACTCTTAAATTTCTTACTCTTTCTCGTCTTCTTGGCCGAAGTGTTTCCCACCCCTGGAACAACTTGATCAAGCCTCTTGGTTCGAGGAGGTACAGGTGCTGGGATATGCTCCAGCATTCCATAATCTAGCCTAGGTTTTTTCGATAAAATGTTCCCTTCCCCATCCCTTTTTGTCACATTAACTTGACTGATTTCTTCAGCGATGGATACGTTACCGGCATCCGTCAACTTTGATCCTTCTGTTTTGTAAGATTTTCATCTCTGGTCCTGACTCACTCCTTGCGTCCGATAAATTTGCTTTCTGTTGTCTTTAGACCAGCAGTTACTTTCATGATGCCCATATCGACCGCACTTTCCACAACGAGTGTTTCTATGTGGATTATCAGGACACCTATTTGCAAAGTGTCCAGGCTTGTGACAGTAGGAACAGACTTCTGCGGCCTTGGGGGCCCCAGACTGGTTCTTCTTAATGGTAAGAGTAAGGCTTTCCAACTGCGAGGTTATCATGTCAAGTCGATTATCGAATCGGGTTTCCAACCTTTCTTCCAAGTTTTTGACATCGCTCCTGACTGATTCCAATGCTGCTGCGCTAGTCGCTGGCCTTTGATAATTCTTTTCAGGATGTACGATAGACACCGATGTGCGGGTTTCCCTCGGTACCTCACTCAGTGACTGAAACGTCTCCGAATTTTTGACAAATTCTACTATGGTACCCTTCAGTTCATTAAAAGTGTGAGGGCCCTTGATGAGGAGGAAATCGGAGAGCCGCTTATCCCCCATCGCCGCCTTACGCAGCATTCCGTACTTGGCTTGGGCGTTGAACCCAGCCTTTTCATAGAGATCACACAAGTATACCAATGAGCTTAACAAATCGTCGAAGTTGAGCCGGGCCTCTATGGCGGTACGAATCATCTCATCTGGTTCTACCTCCTTAGCATATTCTTTCACAAGCCACTCACATACCTCACCGAAGTTACGCCCATTCCCGTTAAGAGACCACCCGTTGATAAACTTGGCCTTATATTTGTGCTTTGCGTCACCATGAAGATAGGCGAAGATACTTTCGGCCTTCTCTTCATCGCTCTTCTCACGCATCACAACGTTGACATATGTATAGAGAAACTCCTCAACGTCTTCATTCTTGCCCCCTGTGAACGTTATACGAGCAGCGTTGAGATCCATGATTACAGAAAAGAAATCCCTCGAATGGTTCCCTAAGACTGCTCAACTCGAATACCTCGGGTGCAACCCCCTCCACAAGAGTACCAAATGATAGGGGTAAATCGTCGGGAGAAGAGATACTTAGAACCAACTACCCAAGACGGAGGTGTTGCGAGCGACAAAAGTGCTACCGTGGTATAGTTGAACAAATAAAAAGGAGTGTATATGGGAAGAGTTGAGAGGGCTACAAGCAAGTATAAAAGGGGCAGGTCTACCACTGATGCTCTGCGACTTGCTTAGGAAAAAGTTTTCTTGGGTCTGAAGTTGACTCTCAACTTCCTACTACTCGGAGCTTGACCTGAAGTTGTCTGCCAACTTGCTTGACCTCTCAAGGAGGAAGCACTTTACTCAGCTTATATAGACTTTCGGCTAATCCTAAAGTCTCAATCAAACATACTAAATACCATAAAACGCATTCACGGGAATCGTGTGAACCAGAGAGACCATTAGAAGATATTTCCTCAAGGTAAATATCTAGGTGCCATACCCATGCCAGCCACCCATCGGCCAGGGGTGGGAATTGATGTGGCCATTATATAGACCTTTCAGAGTCACTCGTAGTATCACCCACAACCTAGAACTGTACTGACATCCACTATGACAGCGTGTCCTAAAATAAAAAATCAACCGATGAATTTGCCACACTCATCCAAATTAAAAATATCTTGCAAATTCAAAAACTGTAAAAATATCTTCCCAGTTCCAATACTGTATACAATTATGGTCCTCATCTAAATTTTTTCGTGTGCGAATTTGCGCACATCAATATTCACATCCCTAGTTATCACTGCGCTCCTAGGCTCACAAAACCATACTTTATTCCGATAGTTCTCGAAGCATTCTATAACAATTCCTAATTGATACTTCGCATCAAGTTTCTTGCGTAGTTTTTTTGGGATATGATACCAGGCGAGAAAACCAAATACCCGTAATGATCTTAGATCTGGTTTACGACCATGTAACATTTCGTAGGATGATTTCTGATCATTCCTATGGGGGGCAAGAATAGTTGGCAGTATGCACAACCGCCTCTGCCCAGAGAATCCTGGGCAATGACGCAAAATCAAGTGTTGCCCTTGTACATTCAATTATAATTCTGTTTTCCCATTCAGCAATTCTATTTAGGTTGGGTGAGTACCTTGTTGCAAACTTTTGTTCTATGCATTGCTGAGCCAGGTAGTTCTTCATGCCGATATATTCTCCCCTTGATCTGAATGAATCCTCCTTATTTTGACCGCAAAATTTAGTTCAAACCAAGACTGAAATAATGTAGATTGCTCTTGTACATCACTCTTCTTAACAATCGAAATAATCGAAATATATTCGGTACATTCGTCAACTAAAGAGACAAAATATATGTACCTTGAAAATGATTCAGCAGACAGCGGACCAAATATATCCGAGTGAATAATCTCACCTGGCTGTTGTGATCGATGCGTATTCATCCTTACTGTTTGCTTAGTTTGCTTAGCTTTTATGCAACTGTCGCACAGATTCCCATTTACCAGCATCAGTTATAGAATTAATGTCCAAACTGATAGTGGCAGATGTGCGGTGAAGCATTTTTAAGCTATCCATAGAGGCATGTGCCAGTCTGTAGTGGCGCAGTTTTAAAGAAACACCGTCCTGAGCTCCAGTGCTAAGTGCTTTCGCGAGAGGAGCATATCCATGAGTGATAACGTCATTATTACGTTCATAAAGCTCACAGGTGGGAGATACTTGTACATAGTACACCCCATTCTGCAGATTTCCATGAAATTTGAGTACTCCAGACTACATGGCGGAGCACTTGCCATTTCTTCTGAAGTTAATTTGATAGCCGAAATCGAATAATTCTGAAAAAAAAGGTTTGAGTGCATGATTGGGACATACAATGCACCAGTTTGAGTCGCATATGCATTTCTTCCGTTGCCGAGGACAATGGGAAGTAGCATTATTTCCTTTGAATTAGTGAGCCAGCCCTTTCAGTACACTATATGTTGTGAGGCCCTTGAATCAAGAATAAAATTGATTGATCTGTTTCTATTCGACGCCCCAGCGGATACAGTCCTGCTGCGATAGCGTATTAATTGTCAGTATCTTCATTGGGCGCCCTCAGTGACTTCTTACTACTTACAAAATGATGGCAATGTTTTCCATGGACATGCATTCTCTGCATGATTCCCTGATAAGAAAGGGAAACAACTATTGAATTTTCTATTCTGTGATGCATGACTTCCATTCGCGACTAGGGCATGCGCTTCTTGTGCATTTCCATTACCATTGTGAGAATGGGAACTCGCTGCGGTCTGTCCAGTTCTTTCTTTCCTTTCTCTGTTCTTGTAACAGTTTCGTGCCATGTAACCAATTTGATTACAAATGTAACATCGTCGAGTTTCATTTTGCCAAGGCCCGTTCCTGTAATTACTGTTCCTGATTTGCCTTGTGTTCAATGCCTGGCCAAAGTCAGAACTCCTTTCTGCCTTTTATTTTCCCATCCTGCTTGACCGCTCCTCATACTCTTGTAATAACTTGGCTGTCGCTCTCTCCCAAGTAATAGTCCCTGATGAGTTCTGTATAGATGAAATAGTATGTCCAAATTGGGACTTGTTCTCATCTCCAAATGAGGTTAACAGCATAGAAACTTGCATTTCCTCTGCAATTTCACTCCTCATCGAAGCAAGCCGGTTGAATATGTCCTCGAATGAATTGATATAATCCTGCATCATCTGCCTTCGATACGAAAAACATGCCCGTTTCGCCTGCAACTAGACCTTCATTGCAGTATTAGCAATATCGTACTTCTCCTTAAGCCTTGCCCACATCTTAAACGGGTCATTCTTGACCGGCAAACAAAGTTTTAACGGCTTATCTCCAAGGCCCAGTATAATTGTAACTCGTGCATCAGCAACTTTCTGTTTTATTTCGACGGTTATCTCTTCATTACGACCAAGTATGTCGTCCTCGATCATTTGCAGCACACCTTTCCTTCAAGTACTGCCTCCGTCCGGGCAGCCCACAGATGATAATCATCACCTGAATTTCTATTGAACTTGTACACTTTTCGAAGGTCTTTCATCGTCTGGGCCCATTACCAGTACAGTTCTGGTGTGATTGGGTCTGTGGATCTTGTTGAGCCTTCTTTTTTTGCCTCTGTTGTTTTTCTTTACGCATCTGAGCCCTTCTATAAGTACACTTTCTTGTGAACAGATTTGACTGCCTACTTCGTATGTCTATAGTAGCACCACTGTGCAGTTAAGCCACAAATGCAGAGCAATCACTCACACATCAATCAAAAATGTGGGTATTTTTTTGCACATTGGGTAATTCTGACCATTTTTCAGTTCAATCTTCAATAGCTAATATTAACAAAGAATATGGTCGCACGAGCCGGATCAGAATGCGAAACAGACTGATACAAACGCATATGCGTACAGCCCCAGAGAACCATTACTTGCATATCCTCAGCACGTGTCTCAGTTATTACCAAGAACTTACTTGTACGCTGAACAATACAAGAGCATGTGTAGGGAACAAAACAAAGCAATCCTGACACGCGCCCGGTGCATGCGCGAAAGTTGCACACTTCTTAGAAAACCTTATCATAGCAACACTGCATAGTCGACAAAATCGTCTTGAAAATTTTCTCGTGCTACAAGACGTGCTTTAAATCTGGCAGGTCGGCCAAAAAAAATCCCTTTTGAGTTTAAAGATTATCTCAAAAGGTATCTATCGAATACCAGGCGGGTTTTTTCCATTAATTCAAGTAACAAGTCTCATTATTTGAGAAATAAAGAAAATCTTGCGTTATTGTAGATATCTGATGTGCGCAAAATTTGCACACGAAAAAAAAATCTAGAGGAGGACCAAATTTGGATACAGTATCGGGACTTGCAAGATATTTCTACAGTTTCTGAATTTGCAAGATATTTTTAATTTGGATGAGTGTGGCAAATTCATGAGTTGATTTTTTATTTTAAGACACGCTGTCATAATAGATGTCAGTACAAGTCCAGGTTCTGGAAGGTACTAAGAGTGACTCTGAAAGGTCTTTATAATGGTCACATTAATTCCCACCCCTGGCCGATGGGTGGCTGGCATGGGTATAGCACCTAGATATTTACGTTGAGGAAATATCTTCTAATAGTCTCTCTGGTTCACAATTCTCTTGAATGTATGTGGTTATCGGTATGTTTCTTTGAGACTTTAGGGGTACCCCAAAGTCTATATAAGCCGAGTAAACTGCTTCCTCCTGTGGAGGTCAAGCAAGTTGGCAGACAACTTCAAGTCAAGTCCCGAGTAGTAGGAAGTTGAGAGTCAACTTCAGACCCAAGAAACCTTTTTCCTACGCTGCTCCCAGAGCATCAGTGGTAGACCCTGCCCCTTTCATACTTGCTTGTAGCCCTCTCAACTCTCTTCCACATACAATCCTTCTTGTTCGTTCAACTCTCCCACGGTAGCACTTTTGTCGCTTGCAACACATCCCTCTTGGGCTAGTTGGTTCTGAATATCTCTTCTCCCGACGATTTACCCCTATCATTTGGTACTCCTGTGGAGGGGGTTGCACCCGAGGTATTCGAGTTGAGCAGTACTAGGTAACCATTCGAGGGGATTTCTTTTCTGTAATCATGGATCTCAACGCTGCTCGTATAACGTTCACTAGGGGCAAGAATGAAGACGTTGAGGAGTTTCTCTATACATATGTCAACGTTTTGATGCGTGAGAAGAGCGATGAAGAGAATGCCGAAAGTATCTTCGCCTATCTTCATGGTGACGCAAAGCACAAATATAAGGCCAAGTTTATCAACGGGTGGTCTCTTAACGGGAATGGGCGTAACTTCGGTGAGGTATGCGAGTGGATTGTGAAAGAGTATGCTAAGGAGGTAGAACCAGATGAGATGATTCGTACCGCCATAGAGGCCCGGCTCAACTTCGACGATTTGTTAAGCTCATTGGTATACTTGTGTGATCTCTATGAAAAGGCTGGGTTCAACGCCCAAGCCAAGTACGGAATGCTGCGTAAGGCAGCGATGGGGGATAAGCGGCTCTCCGATTTCTCCTCATCAAGGGCCCTCACACTTTTAATGAACTGAAGGGTACCATAGTATAATTTGTCAAAAATTCGGAGACGTTTCAGTCACTAAGTGAAATACCGAGGGAAACCCGTACATCTATGCCGATCGTACATCCTGAAAAGAATTATCAAAGGCCAGCTACTAGCGCAGCAGCTTCGGAATCAGTCAGGGGCGATGTCAAAAACTTGGAAGAAAGGTTGGAAATCCGATTCGATAATCGACTTGACATGATAACCTCGCAGTTGGAAAGTCTTGCTCTTACCATTAAGAAGAACCAGTCTGGGGCCCCCAAGGCCGCAGAGGTCTGCTCATACTGTCACAAGCCTTGAAACTTTGCAAATAGGTGTCCTGATAATCCACATAGAAACACTCGTTGTGGAAAGTGCGGTCGATATGGGCATCATGAAAGTAACTGCTGGTCTAAAGACAACAGAAGAGCAAATTTATCGGACGCAAGGAGCGAGTCAGGACCAGAGATGAAAATCTTACAAAACAGAAAGGATCAGAAGTTGACGGATGCCGGTAACGTATCCATCGCTGAAGAAATCAGTCAGGTAAATGTGACAAAAAGGGATGGGGAAGGGAACATATTACCGAAAAAACCTAGGCTAGATTATGGAATGCTGGAACATATCCCAGCACCTGTACCTCTTCGAACCAAGAGGTCTGATCAAGTTGTTCCAGGAGTGGGAGTCACTCCGGCCAAGAAGACGAAAAAGAGTAAGAAATTTAAGAATATCCCGAAGGAAGTACTAGAATATGTGAAGAAGTACAATTTGGTGGCTGAGCTTGCATCAGCCCCAGCTAGGATAACGTTTGGTCAACTTTTGAGGGGCGACGCAGAGGACGCGAGAAAAGAACTCAAAAAAATATCAGGTCTAATAAGTCCGCTAAGGGTAAGAAACTGTTTCTTCAATCGGCCTCGACAGCACCAAGACGTCTTAAACTGGTACCAGTCAAAGTATTGGGAATGAAAACCCAAGCTCTTTTCGATTCGGGCGCTGTTCCAAACCTCATTTCAGAAACTTTGGTGACAGATCTAGGTCTTGAAATTATTTCAACTACTCGAAGAATAACTGTGGCGGATGGAACCGTATCAAAATGCATGGGCACTGTTGACAAGGTTTCCGTGTTCTTTGGGGACTCTAAAGTTGATGTAGACTTTCTTGTCATGCCTGATCTCCCTTTCGATGCAATCATTGGCTGCCCTAACATGGAAAGACTAGGGACCTGCATTGACTTGGGCAACCAAATCGTTTCAGCTAATATTGACGGCAGAACCGTGAAGATGCCCCTGGATTTCGACAAAAGCACACATCGGGTAGATTTAAAAGAAACGGACAGTGAAGATTTCACTTCTAGCTATGACAGCGAAGATTCCGAACCACCTCCTTTATCTGGATTTTTTGCTAAAGTTTCTGTAAGTATCGAAAGAATAAAAATGAATAAATAAAGCAACTAACACTTTCGGAAGGGGATAAGGGTACGCTCGGGGGGTAATGAACATTGCATGGGACGATTATGATTCTGGGTTTGAAACAGATGAAGACTGGAATTCTAGGATAGGTGTATGTGTTTCTTTTTGCGATAATATCGAATCAAAGGACGGAATTCGGAGAATGAAAGAAGATTACAATTGCAAGGAAAACAGGAATATACCGAATTCCATATATGAAGATGTGAGCACGCCGGAAGAGGTCCTTCAAAATTTGGAGGGAGAGGCTCGAGAAGAAGAACAGCGCCAAATGGCAGAAATTCAAGAAAAAGTACAGCACCTTCCAGCCCCCGCCTCAATGAAAATATCCGACATTTTAACATCTTCCGAAGTAATTGCATGGAGCGTTTCAAATCTAAGACAAGCAGGTGAACCGGTCACTCACTCATTTGAACTTACCGATACTCAACCAATTTACCACAGGCCTAGACGTAAACCGCCAAAATATGACCAATTTATCTCAAAGAATGTTACAAGTATGCTGGAAAATGATATAATTCGGCTAGTTTCATCCCCATGGTCATTTACAGTTGTGGTAGCACCAAAGAAAGATGGAAAACTTCGCTTTTGCGTCGATTACCGACAACTGAACCAGAGAATGATACCCGATCGATTTCCGATTCCAAACATGGAGGAAATACTCGAGAATTTGAAGGACGGGAGATACTTCACATCGATTGACCTTTACACTGGCTATTGGCAGATTCCATTGGATGAAAAATGTAAGGAAAAAACAACCTTTACCAGCAAAGCCGGTACATTCAGGTTCGAAGTGATGCCTTTTGGTCTCATGAATGCACCAGCTACATTCCAAAGAATGATGAACGAGGTTTTGAAAGGACTTCCATTGCAAGAGTTATATCGATGATGTCGATATTCTCAAAAATTGGATCAGCACATCGCATGTCAAGACAGTGTGGAGAGATATCGTACAGCTGAAAATTAAGTTAAGCAAATGCTTCTTTGCGAAAACGTCTATCCAATTACTCGGTCATATCGTCGATCAAGAGGGAATTAAAGTGGATCCAGAGAAAACGAAAAAAATCAAGTTGGCACCAAGGCCCGCTTCAAAGACGGAGGTTCGAAGCTTCTTAGGACTGGCCTCATATTACAGAAGATTTATCAAAGATTTCGCCAAGACTGCAGCACCGTTACATGCCAGCACTACGAAGAACGGAAAATTTTACTGGAACAAGGAAATGAAACTGCATTTGAGAGCTTAAAGATAAGCTATGTGTCCCCCAGTCTCATGTACCCAGATTTCAAGAGACCATTCGTTGTGGAGACAGATGCCTCAGAACGGTCTTTGGGTGCCGTTTTGTCCCAAAAAGATGAAAACGGAAGACTACACCCTGTTCAATTCGCAAGCCACTCTGAATGATGCGGAAAAGAGATACTCAGTCTGCGAGAAAGAAGCGCTAGCTGTCGTCTTCGCACTGAAAAAGTTTCGTGTTACCTTTTATCACTCGAGAAATTTGTCTTGATAACTGATCACCAGGCACTTAAGACAGCATTCCAAAAGAAGATGTACATCACCGCTTGGCCCGATGGCTCGACATTTTCGCAGAATATCGGTTTGAAATTGTGTATAGCCCGGACGCAATAATCAGCCTGCCGATTACCTATCCCGCTTGACGATCCACTGATTCCAAATGAAAAAGCTTCGAGGACATCGTCGGAGTTGCCGAGTGCAAGTGCCGAACGATAACGAGTACGAAGCTATATTCACGGACTATTAAATTCCTGATGGACTAGAAATGAGAAAGGTTGATCTGAACACAGAAATTGGGTACGCAGGAATCAAAAGGCTTTTACATTGTGGAATGGGAAACTCTTCCGACACACTAAAGCCGGTCCCGACTAGTGGCCCCTTTGAAAGAAAGAATGAAGATCTTGAGGACTTTCATGATGAGTTAGGGCATTGGGATCTCGAGACAACCAAAAAATTCGTAACTGAGAGATTCTGGTGGCCCAGTATCCATAAGGACGTCTATAATTTCGTGAAAAGCTGCGACAACTGTCAAAAATTCACTCCAATACGAAAGTATAAGACAACTCTAAGTTTTCCAGTTTCCGGTCTCTTTGAAACCTTCTCAATTGACTTTGCGGGCCCGTTCAAGGAAACCTCTTCCGGAAAAAAATATCTCCTTATAGGGGTGGAACATCTTACTGGATGGCCAATAGCAGTTGCAGTTGAGGAGGCAAATGCTGAGGTGGTACTGAGATTCATCGAAAAAGAAATAATTGAACCGTTTGGTCTTCCAAAAAGGATCATCTCGGATAACGCCCTTTGTTTTACTGCAACTTCACTGCTTCGTTTCTTGGAAGAGAAAGGGATTCAGCTGAAGAGTTCTCGCATACGCTCCTATGTCAAACGGAAAGCGGAGAGGATGGTTGGAACCATCAAACGAGCAATATCGAAAACTATGTCGGAGAATGAAATCCAGTGGGAAGATGCCTTACCAAAAGTGTTATACGGCTATCGTCGAAGAAGGGAAAGTGGACGTCACCATTCGAGCTAATGTACGGAAGGGCTCCTAGAATGTTACAGAGAGACATGGAAACAAATATTATCGATGAAGAGAGTAGAGAAGTCGAACTACTGGCCACGAAGGCTGGAGATCACACCGCGCGCTAACAACACAGAAATAAGGATGCAGAGCCTCCAGTCCAAACCTTTTCAGTCGGCTCTAAAGTACTTGTAGTACATGGAAAAGCAATGCAGCAGGCTGTGAAGTGGCCGGCCTTCCAAACAAGTACTCGAACCCTTGCATCGTCACGGAGGAAAGACACCCGCACTATAAGCTCTGTTCAAGCTCAGGGAAGAGATCAAGGAGGGCCATCCATGCACGTCGTCTGGTCCCTTACCATCAGAGGCCTGAAGAATTCCTTCTCACACAGGACTATGCGCAACCACGGGGCATACTCATCTTTAACTATAGAATGATTCCTATGGGAGGAAAAAGGGCCTGGGAATGGATCATCTCGATTACGCGGGACTACTACGAACTCCACGTAATCATCCATTTCTACATTAATATATGCCTATGTTTTCGTACGTTGAACGGACCATTGCTACCTCAAGAAGATTTCCGACTATTAATAAGAGTTCTATTTTCATTCCAAAACGGAAGGTTCACGGAAGCAGGTCCAGAGTTTGTGGAAGTAATATATCATTACTCTATAGGAAGGTATGGAATGGTAGCTATCGGAGACTTGTCGCAAACGTATCTGAACATTGTCCGTCCGATTTACGTACTTCTCAAGAACAACCAAGATGTGCGACTGAGAGGTTACAGCTTACCCCCTGATATGGAATATCGACTGGTCCCATATCCTTTATGGGAACCTTATGTTTCCCCGCCACAAATTGGGAACATTGAGGGTGGCGAAGATCCTCCCGAAGCAGTGATGATGACCCTAGGAGGACCTTCGAGAGACAACAACCCGCCCAGAAGAGGTTCTGGTCGTCCCCCAAGAGGACCTCGTGCAGGTCTCAGTACGTCAGGAACTGGTCGGGGCCATTCATCGCGACAGCCCGACACAACTTCGTCTTCAGCCCTCCTTCACAACCATGCACAGCATACAGTTGGAAGAAGAAGATTATCTTTTTGGTTGCGCAATATCTCTGAGGACGCGAACGATGCACAGGTCATTTCTTATTTCATGATAAGCATCTGTTATGTTTTCGGGCGCTACATGGAACCGCACTTATCTTACGAGGATTCATTCTTGATTTGATGCGTGTCTTCTTTTCTATATGCATCCATTCCTCCGGCATCTTCCAGAAGAGTTTGCATATCACATATATTTTTTCACTCTTGGAAGATTCGGAAGAGTCACGGAGGAAGAATGTATTCAACCCCACCTCGATGTTATCAAACCAATATATGAGGCTATGCTACAAAGTGAGGTACCGGTAATGCAAACTTACTTTTTGGAGCATCATATTGGTAATTAGTTGCATCCGTACCCGTTTGAAAGACCTTACATTTTATCAATAAGACAGCGAACACTAACGGAAACAGAAGAAGAACAATGAAGACGAGCCGGGACGTTCGTCTTGAGCGGGAGGACGTGATGTGCGCAAAATTTGCACAAGAAAAAAAATCTAGGGGAGGACCAAATTTGGATAAAGTATCGGGATTTGCAAGATATTTTTTACAGTTCCTGAATTTGCAAGGTATTTTTAATTTGGATGATTGTGGCAAATTCATGATGCTGGAAATTCTATATGGAAAGCTAGAGCAGGCTGAGCCGGGAGGGTAGGGTTCAAATAGACTGACGTCTTCATTTGATTTCATGTCAGAGTCGCAATCCGGATGAGGAATGTGTTCAAGGGCGGCAAAGCGGCCTGAACAGTGCTGCCATCAAGGCAAGATTGGGGAGGGGAGGGAACAATTTCCGCAGGGCAGGGCCGTGGAGAGGGCGGAGTATTGTGGCGAGGGATAGGTGCGGGGTTGTGAGCACGAACACGAATAGGGATCCATCCGTCTGCATCGGGGCTCCCTGGCGGTAGACGGCGGCGTTTTGAAACGGCGGAGTTGGGAGAGGTAAGGGGTAGCGGGTATACATCTTGCAATTTTCCTGCCGAAAAGAGCGATGAAAAGACAGCAGCGGCAGTTTCCCGCAGGTTAAGGACAAAGAACAGAGACGGTATCCAAGTACAGGAGTCCGATTCGAGCCGCGAAATTTCTGCACGAAGACCAGGCCAGACCACTTGTATTTCAGCAGGGTTTTCGGAAGCCGCAAGGTCATGAACGTCGGAGAATTACAGCGGTGGCGTTTCAAAGTTGTCCGAGTGCCGGGCGAGGATCCAGAAATTGTTGTACGCGGGCCGTATGGAGTACAGGTCCCGTTCAGCTGCACAGACGAAGCAAGTGTGGGGATCGGTTGTTTTGATAATCGATCACGACCCAGGGAAGCCACCACTAGAAAGAGCACGACAAAACAGGGACGGATCCTGAACAGCGAAACCAGGAGGTGATGAAATCTGAACGAAACGCTTGCGGTTACCAACGAACAGACCACGAGTGGCTCTGCAAGCAGAGCCCGCAAATTTGTCGGGAGGTACGTACGCCAGTAAGGTTGGCATGAGATTCTAGACCTTGGCGCTTAAGCACCGAAACACGTCGCAGAGGCTTAGGGGCCTTTTTAGGCATGGCGGTACAGAGGTACGTAGAAAGTGGGACGGGGGGAAACTGGTGTGCTGCATTTGGCGATCGGCCTGGAGGAGGAGCGGAGGGAGGTTCGGCGTTGGGCGTGGCAGTGGCAGTATGACTGTTGAGGGTGTTCAAGATGCGGACCACCCAGCAGAACTGGGGGTTGAGCTGAAGTGAAGGTTGGAGAGCCTACGCAGCTTTCGTATTGCCGAGGTCTGAGAGGAACTGGTCAACGGAAGCAGTGTCATTCAAGTCCACGACATCATTGAGGACGGATTCGGACATCAAGAGGAAGTCCAGAGAAGAGTGGTGAGCGCGACGAAGATATCTGCCTAAGACGCGAATCGGCGACCAAAAGGCATGGCGCAGACACGAGATGAGGGGGGCGTTGGTAGAGGGAAGTATTTGGATAGGAGGGAGATCCTAAGAATACGGTTGGCCAGCGCCAGGTGGCGAGATCGCCCTGATACAAGAAAGGAAGAAAAAGAAAACCCTAAATCGGTGAGAATGAAAAGGGAGAGCAAAAAATGGGGGTTGCAGGCCCGCGGAAAACCTGCGCAGACCGGCAGAACGCGATACGCAAGCGTTTGCGGAGAGCTTTTGGAGCGAGGAGTGGGAGTGGGAGGAGGAGAGTCGAAGAGGGAACCAGACGAGAACTTTCAGAAAAATAGAACGAAGTTGAATTTGGAGTTTTTATCCCCGTACACCAGATTTGGGACCCTCGTCTGGCAGTCGGACAACTTTGAAACGCCACCGCTGTAATTCTCCGACGTTCATGACCTTGCGGCTTCCGAAAACCCTGCTGAAATACAAGTGGTCTGGCCTGGTCTTCGTGCAGAAATTTCGCGGCTCGAATCGGACTCCTGTACTTGGATACCGTCTCTGTTCTTTGTCCTTAACCTGCGGGAAACTGCCGCTGCTGTCTTTTCATCGCTCTTTTCGGCAGGAAAATTGCAAGATGTATACCCGCTACCCCTTACCTCTCCCAACTCCGCCGTTTCAAAACGCCGTCTACCGCCAGGGAGCCCCGATGCAGACGGATGTATCCCTATTCGTGTTCGTGCTCACAACCCCGCACCTATCCCTCGCCACAATACTCCGCCCTCTCCACGGCCCTGCCCCGCGGAAATTGTTCCCTCCCCTCCCCAATCTAACCTTGATGGCAGCACTGTTGCAGGCTGCTTTGCCGCCCTTGAACACATTCCTTATCCGGATTGCGACTCTGACATGAAATCAAATGAAGATTTCAGTCTCCTTGAAACCCAACCGCCCGTCCCAGCTTGCTCTAATTTTCTAGTCTCTACTTTCCTCGCGTACAACCCTCCTCTCCTACATTCCCCGGCCAGTTCAAGCGGCTGCCTACGATCTTAACTTTCGTTCACTCGGTCGCGTCTTCTCCGCTCCGTCCGAGAACCACATGGCCCGGGCTCTTCTCGAGTTTCTTACCATCCCCAAACTCGTCTTCAGACACAATCGTCCCCAAAGCATCAGCGGCCGACATCAAGATCCCTGCTCTACTCTGGCGGGCCGGATACGTTTAGCATCCGTTAGCCTGTATGATGACCTCTTTTCTGAGGCCCAATATCTCTTCGCGTCTTCCCTTTCAACTTCTCCCCCTCTTCCTCATTCCCCGTCCCCCCATCCCCGAGTTTGCTTTATCGCCGTTGTCGTCGGCACCTTTACTGCGGGAGCCCCTCATGGGCTACCGCCGCTTTTCTTCAAGCACAGGCTCCGTTGCCTCCTACCGACACCACCCACCGCCCCCTCCAGAACTTCCACCCTTCGCCACCTTTCCAGATCACGGCGCAGCCTCCTACTTGCCTCTCCAATTCGTTTACGTTCTCGGTTGCCGAAGTTCGCCGTGCCATTTACAGTTGGGTCCTTCGACCTCTGCGGGCCCCGATGGCATGTCTGCCATGTTACTGCCTATTTTGCTTCGGCCGGCTGGAGACTTGTCACCAGGACGGGACTGCCTTTATCAATTAACCAAATTTATCAATATGTGTTGCAACGGAGAGCTGTCCATATCTTGCCGCCAATTCTTCTGCGGGGGGCGTATCACGGCTCTTCCAAAACGAAATGGCGGTACTAGGCCTATTGTAGTTGGTTTGCTCGTAAAGCGAATGATTTTTGCAGACAAAGCCCGCCAAGTGGTTGATTCCTGACTTGTGCCTCATCAGCTCGGTGTTGGGGTTCGCAACGGTACTGAAGCAATTGTTCACGCGTTTCATCGCCTGTGCCAACATTCGGAGTCTCGTCACCAAGTCCTTGTCCAAATCGATATCCACAACGCATTTAATCGCGTCTCCAGACAACGCATTCTCGACTCTATCCCCACTTATGCCCCTAGCATTGCGCGTTGGGTCCATTGCTGTTACGGAGACAGCACCAAGCTTCTCTCAGATCACTAAACTATACTCAGCGCTACTGATACCCAGCAAGGGGACCCTCTTGGCCCGTTTTTGTTTGCTTTGGCTTTGCATCCATTGATTAAAAGCTTTCAGGACAGTTACTTCCCCGCTCTGAATGCTTAGTACGCTGATGACGGTACTATCCTCGCCCATCATTTCCATGATGCCCTCCGCTCTGAACTTTTTCCAAATAGCTGGGGCTTCCTTCGGAGTCACGCTCAACATGAGCAAGACTAAGGTCCACGCACTTTCGTCAGCCCCTCCTCTTCTCCGCCTACCGTGCCCGTTTTCCATCCGGTCCGGTTTCCGGGTAGTTGGGTCTCCTATTGGCACTGATTCTTACGTCACTGAATCCTTCACCACTGTTCAGAAGGCCATTGAACGGATTTTTACGGACCTTCAGAAGATCAGTGAGGCTCAGCTTGCGTTTCACTTACACTGTTTTTGAGCCAGGGCGCGTAAGTTCATTCAATCGCTGCGAACAATTTCCCCCATTCAATCACAGCTTTATCCGTTCGCTTCGGTGAGAAGCAGAGGAAAGTATTCCATAAGCTGCAAGGTCCCCACTCAGAGCGTGCTTGGGCAGTGGCTTCACTTGCACTGTCTCTGTCTGGACTTGATTTCCTTCAGACTGCTGACATCGTCGAAGTTGCTTGGGCCACATCCCTCATCGAAACGTTCCCTCTCCTCTCTATCCTTCTTCCCGCATCCACCGATCCTCACTTGGAGGAAATCCCTCGCTCAGCGATATCTTGTTTACCCTCTCGGCATCCCTCCCATTCCTCCTCCTTGAGTAGTACTGCCCTCATCGAACGGTGCAGATCTCCTGTTCTCGGCGAAAAACTCCAGTCTACCATCACCTCCAAATTCTTCAAGCTAAGTACGAACGTTTTTTTTTCGTCTGGCTCTGCTGAATGTGCCCGTCTGCTCTCTCAGAGTACCAAATTTTCTTTTCCCGTATTTACCGCACTCCCTCATCACCGCCAGGGTATCTGTTTGTCCTCTCATGCTTGAAAGCGTTCTCGTTGCCCGTCTTCTTCGTATCCTGCTGTTCTCTGGGCATTCACGTTGCCCCGTTTGCGACCGGCGCTCCTCAGATTTTGCCCCTCTTCTGGATCCTGAGATGGGTAAATCGTCGGGAGAAGAGAAACTCAGAACCCAACTACACCAAGAAGGAGGTGTTGCAAGGGACAAAAGTGCTACCGTAGTATAGTTGAACGAACAATAAAGAGTGGATAAGGAAAACAGTTGAGAGGGCTACAAGCAGGTATGGAAGGAGAAGGGTCTACCACTGACCCTCTGTGACCAGAGTAAAAAAAACGTTTCTTGGGTCTGAAGTTGACTCTCAATTTCCTAATACTCGGGACTTGACTTGACTTTGTCTGCCAACTTGCTTGACCTCCACAAGAGAAAGCAGTTTACTCAGCTTACATAGACTTTTTGGCTAACCCTAAACTCTCAAAGAAACATACTGAAAACCATAAAATGCATTAAATGGAATCGCATGAACGAGAAAGACTAACAGCAGATACTATCAGGATAAATATCTAGATTATTCCTTAATATCTTATTCCTCTAGTTCAGAGCCAAACGGTTCCCCCAAAATATCCATTCCACCCAACCAACCCCCACAAATATCCGCGAACGGCTTAGAATTCTCCATTCCCTCCTGTCAAATATCTAGACCACTGAAGATGCCCCCATCCGGTTCCAGAGTCAAGACCACTTGGTCCATACTTTCCGGCACCTTCCCCACTATTCCAGCACATTCCATGTATAATTCTCCCTCATCCTCCTCATCCTCCTCTTCTCTTCTCTCTTCATCCTCGTCAGAAGAGTCAGAGATCACAATTACTCCCTCAGTCTCCCCTCCTTTCTCCATGGGAGCCCCCTCACCGTTATACACTAGTGGTTCCCACGGATCCACCCAGTCCTCCTCTTCCTCTATCTCCTCTTCTCCCTCCTCCCCCTCATCTGCCTCTTCTGCCTGCTCGAAGCAGTTACGGCGGACCCACTCCCGAACGGGTTCCCGGTCCAACCTTCTACAGTAATCATCGTAGTCGGTTGGACCATTTGCTATCAGAGCCAAAGCGTTGAGTGGACGACTGCCTCGGGATGACTTGGTGATGGTGAGGGAAGGACGGGGGTTGGTCATGTTAAGGGCTAAAAGAAGGGGTGAGCCGATGGTGTACTTGATGGCGAGGGGTTTCCTCAAGGACGTCGACTTCGAAGTTTAAATACTGCGACGTCTTCGAAAAGTATGTCGACCCTGGACGTGTACAGTAATGACATCTATTAATGACACTGTGTCTTAAAATAAAAAAAATCAGCTCATGAATTTGCCACACTCATCCAAATTAAAAATATCTTGCAAATTCAGGAACTGTAAAAAATATCTTCCAAATCCCGATACTGTATCCAAATTTGGTCCTCTTCTAGATTTTTTTTCGTGTGCAAATTTTGCGCACATCACAGTTCTCACGAGACTTGTTAATGTTTCAGCAACTGGAAAAGCACCAGAAGTTTGCGCTCCTTGGATCTCTGGTGAGTCACTAACCCCGTTCGCGAAGAATGAGATGTCGCCAAGGCCAATCGCCGTTGGGGAGACGCTGCGCAAATTGGTCGGTAACTGCTTAATGAAGCGAGTGTCCCAGAAGGCTGCAGACTATCTCCAACCTCGCCAAGTGAATATCGCCACAAAGTCGGGTACCGACAAAGTCGTGCATGGAATCCGAACAGTCGTTCCGGAGTACGGCAGCGATCCAATGTATGGGCTATTGACGGTCGATCTCAAGAACGCTTTTACTATGTCCGGCAGACCCGCTTTTCTGACCGCGGTGAGACAGCCGCTCCTAGAGCTACAGCCTTGGGTCTCATATTGCTGCGCAATCGAGCCCGCATTCCTGTGGATAGGTAGTCACACTGTAAGAAGCGTCTGCGGGACGCAACAGGGAGACAACCTCAGAGGCCTCCTCTTCGACCTGATCCTGCACCCTATTATCCTCAAAATAAAAGAATTCTTCAGTTCAGAGGAAGGGGAGGACAGAGATTTGGCAAACTTGTTACTTCAACTGTGGTACCACGATGACGGGTACTTTAGCGGGCACCACGACCAACTTGTCAAAGCCATCGAGGTATTCAGCTCCGTGGATGCTGAAAGCCGAGGACTGCACTTGTCGCTGCCGAAGTGCACCGTCTGGTGGCCTACAGCCCCTCCAGGGTCAGTACAGAGTCTCTACCCAGACGGGATTAAGCAAGAGTACAGCGAGGGTACTTCCGTTATGAACGCCCACGTCTGTACTAAGGAATACACAACATGGTCCTATACGAACCATGTCTTATCTCGCAAACCGTTCCTTGACACCATTTCTGACCTTGCGAATAGGCAAGTGGCGTTCCAGCTACTGCGTAACTGTTTTGGCGTTTGGAAAGTAGCCTATTTGTTGGGCGTAGTGCCCCCGTCTTGCACCGGAGAAGGATCGGAAGAGTTCGACAGGATGATGGAGGACTGTGTTCGAAAACTGCAAGGAGGAGTACTGGACTCGGACGTATTCCGAGAACTCCAGATGCCAGTCAAACCCAAGGACACGAAAAACCCATCTCTTGGGATCGCGCTCACCTCCGTTGAGGGTGTGAAGGGTGAGTCCCGGATGCATGTGCAGTGCTAAAAGGGAAATTTTTGGGTGTTTTACTCTTTCGGAAGATATATCCGATATATCCCATGGTTTTCCAGACAACCACAATCGACTCAAAAAGGGTATACCGACACAGTCATGGGGAAGGAACTACGCTCCCTAAAATGCTACCTTCAGGCCAGCCATCAAGCAGGCCGCATTCGACATGACGGCTTCTGCAGCGAGCCTTTGCATCAAAACCCTCCGAACCTTTCCGTACGTCTTCAATGCCCTCACGGCCACGTTCCTTGAAACGTCATTTAGCACTGCACATGCATCCGGGTGCCACCCTCCAAGAGTGGAGACTGGCACAGGCACGAGCCTACCTCTGGTAGACATCGCGATAAAAGATTGATCTCTTCGTTGCTTTGCATTTCGCGCCGCATTCAGAGAGGACATTGGATTGAAGGCCCTCACTCTCCTGTTTGATTGAGCGAGGGGATTCGCGAAGGTAACATCAAAAAAGGCGGTCCCTCCGCTGCTCCCCATTTCCTGGATGTCGGGTCTTGTGCAGGGGAGACCATGGAATAGCTCTACGACAGGATGACGAACGGCTCTTGCCAGGTCTTTTGCAAGAAGATTTATTTGGCGATCATGTCGGTTGATCCTGTGGGCTCTGTTAGGCGCGCGCGGGTCGGAACGGATTTTTTTTGTCGCCGTCATCTACCGACTTTTAATTTACTGTAATACCTCCCCTTGTCCAAAATTGCTTGTAGTTCTGGTCCTTCCGCGCCCTCACTGACCCTTGCCTATCCTTACCGCGGTCCTCTTCAAATTCACTTCCATTTTATCTAGATATTTTTATACTGTATCTACCTGCCTAAATCGATCCCTAATCAAGTTCTTTTTCCCCTTTCGCTTACTTCGTCCTCCAAATTCATTTTTATGAGAGAAAAGGGCGCAAATGCACTACTACAAGTTCCCTTGCAGAATTATTTTACATATTCCAAATCTCTAGAATGCGCCCTCGGGAGCCTATTTGAACCACTTTATTCCAAGTTTCAAACGTCCCCGATTATTGTACTCACCACCCCTCTCCCCCTACCCATTCAAAACACTCTCAATTGCCTACCACTCCCCAAAGCCAACCAAAATAGACAACCTATGCCCCTCCAAAATCATTTCCAACAATCGCCGTCCCCGCCCCCTAAACTTCATTCCCGTACTCCTTTCCGGACCTATGGACGGTGATGATTATTTACGCAGACAAACCAAAAAGAAGGTGATCGAATTCGTTCGTCGCTTGTTCGTCCAGGATGAGGCGAGGGAGATTGGTGAAGGGCAGGAGTGGGAAGTCGAGGAGGGAGCTGGGGAGACCTTCGAGGAGTGCGCAGCCCCGGAATTGGTCTACGAGAATGAGGTTTGCGAGGAGGATGAAGAGAAGGATGACGAGGAGAACGAGGAGAATAAAGAGGAGGACGAGGAGAATTAAGAGAAGGAAGAGGAAGATGAGAGGGAGGGAGACATGGACAGTGTTGGAATTGCGGGACGGTGCTGGACAGTATGGACCAATTGATCCCGACGCTGGAACCAGATGGGGCATCTTTAGTGGTTTAGATATCTTTCAGGAGAAAATAGAGAGTTATGAGCCGTCCGCAGAGATTTGTAGGGACTGCCTGGGCAGCATGGATATTTTGGAGGAGTTGTTTGGGTCTGATCTGGAGAATGGGAAAAAGGAGGACCAGATCGATTGTTTGTTACTTAAGTATGTTTTTTTTAGAGTTTATCATCCACAAAAAATGTTTTTATGCATTTCCTGGTGTCTTCTGTAGTTTTTTTTATCGGACTTTAGGGGTAGCCAAAAGTCTTAATAAGCTTACTAAACTCCTTCTTCTTGTGGATGTGGTGCAAGTTGGAAGAAAACTTCAAGTCAAATCCCCCAGTAGTAGGAAGTTGAGAGTCAACTTCAGACCCAAGAAACCTTTTTCCTATGCTGCTCACAGAGCATCAGTGATAGACCCTGCCACTTCCATACTTGCTTGTAGCCCTCTCAACTTTCTTCCTTATCCACTACTTTTTGTTCGTTCAACTATACCACGGTAGCACTTTTTTCGCTTTCAATACCTCATTCTTGGGGGTAATTGGTTCTGAGTATCTCTTCTCCCGACGATTTATCCCTATCAGGTTCCATGCAAGCAGTGCATGAGATGATCTCCATGTGCGTCGGGTGTTTGCGGGCAATTCCTTCTCGGGCATGGCGTGCTAGGGTGAAGAATTGGGACTTGACAGTAGAATTGAAGCCACACCGAGAATTCTCGAGGTTCAATGCTTATCTCTATTCCGGGTCATGGGGGACAATACACCCATTCCTTAACTCCAGGGAGGGCCATAGACTCGCGAAACGCCTGCCTCCTCGAAACCTCGAGAGGAATAGGGTGGGGTGAACGTTTATTGAAGAACGGACCCTCAACAAGGGTCAGGCGTGGGCCATAGCATTGGGGGCTGCTCCTAAGGGCTAGGGCACTAAGTTGCTAATACGTAGCGAAGGGAGTGAGGACGGTAGGGTGGTTTACTTGAATGGGTTGGTATACTTAATTTTTACGATAAGAGCAATCGCAGAAGAGGCGTAAGTAGGGTAGCCACTTGCATACCCTGAGAACAGAGGTTCTCTGGAATATAAACACTTTCAAGTTGTCGCCTTAAGTGTCGCTCAAAACTCCTTACAACAAAAAACTAGCGTTATTCTGGACGAGTCTCGTCGCGTGACGAGCGAAAAATGTTTGCTGCGCATCAGCAATCGGAACGGCTGCCCGTGCGGCAATGCCAGTCGCGACTCGGTTGGCGAAGTCCCGAGCTGTGGGGTGCCAGCCCCCCAAAGTGGAGAGTGGAAGGGCAATGAAGCGATGCCCAGGACCCTTGGAAGGTATTAACTCGGCAAAGCTGGTGTCCTTGCCAAGGCGAGCATGGTGAAGGGGCTTGAGTGGGCATCGCGCCAGGGAGGGGAAGCGGGCGGGGGTCAAGGGATGGATTGCGGTTACGTCATAATAGTCCGTGGCCCCGTTCCCTCCAAGCGCCTTGATTTCCGGGCGAGCTGCATGACCGGGTTGCGGGGGCTCGAAGGCAGGGTCTCGGGCGGCTTTGGAGAGGTATGCGACAAACAACCGTGTTTGCGAGTTGTGCCGCTACCCACGGGTGTATTCATAACCACAGCGCAGCGTGTTGTCACCGTACTGATCCATGAGTGCCGTACATCCCCCCTTGTGGCATTTTGAAGCTGGAGGAAACAGTGGTACCGGACAATAGAACTGCAACCACGTCTTGTAATTGCGGTCCGAGATGTAGGTGCCCAGGCCTGGAGACGGTTAGCATGAAAGCCAGTCCTTGCATCCATCCACTGACAACGAAGCTCGAAATGCCATGGTCCTCTCATCCCCCTTTGGCATGGCGTCAAAGGCCTTTTCCTAAACTGGGCGAGCTAGTTGCCTGTTTGGGTTGGTTTACTGCGAGTAGGACATAGGGTGAAATTCCCATTGGTTTACCTGGGTGTTAAGTCGAAAAGGTTGAACAATCTACCGGTCCGAGCAGCAAGCAGGCACCAACAATCGCTCTGCTGCGTATGGTCCTATCAAAGTCAGTTCAATATCCTTCTCCGTGGCCGTAATAACACCTCTCTCGCGCCTTGACGTCGCCCTCGTTTTTTTTGAAATTGGGCGGCTTCAAAAATGGACAATTGGAGCTTCCCGTTACTATGTGACTGGTGCGGGGTGTTCGATACCACAGAACTATGGACCTGTTTCTTTGGGACGGGCAACCTTGACGAATACTGATGTGCGCAAAATTTGCACACGAAAAAAAATCTAGAAGAGGACCAAATTTGGATACAGTATCGGGATTTGGAAGATATTTTTACAGTTTCTGAATTTGCAAGATATTTTTAATTTGGATGAGTGCGGCAAATTCATGAGCTGATTTTTTTTTTAAGACACCGTGTCATTAATAGATGTCATTACTGTACACGTCCAGGGTCGACATACTTTTCGAAGACGTCGCAGTATTTAAACTTCGAAGTCGACGTCCTTGAGGAAACCCCTCGCCATCAAGTACACCATCGGCTCACCCCTTCTTTTAGCCCTTAACATGACCAACCCCCGTCCTTCCCTCACCATCACCAAGTCATCCCGAGGCAGTCGTCCACTCAACGCTTTGGCTCTGATAGCAAATGGTCCAACCGACTACGATGATTACTGTAGAAGGTTGGACCGGGAACCCGTTCGGGAGTGGGTCCGCCGTAACTGCTTCGAGCAGGCAGAAGAGGCAGATGAGGGGGAGGAGGGAGAAGAGGAGATAGAGGAAGAGGAGGACTGGGTGGATCCGTGGGAACCACTAGTTTATAACGGTGAGGGGGCTCCCATGGAGAAAGGAAGGGAGACTGAGGGAGTAATTGTGATCTCTGACTCTTCTGACGAGGATGGAGAGAGGAGAGAAGAGGAGGACGAGGAGGATGAGGGGGAGGGAGACATGGAAAGTGCTGGATTAGTGGGGAAGGGGCCAGAAAATATGGACCAGGTGGTCCCGCTTCTGGAACCGGATGGAGACGTCCTCAGTGGTCAAGATATTTCGCAGGAGGCAATGGAGATTTCTAAGTCGTTCGCGGATATTTGTGTAAACTGCTTGGGTGGAATGCATTTTTTGGGGGAACTGTTTGGCTCTAATCTAGAGGACTACGGTATTAAGGAAAGAATCTAGATATTTATCCTGATAGTATCTGCTGTTAGTCTTACTCGTTCACACGATTCCATTTGATTCATTTTATGGTTCTTAGTATGTTTCTTTGAGACTTTAGGGATACCCAAAAAGTCTATATAAGCTGAGTCAACTGCTTCTTCTTGTGGAGTTCAAGCAAGTTGGCAGACAACTTCAAGTCAAGTCTCCAGTAGTAAGAAGTTGAGAGTCAACTTCAGACCCAAGAAACCTTTTTCCTATGCTGCTTACAGAGCATCAGTGGTAGACCCTGCCCCTTCCATACTTGCTTGTAGACCTCTCAACTTTCTTCCATATACAATCCTTTTTGTTCGTTCAACTATACCACGGTAGCACTTTTGTCGCTTGCAACACCTCCTTCTTGGGGTAGTTGGGTCTGAGTATCTCTTCTCCCGACGATTTATCCCAATCAAATACCATTGAAAAGCAACGCCCTCCTTCTTGCGCGCCGTCCGGGAGCGACAGGTTTCTGTACTGTGGGTAAGGGTATCGACGAGATCTTGGCAGCGAGAGCGCTGCGGTCGCAGCGTATCGATCTGCACGGGAAACCCGCTAGACCGGTGGAAGTGCCCGCGCCAGCACCCGACGACATGCCGCACGGAGCGGGCGCCGAAAGCGGCAAGTGCTGACGAAGCTCTGCAGAGGTTGGGTTGAGTGATAAGAGGGGGTGTATGGAGAAGAGCGACTCCTATACTCGCACCAGGAACCCAGTGCTGTAGACAATCATGCCGCCGAAACTTTGGACATCCACAGGGAGTACCTTATGCAAATGTCGGCAAGGAGAGATCGCATCGTCCGGCATGGAAAGCAAGGCGCCCTGTTAGAAACGACCTCGCCCGTGCAGCAAGGCACCCCGTCTTTGAGCCTCAAAATGGAACATTCCATAGGACAAGGGCTGATATCAGAGCGACAGGAACTACAGGTGGTACGGAATATTTTGCCGTCACGCTCGCCCAACCACGTACCCCCTTCTACTCTAGAATTCGAGGCTTCAATCCTCTTACTAGTCATAGTACCCCCACAGCAGACAAGCACATAAGGTACTAAGGCTTCATTGCTGCATCGCGCATAGGGCCAGGTTCCTCACCATTCCAGTTTCTACTCTTGGAGATGGCATCCAGAAGCAATTTCCGTTATGACAGGCTTGGCAAAATCTGTTGCGATTAGAGTCATGGAGCGTTTTTCGGGGGCACGATGGATTCTTTCACAACAGCAAGCGCGCTAGTAGTCTCATCTAGCGCGGCTTGTCTGTTGTCTGGTCTCCATACATCTTTTAAGATAGAATGAGTACGTCTACTATCCTTTTCGTCACACGACGCCCTCCTCTGGTTCTCAGCCTACTGAAGTCTCGCAGTAAACACATCCCCTACTTCACCATACCGCAGGGGTAGTTCCAGTTCTCTTTCAGGACCAACGGAGCAGTAACAAGTTTCGTGGTGCGACCCTATATGCCATGACAAACACGACGGGCATTCTTTGCGGTCCGCAGTCCTCTACAGGCGCGGGCCCCAGTACGTTACAGGCTCGGGCCCCTAGTACGCTGGCCCGCTATAAGGATCATAGCCGACATAGAGGGCGTTGGGCCCATTTCCAGTACATGTAAAGGAGTCGACTTGACGGAGTAGAGCACTGCTTGCAGTGATGAATGTATTCTGCGAAGTGGAGAGAGGATGTAAAGTTTGATTGCGTGTGATCATCACGATTTCGGGGGAGGTGTGGAGCAGGGCTCGAACGGGACAACAAATGTGTAGTGACCTGCAAAGGTACTTGCGACAAACGCACTGTGTTGAATTATCTAGGGAAACGAACTTTACTTGCATTTGGCTTGAAGCTAAACCTGGAGGGCATCATGGGCAAGTTGATGGGCACATGGCCCGGTACGGTACATTGAGCCATATCTTTCCTTTACGTTGCCCGTCGAGGTTCCGCTGGGGTTTGGTTTTTCCGTTCGAGGAAATCCGTTCTCCCTCTGTTACCTAAAGCGTAGATTGGAAGGCTCCTCCAGGAGTGTTTACCGCCAATTAAGTGAAAATGCCAGGACAAGTAGGGTAGAGGGGGATGGAAATGCAGAGGAATTCATAAAGGATGCTTAAGGGACTTTACTTCACTTACAGTACAGAGGACTCCCAACCTTTCCATTACTCGCAGTAAACCACCCCTTTACCCCCCTTCATTTACAGTAAGAATACATCTTCCAACAGTAAAAACACCCAAACCTTTCCCCTTTACAGTAAGATAAACCGACTAGCAGATGTCAGGCGGGCAGAACCTTAACAGTTGATTTTGACCGCTCCGCAGATGGCCACCAGAATAACATAGCTAATCGGTTTCAGCAAAAAAAGTTTTCCGAGCTAGAAGCTATTCCTCATGAGAATTATTCTCGCCTGGATCAGTTGAAGCTCTGGGCTTTGGTCGCTTCTTGCAATGAAACCAGCGGGGCAAGCAGAATTCAAGACGGGACATGCTAGCGGCCCTTCAAATCAAGCCCTCCGCGCGGTATGTCTGTTTTCGAACGCACCAGTGGAATGCTCCCTCCTTTGCTACAAAGGCAGGACGTTCCATCGCTTGAGGAACCTGCAGTGAGACTATCTTGTCAAAGCGCTTCAGACTTCCTCCAGTTCAATTCCACGCATCCTCGCATTTAATCATGATTGCCAAGATCGCCACCATTCTCGCCCTTGTTGGAGCTGCCGTCGCCACCCCTGTCTCCCGTTCCGGCATCCACGGTATGCTGAGCTCTGGGACCGGCTTCCACAGCCATGGAACTACCAGCGCCGGAGCTGCCGCTGATGCCGAGTCCGGTTGTCGCCGCCGGTTCGCTTGAAGGTATCGGCTCCGTTCTCGGCGTCGCAGGTCCGGGTCAGGCGGCCGCCGCTGCCCTCGCCTCTCCGTCTTTGTAGGTGGAATTGGCCCAACCGAGGCCAGGGCGCCTGCTGACCATCGTGCGCAACTTTCAATTTCCAGTTAGAAGGTGTTTAGCACTGAAATCGTTACTACGAGCGTTCCTTACCGTGAATGACGTTTCGAGGGGAGTGATCAGTAGCCCCGTCTTCGGTTCTAATGGAGGTGCATGCGGTGAAGCTTCTGGAGCCGAGGATAAAGTTATGTTTATGAGTCGTAAGAGAAACTTACAAACTCCGCGCGGTTGAGTAACACATAGGAAAAGGTTGTGGGCTGCGAGCCAGGTAGGAAAGTCTCCGTGCATTAGGATTACTGGATTTCCCCAGTGTCTAGATTTGATTAAATAAGGACAATCTCGGTTTCTAAAGATACATACGGTCTGGCACTACATACGTACATGCCCAACACATACATATCATTGCGACTGCATTCATTTGCGTAGATTCAACTAAAAGAGAGCTTTAGGAGACAGTACAGTGCGCTGGAACGGATGCCGCTGGTTAAACGCTGGAAGCCGTGGTGCGTTAATGTTTGCATGGTTCTTCATTTTGTTTGACTGACTAATCTCAAGCCTTGCTTCGTTCTGCTCTGCGCAAGAGCCCCATTCAGCACGGGCTTCGGATTTGCATCCGGGTGCGCGTTTTGAAGATCGCTCGTCTACAAATGCAGAGCTATCGCTGCATGGTTCTTGCCTGGGTATCTCGAATGAATTGCAGGTCCGGTACCCTCAGCGCATGTGGGAAGAACTGGGAGAGGTGCGTAAGGATTACTCTCCCACTTCAGCAGGGCTTGCATAGCCTACCGTACCCTGGCGCACTCAACCTTACTGTGACACAGTACGACGGATCACGGTCTGAGCATCGCAGAAAATTTAACACCAAGACTGCTAGTCCAGAGCTTTTGTCGTCGTCGTCGTTTCTCTCTGGAAGCCGTCTTGTTTGCACCAGGGGATTTTCAAGCCGTCTGTAACTAAGACCTACAGAGCTTGCCTCTTCAGTCCCCAAATCCAATAGGCCCATGTTCAGGGTTCCGTGACTGACGAACCCGTGATTCCCGTTTCAAATAAGAAGCGAGCGGTCCGTGTCTGCTGAGGAGGTTGCTGCGCCTGCCAAGTTCAACCCCGAAGTCGTCTACAGGCAGGCGTACAATCGGCGGCGAGTGAGAAGATTATGACCTTAGAAGCGGCGAAAAGTTTGGTTCTTTTGGAATTGAACTCTGGTCCATGAGTCTCTGGTACAAACAAGGCATTGATCAGCACCTCATGTCTACCGAGCACTTGACGCCAGTTGTCAGAAACTTCTAGCAGGGGAATCTAAACGGAGTCCAAAGGAGAGTAGGAAAGAAGAAAACAGAAACGAGGCTGCGGCTCGGTCAAGCTTGACTAAATCAGGAGGTCAAGGCAGGCGAGGAGGCATGCTGCATTACACAGTACAGTTTGTTGTGCGTGTCTCCGCGTAAGGGTCATTTTGGCCCTCGACAATCTCTCCCTTGGCCTCATGGGCACATTGGTGGCTGCCGGTACCTTTTCTGTAAGCGGACCCTTTAACAATACATCCAACAGACGCCCAGGGGCAGCCGTATACTGGGCGTGCGGGTGAGGTTAATATGTCCGTGAGGACGACTACATTTTTCTCTGTACAGGGTGTGTATGGAACTGAGGGCCTGATGGTGGTGATTAGCTGGATGAGTCTCTTTGAATTTCATTCTGTTGCAGGAAAGGACGTTGCAGACTGTGGAGTCTGATAAACTGATAGACTCGGAAGCGTTCACTTTTTTTGGTGAAACTTCGACTGTTTTAATGCAACCACTTTTCTTGATAAATAAAACGTTTATCCCAGAGAAAAACTAGGTGTACTCTTCGTATAACTCAAGTATTTTGGTGCGGACTAAGCTACTTGATTCCAATACTCGGTGTCTGTCCTCTGTCTCTAAACTTCGCTCTTTTTGTCTTCCCTCCGTCCGGCCTAGTAAGCTTCGGACTCGGAGGTTAAGGTGGGATTATTCGAAACGAATCTTCTCGGGTTACTAACCTTCAATCCGAGAATCCTGTGGCGCTGCTGTTCTGATAGTCCACTCTCCGGCTACGATGCTCTCGATGATGCTTGATATTAGATCCAAGGCACTTGCAGATATGAACTTCTCGGGATTCGGTACTGCCGTTCCCGTAGATGCCAAAAAAATTGTCCACCCGTTATTTTCCCGGAAGATAGCGTCGTTGACTGGAGTTGATACGCGAGGATTGGTCTTCGGAAATCTCGTTTTTCGGTACTGGGCTCTATCACAAAGGATTATGGTAAAGCAAAATGATATAGTACGCTTGCAATCGGATAGAGACGAAAATTTACTTGAGATTTTGACCTTCTGTCGGATTGGAAAAACATGCAGCACAGCCAAACTTTTTTCCGATATAAAGGGTGTGTTTAGGCGCACACCAGGTAATAACTGGGTGAGCTGGTTGTTTTTGTCTCCCAGTGAGCAGGCCAGAGCCTCATACTGGGGTTTATATAAACAATCCGAATTTTCAAAACCTCTCTAAACAGTAATACAATACACTATATTCATTGAAAAGTTGCGATTACAGTACCGAAGTCGCCGGTTTCTTATTGTGCCATCGGCAGTACTGTAGCCAAGCAGAATTGTTATGATCGAAATTTGGACCCACAGCGCATCGCAATGCGGTCCACAAATTTCTGCTCAGGACGCACGCCAGAGATCCTGATTTGATCCAGGGATAGGATCAATAAGTCTTGGTCATTTTGTGCGGGTAGTGACGAGCTCTCGCTGTACAGTGTTAGACCTCAACGAAGGGCTGCGTTGGACGTCACAGCGGCGGCGGCGTGTCTTTGCATCAATATCACAACTTTCCATAGCCCTGACGGCTACAGCACTGTACTGTACAGTACAGTGCGCCTCTCGCGATCTCAGTTATCACTCCCTAGGTGGAAATTCCACCTTCTGGTAGATTGGAGTGCCATCTACAGTTTGCAATACATTGTACGGTTTCACAATTGGCTTGGCCAATATACGGCATCTACGCTCCGGTACAACTTTACTGGGTACCAACCCACATATCTACCACAGTAAATTAACCCCCCATTTCAAAAGGTGGAAATTGGCTTGGCACCTTGTGTTAGAAATGTAAAGTGCCCCAGACCTGGTCTCCCAAACTAGAGAGGCACCATTGATTGTGTTGACATCCGACTACGGTAGTCCGTGCGTTGCACCTTGAACGTCATAATACAAGTAGTACAGCACAGTATTTCAACTGCATGGTAGTTTCAGTGCGTAGTGTACTACTGTACAGTGTACTCAGGGTTCCAATTCATTACAGTGGGGGGTAAACATTTACCTGATTTCTCAAACTTTCAAAGTTTCGTACTCTTCCGTACGTAGTCCTTTACGGCACGGTACCTCACGAAAACGAGGTTACCGAGTTTGAGATTGCTCGCAGCGGTGCGAGAGCGGCATGTCCTATCGCCATCGGCACGTACTTTGTGTAGCAAGTCACCACAACGCTATCCACAACAATATCTCCATCAACCGTCTGCGGGTTGAACAATCCCTTCCCACGTCCCCGACTCACGTCGACCACCTCCTTCAATCCCTTCCCAACAACCCACATCAACTGTCCCACCTCAACCCTCTCAATATCCACCACCACCCTCTCACACTTCACACACTCCAAAACATACACCATATGCCCCACCGTCGCAGTTAAACTAGCACCCCCATCCAACTCGACCCGAACAAATCGACCCCCACGATACCCAAAGTCCCGATGCGTCCACATAAACACAGGACTAAACTCCCGTTCCCCAACCCGCACCCAGTCCCCAGTCCTCAACTCCTCCATACTCCTCATCCCCCACTCCACGCACCTCCACCCTCGCACTACCCGGAAAGCACACCGACCCATCATCCTCATCCTCATCCTCATCCCCCTCCGCCTCCGCCGCGCTACTCTCCGGCGTCTCCATCTCACTCCCCATCTCCGGCGTCGCCGTCTCCTCCGCCAGTTCCGGCGGCTCGAACGACGCCTCCACCGCCGGTATCGGCGTCGGCACCACAATCACAGGCAGCACTTCCCCAGTTCCATCATTGCAGCACCCGTTGCTCACCTTGCTCTATACAGCATCGGAACGGGGCCTGACAGCAACTCGACAGCGTGCAAAACCGCCCCGGCACCGGCGGATCGCCGCATGGGATCAACCCTCTGCCATTTGCGCAAACGGTGACCCCCTCGAACAGAGTGCAATTTCGATACCTAGGCAACAGGCCGCAACAGGAAGATGGTGTGTTGTCGCATGGGAAGCCTAGAAAGGTGGAGTCGTCGTTGGGGTTGAGACACTGGATGCGGCCGTCGTCGGTGGTGCAAAAGCCGCCGTCGGCGGCACAGGAGCGGAAGGGGGGACGACAGCAGCCGGTGGGACAGCAGGGGAATATGTCGCAGGGGTTTGGGTCGGCGGAGCAGTTTAGAGTTTGACGGGAGACGGGGTTGAAGGGAGTTGTTCCGGGGAGATGTGGGAACTGGAGAGGGGTGGATGGTGTGAGTTGGGAGACGGCTTTTGGGGGGAGGGAGGAGATGGAGAGAGTTAGGAGGAAGAGGGAAAGGAGGTGGCGGGATATGGAGAGGGTGTGGATGGACATGAGGGGGTTTGTGTAAAGGCGATTTGGTGTGGTGAAGGAAAGATGAGGTCGGGTAACGCAGCGGTGGAGGGCGGGAGGGTGTTGCAGCGGAGTGGATTAAAAGCGGGAAAGGTGTAGCCAGTTTGCGCGGGGTGGGTAGGTAGTACCTACTAGGTACAGTGCAATATCTTGTTGGCTATTGGACGGCAAGCTAGGTTGTTGTGGCAGTTTGAGATCTAGGTAATGTTCGTGGAGCGGGAATGACGCCGTAGATGAGCTGGGCTGGGCTGGGCTGGGCTGCACAACTGGCCTGCACAACGCTGGAGACAATGCTCGCTTTAAATGGACAGAGATCACGTTAGTTTCTGGTTGCGCACAGATCATAACGGTTTATCAAGCATATCTTGCCGTATCGCTCGCGGTGGGATGCAAGTTGAAGAATAGTGGAGCACATTCGGAATAAGGATTGCCCCAACCATCGTTTAAATTATCGAGTATTGAATGAGGTTTCCGATACCAAACATCATCGGCATCCACAATAAGTCGTTTCTGAAACTCGTGCAGTACAGTATACAGTACAGTAGTACTGTACTGTACTGTAGCTCCCAAGTAAACCCCATTTGATCATACAGCACTGTACAGTACTGTTCAGTATACCCTTGTGAGCTACTGTACAGTAAAGTACTGTACTGTACTTGCAGTGCCATATGTACAGTAACGTACATATATGGCAGTTAATGGGTGCTACAGTACAGTACAGTACGGTACTGTACAGTATACTGAACGCATTAAACTTCTTTCTTTCTGTACAACACAGCTTTTTCAACTTCTTTTTGATGCGCTATACTGTACTGTACTGTATTTTACCGCACAGTACAGTACTATTGAGAGGAGGTACAGTACTGCACGTGTACGATGCAGTACATTACTGTACAGTGCTGCACAGTATGTACTGTACTTTAATCTGTTGCTGCTACTGCAGTACGGTACAGTACTGTAGTACGGTACAGTACTGTATACCGTATCCCAACTGAACAGGACCAGATGCGCCATCTCATTTGCCTTTGCAAAATAATTCATTAGTCCTCTCTATAATAAATAGAACAAATGCTCAAATTCTGTCGAAATCACAATACCACTGCAGCGCAATCGTATATTACCAGGGATTTTGCCAAATGAAGAATTTTAAGTAAAGGTAAGCAGTAGAATTTCCATAAATAATACTCCATTCTATTTTTTTCTGTACGCCAACTGCACAACTGTGCTATTGAAAAAACACACAGAATCAAAAAAGAGGGGGAAATTTGGGGTATTTTTAATTCATGAAAAATATGGTCAGCTGTTCCCTGAGGGATGTCGTGATGTGGGTAAACGCTTACAATGTGAAGGATTGGCGGGAAGCCGTCAAAACACTAGAAAACTGGCTGGAGGCTGGCCAACAGGCACGCCACATTGGAAATCGCTGCCGCCGCGGCATGACGCTGTGTTAAGACTTCGAAAATAAAAAAATGAAAAAGCGCCATTTCCAAAAGCGCATAGAATTTGAAAAACTAGCGCGCGATTTCCAAATGGATAGTGCAGTACAGTACTGAGGATGAGCATCAAACGGCGTTGAAAACTATCACTCAATACAACATTAAAGGGATTTTTATTGCACACAGCCATCTCCGGTCACAACTCTCGATCCCCGTAATCCTGTGCTCCAGCCCCGTCCCGTCTTTTAGTCTACTCCCTCCTTGCTGTCCACCCCCAGGAGCCTACCCGCCTAGTAGCCATTGAGACCGAAACTACCACCCAGTATACTTTCCAGAATCCTTTGAGTCGAAGGTTTCGCATCCCTTCTTTATTACATTTATGAGCTCCTCCCTGCCAGCACCAGGCGAAATAAATTTCCCTTCCCCCTAAACAGCTGCCGATGCTCTTCATTTGCTAGCCTTGACAGCAGGAGCTAAAGAGCAGGAGTTTTGCAAATACTCCACCGTGAGAATGGAACGCGACAGTGATGATGAGAATGACAGCAGGCGTCCAGTATTTGATGCGTTTTATGAATCTGTTGGCAACAAAAGGATTCACTAGATGTTCAACTTCGATGCTCCACAGTTCAGGCAGCATTGGAATGGATTTTAAACCACTCTTCGTGACACTCAGAATGTTGGGCCTGGGCCCAAATGCGTCTATAATGGCATGGATTTATTGTTTATGAATCTAGGTGTACTTAAGTGCGGGACGCAGTGGTACATCGCAGCTCGTGTTTTTAATTTAAAAGGAACTACATTAGAAAAGATGGTTACTAAGTTTATCGATGGGATATGGAATTTTGCGTACGAAAGTTCAATTAAGGAGAAGGATTGCCTTTATCCATGTTGTGAGTTGCTTGAGAACCAAATCCGGTTCAGATAGTTTCCCTGAGCGCATTACGCTACAGAAATCACGGTCAAGCAAGGCAACAGGCCTTCAGGGAATATGCAGGGGGAGGGAATATTTCTCGGGAAAGCAAAAGCTCTACGGCTATAAAGTAGAAGTTAGTGGTTTGGAAAATTGGCAAGCTATAAACTGCAGTGCGCACTACCCGGGAAGCGTGAAAGACCTGGAGATTTTCAAACGAAATGTGCGTTTTCACAAAAGGCTTTAAAGAGACGCCGTCTGAAGTGGACATAGCGGATGTCGGAAAACTGTCCGGATAGTATCCTCAAAACTGGGCGGTGTTAATTTATAAGGGATAGCTGGGTGCTGAGAAGCTCGTTCGGGCGATAATTACAAAAAATAAATCCAAGAATAGGTATTTGACAGCTGAAGATATGGAAAGGAACAGAAAAATTTCTTCCGATCGCATAATCGTTGAGAACTGGTTTGAAAGGCTGTGTACCCTCTGGGGATTAGTTGGAGGGAAGTAGAGGTGGAGGGCGGCCCGCTATTTAATCGTTGTGCACCTCTCACCAATTTGCACATAAGCTAACCCGTTGAGGGCAGAGGATGCCCACACTTTCAGATTAGTGAGAAACCGGTTGTACTCAATCGGAACCGAGGGGATCAATAAGCGATGTGCTACACAGGCGGCGTACCTTGAGAAAAGAAGGCGTTTGGGTGAGTTTAATTTCAGAGCGTCCGAATTTCAAAATAGACAGCCGTTTGACTCGCAATAGTAGGTACTGTGCATTTACATAAGTAAAATGCAGTTAAATTTTAGAAGCGAGGACGAGGGGATGGGCGA
Source organism: Kappaphycus alvarezii (assembly GCA_002205965.3). Taxonomy (NCBI): domain Eukaryota; phylum Rhodophyta; class Florideophyceae; order Gigartinales; family Solieriaceae; genus Kappaphycus; species Kappaphycus alvarezii. Next base: position 261,468 of record NADL03000078.1, on the reverse strand, counting down.
AAGTACCATACAAGGCTAGGTTTCGGTGAAAGAGACCGTACGCCCCTTGAATGTAAATGTCAGCAAGAAGAGTCGAAGGCGAGGATTCAGAAGTGGAAATAGGTGGGGGGAAATGTTCTATTGGAGAGGTAATGTAGACTTCCTTGCAGAAGCGATGCAGCGTATTGAGAAGGAAACTATGATGGCGTGCCTGACCGTCTTCGTACTCGCAAGCAGGGGCATGCTTATCATCGGAATATAGAACCGCAGACAGTAAGCTACCACGCACCTTGCATGGAAACCTCGTCGGGAATGCCTACCCCCGTAAGAGGTTAGCCAGTACTCAGGATGGGCTGCTGTCCAAACGCAAAACGGTCAGAAAAAACGGGTCTGGAAAGCAGGCCACTTAGCCGTGGAGGTTAAAGCCTTGCCGTGTGCGACCAAAACCCAGTCCTCAGTATTAAACTTTCGCGGTTGTACACTCTCACCTTCTCTACAGAGCAGCTACATCTGCGTATCTAATTTCGTCGCGAAAAGCGGCAAGACAGTCCGATTATCTAGCCAGCGATGCTCTCCTGAGTAATTTTTGTATCAGTGCACTAGAATCGGACGGATCCATGCGCGGTATCACTCCGTACATAATTTCGAAGGGGATGCAGCTTTCCCAAGTTTTCGTCTGCGGTAGCCACAGAGAACTTAGGAAACAACAGTTTCCAGTCGGATCCTTGCCCGACCACCATCTTCCTTAGAGCGTTCTTCATGGTTCGCACTATCTTTCCAGCGCGACCGTTGGACATCGGGGCATAGACCACGATGGTGTTTTGTTCAAATAAATTTTCCCTGATAAAGTCGACGAGAGTAGCGGTTACAAATCATCCAGCATTGCCAGATACAAAGGTATTCGGGGGACCAAAAAGGGAATGAGCTCCTTTTCCAAAAATGAAGTCGCGACCTCTGCGGATGCGATTTTTGTTGCGGTGGCAGTCATACAGCCCGTCAGATATTCGATAGCGATCAGAAGAACTTTGTTTCCAATCTGTGACTGTTGGAAGGGTCTAGAGAGGTTTATAGAGTAGGTCTCGAAGATATTTGTGAACGAAATGCTCAACTAAATGCAATAAGGGATAAAAGGCCTGAACTTTTAGAATTTATCGCAGCTTTTCACGTATTCTTGAAAGTTCGATAGACTTGAGGCCTATAAAATAGGTCGAAAACGATTTTTTCGTTTTCTTCCTATCTCAGTGCCCCACTTCGTCTTAGAATGTCTTCAGAATCACGGGCTTGTCCTTGATAATCAGGATCGCGCGGGGTCCATTCTTAGTACGCCTCAGTCGTTTTACTTTCCACAATATGAAGTATTATGCGGCCCGTTTTATATACCGGCGCTTGGACATATCTTGTCATTTAATATTCTGCTCGTCGATGTAGCGAGCGACATCAAACAAATATGGTTCTACACCGGGAGTCTCGGCCGAGCTCACATAGTATACTGTGCCAACAAGGTCTCCTTACTCGATATTTGTGGTGACTCGGAGCCCCTTGTGGACAACGTGCGAAAGGTACTAGGCGGATCGATTCCTTTATCCAGTACGATATCCCTTCTCTCTCGCGTATTCCACTATAAAGCCTAACCATCGTGCGAATCTTCTGTGCTGTGGACGTCGATATTGTTAAAAGTGTACTGAAGGCCCTGATGGTAGTCTATGAAATTGAGGCTCTCCGTTGATAGCGAATACACTCGGAACTTCCTAATTGCGAGAATGACTGCAAGGGCTTCCCTTTCACATGCAGAAATCGCTCAACAGAGTTCACGGTGCGACTTACATATTGGACGGGGTAAAAATTTCTGTCTTCTTTCTCCTTAGCAAGTAATCTTTGTACGGTATGGGAGCAATTAACGGCTCTTCGAAGTCTGGGAAAGCCAGCATCGGCGGGGACATCAATTTCGCTTTTAGCTCCTCGAACGCCCCCTTAATCTCTTTTGTCCAATTGGACTTTTTGCTTACGGAAGTTGCGGTGTGAAGAGCAGCTGATATACTTGCGAAGTACTTGATAAAACGACAATAATAACTGGCTTAGCATATGAAAATCTGCCGCTCAGTTATTTCACTTGGTACTGGTGCCTGATTTGATAACAGTTATCTTCTCCTTTTCGACATGAAATCCTTCTTTCTCGACGAAATGATGTAGAAGATTGAGGCTAGACTTCGCGAAGGCACACTTAGTGATTTTAAAACTAAGTCCAGCCTTTCAAATAACTTCGACGACGATGCGAAGGTGTTGAAAGTGCTCCTTGATCTTTCTGGAGAGCACGACGACGTCGTCCCGATAAACTCGAGTGAAGGGTATATATCTCAAGATGTAATCCATCATTCGATGGAATGTGGACGGCGCGCTCATCAGGCCAAAGGGAGTCACCTCGAACTTGAATCTTCCAAAGATTTATACTCAAGTAGTCATCTCTTTACATTCTTCGCCTCTGCGGATCTGCTGATACCCTGCAAAAAGGTTCAGCATTGTAAAAACCGAAATTATATTCAAGTCAGCGAGTATTTCTTCGATCTTGGGCAACAGTCAGAGGCCATTCCTCATTTATCGGTTCTGAACACGGAATTTCATACAGAATAGGGGCCCAAAATACATTTTTTTTGAAAAAATACACCAGGAAAAGACCAGGCTTAAAAGGCTGGAATGATAACTACCACATCAAGCATGTTGTAGATCTCCATGCTAACGATTTTTTTGTGCCGCGTAGACATTTGACGAGCGCTGTGGTAGAAAGATGTCTCATCTTGCAGCTCGTATCCATATTTTCGGTACAGATACGGGACGGAGCTCCTCGATCGTCCATGCGACTCTCTGAGTGTTATCGAGTGAGCTGTTAATGCTTTCTTGTATTTGTTCAGCAAGTTGAGCAAGACGGGCTATAAGTACCCCTTTAATCTTCTCTTTCTCGTTTTATTCGCAAAATTCTTCGAATGCGGATACAAACTTATGGGTTGGTTCTTAATCAGAGTTTCCGGGGTTCTCTTAAATGTTTTCCAGGATCACAAGGGCAAGATATTCTTCTGAAGTGTCACCTTAGTCGGAGCTAGCGTCAGAATTGGAGATGAAGTCTTCACTAGGCGCTCTGGTATCTTTACCCCTCATCAAATGCTTCTCTACAGCTTTTTTATCGGGATGAAAAGGCGAAAGTACTTCCTCAGAGCCAATACGCTGGCAAAAACTCCGGGTACCGAAGTCCAGATCTACTTACCTAGCCGGGAGAGTTGGGAGACAAATAATAAAATCAAATGGCGATTTATCCACAACTAGGTAGTCCAGGTTGATCGCTTGGTCCCCAAAAGAGGTGGGAAACTTGAGCAAAGAGCTGAAGAAGGAGGCTCTATCCCCGTTTGTGGCATTAGTTTCCTTCGATAAGTAGTTTGGCGACTGGTAGAAGCGTCGAAATAAGTCCGCAGAAACTACGTCCGGCACGGCTGCATAATCCAAAAGCGCCCACACTTTCGTTCTATAAACCTAAATTGCACCAATCGAAGCAAGCGTGGTCCTTTATCGGACACTATGACAATTATGAGCATATCTTCCTTACCCAATAGCCTTCGAAGTACATTTGAAGAATTTTCAGCATCCCTCTGAAGAAACTTACCGAACGTGAGCCCGCAGCTGGCATTCGCGAGCTCAATGAAAACGTTATACTTTCCAACATATTCTTAAAGCTTGTTTGAGCCCTTCGTTCCTCTAATATTTTCCTCTGTTTTCTCTTTCGGCCCGAAACGAAGAACTATTCTAACGGCGAAACGAGAGGTATTATTCTTACTACATGCTTATTATGCACTATGCTGGATACAATAATTCACCCGCAATCTTCTCGATAAGGCTTCATCCGCAAAAATATACCTTCAGCAGTTTTCTTCGTTGCCTTGACTACCTTTTCGATTTACCGACCGCTGTCCGATTGAATTTCACGGAAGACGTTGATCTGATCGGCTACTTGAAGTTTTTCTTTCTTATCGTGATCTTCAGAAACACCGGAAGCGTTTTTTCTCGCCACGGACCAGCATGTAGCCTCAGAATGCCCCGCTTTTAACCTTAGAATGCCCCGCTTGGCTCAAAAGGGTGTAACGAAGAGAGCGGTGGGAATTCTTCACGAATATAGATGGGCCGTGACAGGCTTCGCGAAAATAATAGCATAATCTACGAGCTTCCTGCTCTTCTTCGTGTCTCACCCTCTTTTCGTCGTTATATGTACTGCAATTATCAGCATTTATCCTCCAATTCCTTGACAAATATTTTTCGGACATCCTTGTTCCATTCTCGTTCTCGTTTCCCCTCGTATTTAGTTTCTACAGCGCATCGCCTAAAATTCTTCGCCGTCCGCTACGCGCCCCATTTCTGCGCTACTTCAGAGCGACTTTGGGAACCGTGTTGCCCCCGAGGTCTGACATACTATCATTTCATTTCGCCTTAGCTGCCCTATTTTCTCAGTTGACGAACGCTACTCCTTTTGCCTGGGCTCTCACCATTGCGTGGCGTAGGTCCTTGAAATCCTCGATCATCCTGCTAGTGCCTGCTCCTGTGTTGATTGCGCCGATCGCGGCCACAATCTGCTCCGCGATCGTCTTTTTTCTGAGCTCACTACTCTCACCATCGCTCTCGGAACCGTATGGGAATATGAATATCCCCAGGATTCCGCTCTCTCTTCCTCCCTTCTTTGTCGCCTCTTTCTCTTCATTAACGACCCTCAGCTCGTTCCCCACCCACAGGATTATGATGTGACTGTGATCAGCCCCCATTCAGCGGCCTGCAATATTTCCGTAGTATCCGATGCCACCGCTATCCTTGCTCAAGTTGAAGCTGCCAGGAAAGAAAAGGATCGCACCCTTTGCAATGATCTTGATATGGATTTCTACTCGATGGTTTTCGATATCTGCAGCTCTGTTGGTCCTGGGACGGAGGCTGGATTGCATCGAATTTCCGAGTATATCGCCTCTCGGGAAAGGACGTGGTCTGTTGTCGGACGACAACGCCTGTTACTCGTTCTCAGTTCCTAGGTGAAGGTTAATAATACATCGCGCTTCTGGCTTATAAACGGGCCAAATAGTACAACAATGGTACGTTTTATTATGAAAATGGTCATCTACGCAAATTTATCGTTTCATTCATCCCGAGATCGAACTCTCTTTATTCAATCCAATATAGTGAACTTTTCTTTCAACAAAAAAGAAAATTTACAGTTCTTTTCAATTGTGAATAAAAATTCACTGAACGACTTCATTTTCTCGTTTCTGTTTGAAGGTTTGGTTTCTCATTTTCGAAAAGAAATATATAAACTGTTGATCAACTTTGTACTCTAAATTAAGTTCCGATATTTCATTGAGAAGATTTTTTATTATTGACCTAAGTGCATGCAAATTCAAATCCTCAAGATTGCCTCCCATTTTTCCTGACGCCCAGGCCCATGGAAGTCTTCGAGGACATTAATAACTCACATAAATTTCTTTACCAACGTCGTTGAAGGAACACCTCTGGCATCAATCACTTAATCGGCTTAACCACTTTGTACTCAACGTGGCCAGCTCCCGCTCTTCTCTTAACATCACCAAGTCATCCATGGGTCTCCATCCCATCAAAAATATAGCTTTACTGGCGAATGGGCCAATTGACCAATTCAACTACTGCTGAGGTATGGACTGTGAACTCGCTCCGGAGTGGGTCAGACGTGATTTATTCAAGAAAAAAGAGGAGTCAGAGGACCTGGAGGAGACTGCGAGGGATGTGGAGGGATCGAAAGATTAGGAGGATTGTATGGACCCATGGGAGCCACTGCTGTTCAAACGTGGGGGGTCGCTTTGGAGTACGGAGGGCAAAATGAGGATGTAATCGTAAAATTGGACTTCTATGTTGTGGATATAGTCAAATTTTTGTGTCTTGAGGACGAATAGGAGTACGTTGATATGTCCGGATATGCTTTCTATCGTTCTGCGCAATTTAACAGAAATTGTAGGAACTACGTTGGGGATATGGATATTTTGGGGAATTTTCGTTTTTGATCTTGAAGGTGAAGGTTTAGGGGAGGGGATCTGGATACTTATCCTGATAAGAGCTACTGTTAGTCTTTCCCGTACACATTATTTCCTCTACTGCATTTTATGGTATTTAGTATGGTTTTCTGCGACTTTTTAGTCAGTCAAAACGTCTGTAAAAAATGAGTAAACTGTTGTTTCTAAAAGCAGGAACCAAGGTTGGAGATAAGTTGAAGTTGAAGCACAAGTAGTCCGTAAGTTGAGAGTCAACCTTTTCCGTAAAAGCTCTTATTTTACGTTGTCTCTGAGCATTCGTGGCAGACCCTGCCCATTCTATACTATTTGGTAGTACTTTCACCCTTCTTTCTTATTCACATCTTTTCGTTCACAAAATTATATTTAGATAGCACTTTTGTTACTTACAGCACCTCCGTCTTGGAATAATTTGTTCTGAGAATATCATCCCCTGGAATTTTATCCCTATCATTTGGTACTACTGCAGAGGATTTCGCCACTGGTGGTTAGCTTTTCATACTTGTTCCACTAAGCTTCATATCTACAGAATTCTAGGCGCATGTTTAGTACTTAGATATTTTTGACTTCAGGTGACTCTGATATCTACGTGATAAATTATAGGAATTGATTCAGAATACAAATCCCGCTTCATTAAAGAAAAATTTATGAGTTTTAAAGTAAATTAACAGATTTATTTGTATGAAATGAATGAGAAAGAGAAAGTGCCAACGCTCACAGCACTAACTAAAAGAAACGAGACATTTACATCTAAATTATACTGTCAAGAGCGATTGGTTGCAAATAATCTGATTCATAACTGAGCACGGATCCCATAGTGGGAACTAGGGAATAGAAGAAAAAGTAAATATCAGTCTAACATGCAGAGAAATTGAAACCCTCAAAAATTTTGTTGGAATTGAATAAGTTAATTAAATTGTACAATGTGAAACTTCTCTAACATTTCATCATTCTAAAAGAGATTTACAATTCATAATTAGCTCAATACCAGTACTCGAAGCATTCTGAAGAAATAATTTACGAAATAAAGAGAAAAAAGAAAGAGTTTTATCCAATGGCAGATGTTTTAGAGCTCAAAATCATTTCATAAAAAAATGTATAAATATTATGCCCCCCAAAATACAAAATGTGCTACATATTCTCGATAAGATTCATGTGTGGAGGACGAATGTTCGGATTTTATCACACTGTTGTATTAGTAATCGAAACCCATATCCTTGAAGACCGTTGAGGCAATATAAACCTAATTTTCATTTGCGACATCTTTTATGTACTTTCAATGTCACATCCTACCGTTTTCAATTTATTTATACTCTGCTTATAGTGTAACAATTCCGTTTTGTAGCTCCAGTTTTTGAGAACTAGCGATTTTTCTGTGCAAACCACATCGGTTCACTGCTTGTGACTCACCTGAAAGAACGATTCTCAGATAATTCTGTGTTTTCACACTCTTTTACAGCTCGGTGCTTCCTGGCACACTAGATAAACTATTGGAAGAAAAATGGGAATCTTTGACGCAAATTCAAACTTTCTGAAGACCCAATATATCGTGCGAAGAAATTAAAGTAATACTCAACTGATTCCAAGACTGCGGCGAACGAATTATAGGAATCATTTGCGTGGATAGAAACTACATATTTTCGCTACAAAAGTTGGTCTAAAGAAATCTAATTGCCCATTTAGTTCCTAGTATATTGCCAAGAAATTGTTGGATCCCTTTAATGAAAATGACCAAAAACGATTGAAATGCTATATTGCCCCAAAATATGTAGTATTAAGCTCCTTTATCGATTATCAGTGATTTAATTTTTTAGATGAATGATGGAATTTGTTTTCATTTATTATTTTATTGTATACCTATCAAAATTATTGGTAGGGACCCTATGGTTGTGAAATCTGTAATGACAGAAAATCGCTTTTTGTTAGATGAGAGACAAAAAAGAATGTCCCATAGGCTTAAAATAAAGTAAAACTAGTAGTTTACATTATTTCTCAGAAAATTAACGATATTTCGGAAGAGATAATTTTTAAAACGGAAGTAATATGAGTAAGATAGGCTAATTTTTCACGGACAATCGTACTCATATGAGTCCATATTTCTAACGGCAAAATTTTATGTAAAAAACTTACGGAATGACACCATTAACATTTTAATATATCTACACCTATCCTTAGGTATTTAACCATGCAAAACTTCGGAGCTTACAGCTCAACTGTTCAATCGATCACACAACAAGTTTATCGACATCGAAAAAATTACCCAAAAACTGCGATTCGAAATGACCGCCGTCAATAGCCTGGAAACCTTACCAAATTTCGTGCAACTCTTGTCACGTCAGCTGCTGAGTGTAAGACATTATTCGATTCTCTTTGCAAAAGTAAGAGCGTAAACGGCACCGTGAGCACATAAATGCAACAGCTGGTGAATTTCTAAAATTATTAGTAATTCTCATATTGCTCTGCAGATTCGAGTCCAAAAGCAGAAGGTCACTTTGGAGTACCCAGACCACATCCAAATACATTCCATTGGCGATGTTTGGAAAAATATTTTCGAGGAACCGTTTCGAAGCTCTGATTTCATGTATTAAATTTAACCATTACACGGGAACTGAAAGTACTGACAGAAGATGCTTTTTGGTCAGCGGATTTTAGGCCATGAATTAAACAATAGAGAAACACAAACACTTTATCAAATAAAAAATACAGTGGTAAATAACTAACATCAGCAGGGACAACTAAAATAAGTACGCATTAAAGCAATCAGGGATAACTTATGCAGTTCACTTTCTCCAGTAGTTGGGACTGATTTGAAACTTTGTGTTGGACATTTGCCCGGGACAGAACTGGTGATGGCAGGGTTAAGATTTATTGAACACTCGAATCTCCGGATGCTTCCGTGCAGCGGCTAAGGGCGCGGGGCGCTTCTTCCGGGGATGGTACCTCAGGGGGTGTATTGTGAAAGCTTTCGATTGGTGCCAACCTTAATTGTCTTTGCCGGACGTACGCTGCCAGCAATGGCCGGCCTGGGGAGACACACGAAGGGTAGAGGATGTCCCAGCGAAAAGATGAGTGGGCTTTCAGGACCGAGAATAATGGAATGGTAGAATTGGGTGAGGTGATCGGCGTGTCTCCCCAGACGCTGAAATCCTTGTCCGGTTCCATTGGTTACATCATGCGTACGCTTGAGTAAACTCTTTAGATTTGGTGTGTTCACGTCGCAATAGTTGTAAGGAGAGTAGCGGCGGTCATACACCCGTGACAGTTGTGCCTTTTGATCCTCTGACCAGAACTAAATAAATATTTCCACCGGTTGCAGAATCTGCGTGACACTTGAATCATCAAAATATCCATGAAAAATAAAGAGTCATAACATAAATCAAGAACAAAGGGCGGCTTGTGATTGGGCCATGAAGGCTGCATGGAGGGCGGGAGGCGGGAGAAAAAGGGAAGACATGAGGTAACAGAAGTTGTGGCTAAGGCTTCCAAGTTGTCGGTTATATAGCCCTGTTCGACGGGTTGTGATCGCACATCAAGTCCTTGAGCAACAGAAAGCTGCCAACGTGGCCTTCTCTTGAGAGGCTTACAGTGGTGGATCACAGCCACGTCGAAGCCCCTTTATCAAATTCACCCATAATTTTCCAATCGTTCCACTGAATTAAATCATAGAGAAAACCAAATGACTAAATTTATTTCGTGCGAGAGTGAGGTCAAAGCAAATGACCGAAGAAAAAGAACTAGTCATCACATTGTATCACCCTAGCATCTAGATAGGACTCCGGGAATATGCGGCCAGCGGACCAATCCCTCCATATTAAAATACGATACTCTTAAACCCCAATCGCTGCACATCCTGATGCCGCACCCATGCGCAGCGAGTGCGAGGACCAAGAGACTTGAGGCGAAGGTGTAACCTGAGCACGAGCGAGGCAAAACTGGAGCTAAAGAGCAATGGTTCTTGCGCTAGTAGAAAGTCGAGTCCAGGGTAATGCCCAATAGTATTTGCTTCCAGATCGGTTCGAGCGGCGTAGAGTATCAAATCGACAGTCTAGAACGATCACACTGGTATCGAATCGAGGATTTAGGCGGCAAGAAAGAGTATGAGCAACCCGATTACGATTCTTGCGTAGTGCGATGCGATGTTGACTGAATCCGGAGTGATGGTGATGTTGGTCAGCAACAGAGACACCCTAGCTTCGCCATTTTCAAAGAAAATGTAGCTTATCAGGACACCGCAGGCGTTACGTATAAATTCTAAATCAGTTTCCGGAGAGGCGAGTGCGAGAGCGAAGATTTGACGAGCGACGGAGCTTGGCAGAGCACGCCGCTCTGTAAGCGGGTCTGGGAGCAACTTTTGGCCCCTGTCCCCTCGTTGAAAGGCATCCACAGCCAATTGTAATGAGTGATGTGGGCGCCAGAGGCCGCCCAATACGAGTGCGCGCTGTAATGACAGCAGAGAGATAGTTGCGTACTGAGCCCGCACTGATCTTTTTTCCTCGAAGAGCCAACCCAGATGCCGAATGATAGAGTATCAATTTCTAGAGAGCGGGTCAATTCCACCTTGAGAACAGAATGTCAGCCATTTCTTCCACAAAATTTAATTTTGACCTCCACGTGTTCGGTACTCTCGCTTTCGGCATGAGACGAGCGATCTTAGTACCCCCTGTAGTCGCCCCAGCCCCAGCTACTTTAAGCACAGATCTTTGTAGCGTGACGACTTTAGGTAGAGTCCAGGCTTCTTCTGCTAGATTTTCCAGACGGCCAACTTCCACGGAGGAGCGGGCATTGTCTTCAGGGCCCAAATTGGCGGGAGGTGAAGATCTTCTGCCGCGAAACCGTGCGGACGAGCTAAACCGGGCAATTTCGTGTACCATTGCTGAGCGGGTCAGCAAGGCGTGACCAGCATTCCTTTCGCCGGTTCGTGGCAGATTTTGTTCACGACGAGTGGGATCAACTTGAGAGGAGGGTTCCAAAAATTGAGTGCCGAATGCCAGTCTTGTTGTACCACGTTGATCTGCAGTAAGCCAGGACAGGCTAATTCGCTGTTGAACGTGGCGCAAAACTTGTTGCTGCACTCGGTGAATCGGTCGATAATCGGACGGTATGATTATAGCAGCCGTAGGAGTGTCTCCTGATTGATCCTCCAGTCGTCGAGAGTGTGCAGTCGTGACAACCGATCTGCGAACCGATTGACTGCTGACAGGAGTTAATTTGCCTCTATGGGGATTCCTAGCTTCTGCAATAAGCGGTCCAATACGCGGATTTCTTGCATAAGTGGTCGAAACTTGCTTTTCATAGCGTTGAGAATTGCCACGACTGCTTGGTTCTCCTCCCATACTCTGAGGTGAGTCCCTGAACTGAGCATGTCGGCGAACTACCGGATGTTATCCGTCACGTCGCGGAGCTTCAAGAATGTTATTGGCTGGATGCGAAGAAGAGGATCCCATAAACCACAAGCTTCCCACGTTCCTTGGGTCCCCGGTTGCAAATTGGAGCCCAGGGTTCCCCCTTGACCGATGGTCGTTGATGCGTCCGAGTGGAGCGCCAGCGTAGGGGATAATGTATACACGGGCCTCTCTGGCGGACTGTGAGCTCGATCACGCCAGTGTTTAAGGTCCCGAGTTGCTGAGTGAAGCAGCTTCACTTGCTTCCCTTGCTTCCCTGAGTTGGATGTGCTCAGCTTGAGCGAATCGTGGATGGATCGGGTGTAGAAGCTTGCGAGTGGCATCGCCTGGGAGCACGATATGGCCACTCCCGCGAAGTGGCGTAGCAGTTGGACTTCGACTATGCGGCGGTTTCGACGTGCTTGGCGGAGCAACTGTTGCGAGATGCGCTTGAGTTTTTCCATTCGCCTTGGGGTTCTTCCAAAAATTATATGAATGGTGTCCATAGTAAAACCGAAATGTTCGATGCACTGTGTTCCGGCCCAATTTCCCTCGTCTTCCTTGCGAAGTATTCCGCAAGCTTTCAGGAGACGGTCTATCTGCCCCCGAGCCTTGTGGCAACGAGAGCGTCGGCGAACCGCGACCAGAAAGTCGTCCATGTACGGGTGCATACGCAGACGAAGGCGATTTCTAGCGAAGCGGGCGAAAGGTCTATTTAGCTTGATGAAATATGCTGGCAATAGGGTCCATCTAAAAGGGAGGGCGATAAAGCGGAAATATCTGCTGTCCACCTTGAAATAAACCAGTTGCGAATTTCGGCATGTAGTCAAAAATAGTGGTAAAACTTCGCAGTATCGAACGAGAAAAGATATTCTGAACTCTTGAGATCCAAAGCAAAACTTTCTAGGATTTCTATTTTGACAGGCATGCCTCGAAATAACGTAGACGGGCGGGAAATGTTTGCAAACAACCGCTGTTTTCCCCCAGTAACTGAAAATAATGCGTTTCATATCGGGTAGCAATCCTTGTGAAGACGGAGAGCTTCGCCCGATAATATTTTTTCGTACGTTCGGCGGTGAAGAGCGTCTTTGATTGCGTTGTCGAAGAATTCCCGGTTGGAGGGATCCATAGGGACAGGGAGGCGGAATTGAGTGTCTGAAAGAGATGTTCTCACTGGGCGCAGTAAACACCAAAACGGAGTGCCCGAAGAAGGAATTCGGAGGCTTGAAGGGTCTGGGACCAAAAGGGAGCGGCGCGTTGGGTGTTTTGCCATAGGACAAAACGACGGCGGAGATGACCTCTGTAACTGCGACTGGGTTTTTCGGCCGGGCCGGACTGGTTCTTTGCAGATCACTTCGGAGGGAGGCGATTCCCGGCAGCTTGTTGCTCGTTGAACTCCTTCGGGTAGGCTTGCCAACGGAACTCGGCAAACTTCTGCCTATTAGATCGGTACAGGTCAGGCGCATAGGGGAAGTCGTCTTCTCTGAGGTACTTCTGGAGAAGAATAGCCTCTGATTTGCTGGATTCCACAGAGTCGGTGAAGAAGTCAACTAGTTCCAATACCCTCGAATAGGTAGCTTCAAGAAATTGGTGTAGATAAGCTAAGGCCTCGGTAGCGGCTTGGAAGTCCTTAGCAGCCAAGGCCTCGGTAACTCGATGGACACTGGCGAGGGCGCTTTCATAGTTTTTGCCCACGTTCCAGAGGGCTTCAGCTTCATATGCCGGACGATTCGGCATGAGACACGGTAAGGGCGTTTGTTGTGTGAATGTCGGCCTAGACGGTGATTCCTCTGGAGCTGGTTCGAAGAATGAGAACAAAGGACGATTTGAAGGACCTGAAGTTGTGGCTAAAGTTTCCAAGTTGTCCGTTATATAGCCCTGCTCGACGGATTCTGATCGCACATCAAGTCCTTGAGCAACGGCAAGCCGCAAACGTGGCCCCATCTTGAGTGGCTTACAGAAAAGTGGATTGCGTGGCTTGCTTCCAGTTGTGGATTATAGCCACGTCAAAGCCCTTTTATCATATTCACTCATAATTTTCCAATCACTCCACCAAAATAGCATAGCAGTTCAAGTAGTTCCCCGTTGGCGAGAATTTTCGTTGATGAAAGCATGTGGCGCTGGTACGGAATTGGGGGAAATTGAACGTCAAAAGGACTCCCTCACTATGTTGCTGTGGAATGTAAGTCTGCAAACGGATGTGAAATCGGGACTTTATGCTGCGGTGTTAGTGGCATTTTATTGAATTTGGAGATTGTTTTGTCAGCATCTTACAGCAATAATCGGCGGTACGAGTCAAATTTTCCCCACGGTACTGCTATTGTTATTAGCCTTACAGAGCTTCGGTTTCGTACAAATCGACTTTTTTATGCAAATATTGCATTTCGCTTCTGTGGCTACAGCGAATGCACTTTTCGAATTTGGACCAAGGATTACAGGTGTCGTCAAGAATGACACAAGGCATTTTCCTATGCCATTTTTGTTAGGGCTGAAAATTTTCGTGCCCTTAGGTCATATCTGTATTGTAAGTCCGGGGATGCAAAGCCAACCTTCTATGATGGCCGTTCTGTGGATGGATAGACAAAAATATTTTTTATCAGTACTTCTGGTGCAAAAATTACGTCAAAGACTATCATAAGATCTCGCTAGACATCTGCTGACAATGAAATAATGTTTAAGGAAATGTAAATTCCAGGCCCTGAGGTTTTGAGCTTATATTATGAAACTTGTTCAGGTTGGAAGGCATAGCAGATGGAGACAAGATGATCTTAGACTGGTGAAGAAATAGAAATCAATGATTGGTCGTTAAGATTTAATAACTTTTTGCTTATAATATGCATCGCTGACTCATGGCTGCTATAAAATCGCTCGATTGGTGCGAGAAATTGCATTTCTCAAAAAGAATTTTATACAACACTTGCAGAGCAACTCATTGACAATTCATTTGATACTATTGGCCTCCACAGATCTGAAATTTTCTTTCCAGTTCATTCTAGTGAGTCGTTGTCCTGTGGCCCTGAAATCCACTTGGTGCACGCAGGGAAAAGGCCTAAATGAGCCAATGGGGCCCCATCTAAAGCCGCTTTTCGAAGCAGATGCAAAAATTGTAAATCTGGAAAGAAGCCCAAATTTCTCTGCTCTGAGTGCCTGAAACTGGGCAGAGAGGTTTGGATTTGCCATTCAAAGACAGGACGTAAATAATTCCAAAATCACTTCCACGATGTTCACTTCTGTCATAGATGGTGCTTTATACCACTCTTTAGTGATTATTACTTTCCTACGCTTACGTTTTTTGAAGTATTACTGAGAGAAAATAAAAACATTGAGTCGTTGACTATAGCCGCCTACAATTCTGATTGCGTTGTTCGATTTGCCTAATTAGCATACATGCCTATGGCTTCATTCCCCTTTATGAGTGATCAGTGAATTAATCCTCCTGCTCATGTTCAAGTTGGCGCTCTATGGCAAGCTGAAGTAGCAGCTGTTGCAGAAATTTCCACCTTCCTGGGAAAAAAATTCTGCCTTCCTGTGAAGCGCAGCGAGCCGAACTCAAGATTTCTTCTAACATTCTACTGAATACTTGAGGCCCATTGCGCCACAGCGGTTGTTTTAAATGAGGATGAAACTCTTTCTTTTATACTTATGGGATGTAAGTCCTCAGAGATCAAGCACATCATTGTGTTATTTTAATTAAAGATCTAGTTATTTTCGAACAATCATTTGAGCTCACATAAGTACATTGCTGTGCTAATGTGAGTATATTTGATTGTTCTTCGCACACAAGATATGGAAACTTGAAGTTCAATAGACAAAATTAATAGTATTTTTTTGAGTATGAGCAGTTTTTCGAGAAGAAACAAATACAAGGAAGAAAAAGGAAAGATAAAACACCATACAGCATCCTATAAAACAAAATGATAACAAGAAGATATAAAAAGAGACCAAAGTCAACTCTAGAAATCACCACCACATGAAATTTGGGAAGCACTTTAGGGAAAAGATACCAGAATTGTGAGATTGAAACAATTTGATTAAATATTGATAGACATCTACTTCCTTTTTTGGGGAAGAAAATAGGTACTGTAGATAAGGACCACTGAAAAAAAATACGAAACAAGATGCTGTGTGATTTTACGGATTCCAGTTTCAAGAACCATGATTTTTTTCAATTGAGTGATCAATTATAGAGATTATGTACATTGATTTGATTAGAATCATTTTCGGGACTAAGACCGGCGGCGGAGGACTTCATAATCTAAGAATGTGTACACAGGAATGATATATATATGCTAAGACAAACATTGCATATCCATTTACATTTTGGTTGGCTCCTGTTGAAATTATCTATAGAAATGGTATTATGAACGTTCCTATCTTAAATTTTATACCAAAAACTAGCTATCGAGTTTATTAGATCTAAATAAACTTAATAATAACCACGGCGAAGAGATTGATGAAGTTGCCATGGTGAATCATGCTCCAATTTCGGCTGAATGCTTTCCGAGAATAAGTTTTCTCATGATGAAAGACTCCTCGCTTAAAAAAGTCCAGTTATTTAGAGTCTTGAGTAAGAAATGGAGGATCTCGGTATGCATGAAATAGCAATCACCATGCTCGAGAAATTTTAGTGTTTGTATGGGTATTACATAGAATATATGAGATTTGCCTAGTCTTTTTATCGAAGGAAATGAAACTTAGGATTAGATACGTATGTTCAACTTTCGTCTACCTCTCTGCAGGTCATTTTCTTACACAAAAACTCTTCAAGTTTACAACATAGTACCTTGTTGGTGTGTCCGAGATTTAAAAGCTATTCAGAAATGCAGGCGTAAGAGAGATTTAAATTCCATTATTCCACGGGCCGGACGTGGAGAAATTACCCTTTCGCAAGTTTTGTTGAAACCAGGTTCCTGTTCTCCTCTTTTTTAAATCCCACCTTCACCACATTCATGCTGACTGAAATTATTTTTCGCTCGCGCGACTTCATTTCGGTGAAGTGATTTCTGACCATTTCATCCACGTGAGTATACATTCTCATCAATTTTCAAATGACTGGTTCTTTATTGTGAAATGGGGGGTTAATTTACTGTGGTAGATATGTTGGTTGGTACCCAATAAATTTGTACCGGAGCGTAGATACCGTAAATTGGTCAAGCCAATTGTGAAACCGTACAATGCATCGAAAACTGTAGATGGCACTCCAATCTACAAGAAGGTGGAAGGGAGGCCAGGTTCTTTATTTGAAGGTTTGTAGCGAAATGTCTCTGAACATACCTCTCCAAATAAGTATTCTAGCACGCATAAATAAGTACACTACATAATACCAATTTGAAGTTATAGAGATGAAAAATTGCCCTATGTGAAAAGAAAGAACCAGGAAAATGTCGGGGGATAGTGAATCCGCTGCGCATGTCTATCCCTGTCACCCATCGCAAAACAGTGTAAAGTTTTAGCATACCTTTTCTCGGATAAAAGTTTTGGTCGGGAGATTAGGACACTTGGAGCTACAGTGCACACTAGCTTCCACTACCTATACACTGTGTTTTCCTAAGGAGTACATTTACCAACTCTGCTATCTGTACAGCGTACGGTCCGGGTTCAAAAGAAACTGAAAGAATACACAATTGAGTTCGAACTGAAGCATACGAAGTGTACTCTGAGAACGTGCATTAAACTCCGAAACTTTTTTTGAAATCAAGCGACTTTTCCTTTCATACGAGAGGGGAATAGGTTTTTTTTTACTGAACTACATTGGTTGTCTGAGAAATAAGGCCTTTTTAGAGAAAGGTGGTGTGTAACAGAAAAACATTGAAAGCCTTCACATAAGACCAACACTTACTGATACTGTTCTTCAGTCAATTCTGGATAACAGGGCTCAACTACGTCGCTATCATCGTCTTCTCTTTCCATGTAATAAAAGCCACACGAATCCATTGAGATAGGTATCAACCACAGACGCTCGGTATAGTACGGAATGGTGCGAATAAATCGGCGAGGATGAGATTATCAGTATATTAAACCTTATCATAGAGGTATTGGAAGCGAAAAAGCCGGTACCGCAGTATTTTTCAATAGCAAAAAGAGGTAGAAGAAAAAAGGAAACCGAGGGAAAGGGAGTTAATACAAACGGAGCGGGTTGTAACAGATTTGTGCAATCAAAATATCAAACTGAAACTGTCCAAAAATTAAAAAAAGACTGTCAACTTCGCAACTATTTGGGTCCTCACTCGAAATTGTCTTCCATATCTCTTTTTTTGCCAGAGAACGCAGTCTACTGAGCTTGATTAAGTCTTTTAGCCGAGTGTAAAGACCAAAAATACTTTAAATGCTATAACACGCAGTAACATACACTAGAAACATGTCGTGGAGGATAAAGATAAACAAGAAGTTTCAAGATTAACATCCATTACTGATCCTCAAAATAACTTTCTTCGATATTTGAACCAAATAACTACACCATATCTACACGCCCAATGCAGTGCTTGAAACCCTACTCGAATGGCTCAAGATGGTAGATTGTGCCCTTGGCCATATCTAGATCTTCCAATCTCTTTTCTGAAATGCCCAACCCTACCCTGCTCCCATGAGGAGTGTTAAATCGCAACCGCGTCCTATCTTTCCTCTTCTTTCTCCGCAATCATCTCCCAAGCCTAGTACACCCCCTTAACATCCCTAGAAATATCCAATGAGTCCATTTCAAAACACGTTCCGGGTACAACTTGCGGAAGTACTTATCGAATTCCATGGGTCCATACCAAAAGAGATCCAGGTTGTTCATTTAGCTTGACGTTTTGGTTCTTTTCGTAATGGTAGAGCAGGGCTGGAGGTTGGTCATGTTGATAAAATTGGTAGCGGCTGAGTATTGATCATTAAAGGTGATGCTTTTGTAGCGGCTGATAGTTTCTTAGCTGGAGACCCAAGGATGAAATGACCTTACTTTATAAAGAAAATGGCTGATGTTCTCATTCTAGATAAGATGAGGACGTCTGTTATCTTCTTGTTTACACAGCTCCCTCAAGAACTCCCCCTGTTTTCAGCCCTCCAAGCTCCCACAGTAAGCAAATCCCCTATTTCCCATTTTCCACACATTAAACAACCCAAATTTGTTCCTCTAATTAGTGACGCACCCAGAAATTCTCCCCCTTCATGTTGAATCTATAGTATTAACTGCAGTCGCTGGGGATGTGCTGGGTACGTTCTGTGCGTATGGGCGTAAGAGATGTTGATTTCTGCTAGTGGTGTGTCGGAACGAAAAAGGTCCTCGTCGCATCTTGAAATCCGTCCTTGACCAATCGTCCTACCTTTGTCTTCCCAAAACAAATTCTGAATATCATTTTCTTTTATGAATCCAAATTCACTGTACAACTCCATTTTCTATTTTATGTTTGAATATTTGGTCCTACCCCTTCAAATTGACGCCTTTCAATTCGTGGTCACTTCGCCTCCCGAATTCAGTTCCGATATTTTATCACGCAGATTTTTATGATGCCCCCGAATTCATGCAAATCCAAGGCCGCAGTATCGCCTTTTTTGACCAAGACCATGATTATTACCAAAGACATGCCCATATTTAAAGTGCTATAGCATTGTCGCTGAAGCATCACTCCTACCACCAACAATTTGATAAGCTGATTACCCTTTCTGTTAACACCCGCAACCGCGCTGACCCCTTTTCCAGAAATATGACGTCAAATCGCCCCTCTGTCCCTATCTCCAAAAACCGCCCTTCCCGTCCCATCAATGGCCTCCGTCTCGCCGCCTACGGGCCAACCGATGCCGACAGCTACATCCGGCGGCAAACTAAGAAGAAAATCATCGAGTTAGTTCGCCGCCTCTTAATAGAAGAAGAGGCGAGGGAGTTAAGTGAGGATGAGACTGAGAAAGTCGAGGAGGAGAGCGGGGAGTCCTTTGAGGAATGGTTAGCCCCTGAGCTAGTGTACGAGACTCAGGGGAAGGATGGGGAGGAAGGGGAGGAAGAGGAGGAAGAGGAGAAGGAGGAGAAAGAGGAGAAGGAGGAGAAAGAGGAGAAGGAGGAGGGAGAGGAGGATGATGAGGACGAGGACGAGGACGAGGTAGATGAGGGAACAGAAGGGATGGAAAGTGTTGGACTGGTGGGGCCTGGACTGGAGAGTATGGAACAAGTGGTGCCGACGCTGGAACCGGATGGAGATATCTTTAGTAGTTTAGATATCTCCCAGGAGGGAATAGAGAGCTATGAGCCGTTCGCAGATATTTGTGGGGACTGCTTGGACAGCATGGATATTTTAGAGGAGTTGTTTGGATCTGATTTAGAGAATGGGAAATAAGAGGACCTCATTGATTGTTAGTTTCTTAAGTGTCTTCTGTTTAGAGTATGTCATCCGCACAAATTGTTTCTTCGCATTTCCTGGTACCTTCTGTAGTTTTGTTCGGACTTTAGGGGTAGCCAAAAGTCTATATAAGCTGAGAAAACCGCTTCCTCATGGAGAGGGGAGGCAAGTTGGCAGACAACTTCAAGCCAAGTCCTGAGCAGTAGGGAGTTGAGAGTCAACTTCAGACCCAAGAACCATTTTTCCTACGCTGCTCCCAGAGCATCAGTGGTAGACCCTGCCCATTTCATGCTTGCTTGTAGCTCCCTCAACTCTCTTTCATATACAATCCTTCTTGTTCGTTTAACTATACCACGGTAGCACTTTTGTCGCTTGCAACACCTCCTTCTTGGGGTAGTTGGTTCTGAATATCTCTTCTCCCGACGATTTACCCCTATCAATGTGCTTGCGTACTTGCATTGAGACCATGACTCGGGAAACATATGTGGAGAAAAAATTGGGGTGTTTTAATGATTGAAAAATTGCTTATTATCTATGGCGCCTTGGGCGACGACGGCAAGGGTTTTTTCCACCGCCTTGCTTCCTTCGCTGCTTCCCGTCGCGGTTCCTCCCCTCAAAAGGAGCTCCGCGACTTCGTTACCCGTTTTGCATTTAGTCTCCAAATAATGCAGGCGCGACAGGTATCTACCCGCCGCCCGCATCCGTAGTTAATTTATGAATACCCTCCGCACGCTGCTGTGCGACATTGTACAACCAATAAAGATTTACCACCACCATACTTGGAAAGTATATTCGAAGGATAGATATGTCGTGCCGGACTGTCTGCCTTTAGAAATCCAGGCACTCCCTGTTTAATCATTTCTACACCTGGAGGGAACCCATCCATAATCATACATTTTTTTTTCTTTACGGGATGTGGAAAAAGCATGTGGGAGAACATGCTGAGGGGGATTACAGAGAAACTAACATGCGAAGGGGGATGAGAGAGAAACTAATCGGAAATGCATCTGGTAAGAACTTGACGAGCTTGCAATAGAGATTTACTTACCTGGTCCGCTGCCCCTCATCTACTCTGTCTATTTCCATTTGTGATCCTAGGCGCTCGGCGTTTGCAGCATTCTCCTTCCCATTCACCACACACTTTCCTTCCCGGTGCAGAAGTTTAGCCGCATGCAACACCTCGCTCACGGGCGGGGCTGTTGATCACTCCTCCGCTACCCTATACACAGCAAGGACGGCTCTTAGTCGGGACTTTAGCGCTAAACACCCTCTAACCTTGAAATTGGAGGGTGCATGCCGGTCAGCGGGCGCTTTGACTTTCTTTGGCTTTGTCGGCCCAATTCCACTACAGAGACGGAGAGGCAAGGGCGGCGGCGGCCGCATGACCGGACCGGCAACGCGAGAACAGAACCGATACCTTCAAGGGAACGCGGCGGCGACACCAGACTCAGCATCAGCGGCGGCTCCTGCCGTGGTGGTTCCGTGGCTGTGGAAACCGGCTCCAGAGCTCAGATACCGTGGACAACCGGAGCGAGAACGGGGCTGGCGACAGCAGCTCCGACGAGGGCGAGAATAGTGGCGATCTTGGCAATCATGGTTGAATATGAGGATACGTGAAATTGAACTGGAGGGGTTCTGAAGTGCTTTGGCGAGATGGTTTCACTGCAGGTTCCTCAAATTATCGAAACTCCTGCCTTTGTAGTAAAGGAGGGATCGTTTAATTGGTTCATGCGGCAACAGACAAGCCACGGCGATTGTTTGGTTTGAAGGGCCGCTGGCGTGTCCTGCCCTTAATTCTGCTTGCCCCGCTGGTTTTATTCCCAGAGGCGACTAAAGCTCAGAGCTTCAACGGATGCAGGCGGGATAATTCGCAAGAGGAGTAGCCTCTAGCTCAGAAACTTACGCCAGTCCTCTAACATCGTCCTCCTGTCCGCCCTTCATGCCGGAGGAGGGCCAACCGCCGGAGTTGGGTACAGCTATTTTCACGACTACCGGTCCGGAGAAGTTGGGGTGAGCGAGTAGTAACTGTTTGTATGATATTTCTTGATTCTCCAGATGTTCTTCAAGGCGACAAAGTCCAAGCTGGTTTAGCTATGCCCCAATAACCGTCACTGTCTCTAAATTAGTAAAGCACCAAAGCCTTTCCCAAGTTTTATCCTGATGCCAAACTGCACTCCGACGGAACTTCCAGAGTCATCTGCTGAGATCCTGCCACACCTCCATCTGCCACACAGAGACTTACAGAGAGGTTCTGGGAACATTGATGCAGAGGATCTGCAGCACCCGTCACGTCAATGCAGCCCGCTTGAAAACTGGCCTAAAAGTGACCTTTTAGAGAGCATAGCCCTCCTCGTTACTGTGTCAGTGGTTGTCTGGAAAACCATGGATAAATCGATGTATCTTCCAAGAGTAAAACACCCAAACCTTCCTCCCATGTCAGAATTCCCTTTTGAGTCGATTGTGGTTGTCTGTAGTATTTTGACATGGAGTCGAATATATCTTCCAAGAACAAAACACCCAAACCATACTCTCGGTAGTCTAGCGCCTTTCAGGTATTGCCAGTCGGTTCATCTTAATGGGAGAGGAGCAAAGTAGCTTCAATGTGCTTTATGAATTCCTCTACTTTTCTATTCCTCTCCCCTACCCTAATCGATGTAAACCGGCCATGTGAGCACCCGTCGATTACCAGAGTAATGTTATATCTATGATACCTATGCATACCTGAGTGCCTGTTCTGCCACCCATAAAGAGTTCTCCCCAAACCTACGCCTCCTGGCTGGCGGAGTTTTGAGTATTTTAACTGTTATATTCGATATATCCTAATGTATTCCATGCAAACACAATCGACTCAAAAATGTGTACCGACCCAGTAAATAGGGAGGAACTACGTTCCCCAAAAGGCCTGTGAGAAATCAACGCAGCCTGCTTGTCGCAATTGGTGGTGGCTGCAAGTGCATTGGCAGGTCACTGCATATCTGGTGTCCGGTCCCGGCCATGCTCCACACCTTCCCAAAACCATGATCCCCACACGCATCCATACATTATATCTTTCCTTAACTTCGCAAACTACGTGATTCACAGCGCGCAGTTCCCTAACCCGTTACATTGACGAAAGCATCACCTTTAATGATCAATACTCAGGAGACCGCTAGCGCCATAAAGCACAGAGCCTGGGACTACACAGCAGGGGCCAAATCGGTGGGTTGGTCAAGACGCCGCTGATTAACGGACGTAGCAACATATTGGACAATCAGGCATACGAATCTAACGAGGAACGAATGTGTTTCGGCGGCAAAAGAGGTACCACGCTTGCTGGCGAGAAAGTGGGCGACTTGTTGCTTGGCTTGATCAAACCCGGGTCTAATGCAACCCATAGATATCAGCAACCATGGGGTGAAGGTCCTGTCCGTAGTATTCGCATAAAGTATGGTAATGGTGGCGTTTCTCTGATAATGACCGTTTTAAAAGGCCCGAGCCCTTTTAGGTCGGCTGTGGTCTTAACCACAGGGCCACGTACTGGGTCCCGATTGTACAGAGGGGCACGGACTGCGAATGATGAGAGAAGTGCTTGCTATAGCATGTGGGACCGTATCACGAACCTTCTTTCCCTGTTACCGCTCCGTTTGCCCTGGAACCCAGCTGCAACTACCTCTCTAGTACGTTGAAATGGGGTTTGAATTTACTGCAGTACTTCAGATGGCTGAAAACCTGAAGAGTTCTACAGGTGGTCGTTGTGTAATATCGCAAAACCCATTGTTCCTCCCCAACTGCTAGAGGGGCTCTGAAAGCTATCACACCGTGTTGGTTGGTGACGCTTCTCAGTCGCCAACGCTAGCGGTAGAGGCTAGTTTTAAGTTTGTACAGAATGACATTGAGCAATGGGGTGGGCTGGGCTGACCGCGGGGGTTTTCGCTTGAAACCTGCCTCCTTCCTCTCGAGGCAGACACTAGGCCACTGGGTTGTTGTGTGAATTGCGTCTATTCCCCTTTGTTTATTCATCGTTATAATACCACTCGTAGATTTTCCAGGGCACTCCTATATTATGCAAGCTCTAATATTCGCAACAAATCTGAACCTGTGGGCATGAATCAGCCATTATAACCTGGAGTAGCGCTACTCTCCTAGAACGAAATACTGTAGGTTAGAAGCGCAAGGATTCTGCCAGTGAGTCCAATTATCATTACTACTCCAGAGATCACCACGTAGCACAATCGTCAGGACGTTTTATGCGAGACGTCAAACATCGGCATGAGGTAGTTTATTACAAGCAAAATCGTCATAGATGGGGGATCATTCCTTAAAGATCAACCGTAGTCTCCATGGATGACGCGGGTTGGCGTTATTGCAGAAAAATGTACACGGGTACTGGCAACCACCGATATTACTGATAGAGTTGATAGGGGTAAATCGTCGGGAGAAGAGATACTTAGAACCAACTACCCCAAGACGGAGGTGTTGCGAGCGACAAAAGTGCTACCGTGGTATAGTTGAACAAATAAAAAGGAGTGTATATGGGAGAGAGTTGAGAGGGCTACAAGCAAGTATAAAAGGGGCAGGGTCTACCACTGATGCTCTGCGACCAGCTTAGGAAAAAGTTTTCTAGGGTCTGAAGTTGACTCTCAACTTCCTACTACTCGGAGCTTGACCTGAAGTTGTCTGCCAACTTGCTTGACCTCTCAAGGAGGAAGCACTTTACTCAGCTTATATAGACCTTTCGGCTAATCCTAAAGTCTCAATCAAACATACTAAATACCATAAAACGCATTCACGGGAATCGTGTGAACCAGAGAGACCATTAGAAGATATTTCCTCAAGGTAAATATCTAGGTGCCATACCCATGCCAGCCACCCATCGGCCAGGGGTGGGAATTGATGTGGCCATTATATAGACCTTTCAGAGTCACTCGTAGTATCACCCACAACCTAGAACTGTACTGACATCCACTATGACAGCGTGTCCTAAAATAAAAAATCAACCGATGAATTTGCCACACTCACCCAAATTAAAAATATCTTGCAAATTCAAAAACTGTAAAAATATCTTCCCAGTTCCAATACTGTATACAATTATGGTCCTCATCTAAATTTTTTCGTGTGCGAATTTGCGCACATCACGCCCTCCCGCTCAAGACGAACGTCCCGGCTCGTCACTGCTCTTGTTGTTCTTGTGGGAGTTCTATCCATTCATCAGGGAGAGTATAGGGTTCACTATAAGGATATGGTAGTAGCTCATTTCCAATATGATGAGAGAGTGTGTACCGTGCGATGACCGGCTCATCTCCTTGGTCAAGAGTTTCGTAGATTCGGCGTATGGTTTCATAGTGTTCTCTAATGAGCTCCTCCCGTTTCACTTCTCCAAACCTTCCAAATGTGAGGTAGTAAACGTAGTATGCAAACTTTTCTGGCAACGGGTCCAGAAACGGGTATCTGAAGGAGAAAAAAACTCGCAACATAAGGACTGAGTCCTCACGAGTAAGGTGCGCCCCGTGAATGGTCTGGAAGCACATGCAAATACTAATGGCAAAAAAGGAAATTACTTCTGCTTCTCGAGGGTCCTCTGTCATTTCGCGAAGCCAACGTCTAATTGGTAGCCGTCCAATAATTAAGGATGCATAGTTTCCCCTGGGAGACTAGGCGGTGTTTGAGGCGATCTTCTTGGCGATCTTCCTCGCTGCTCCCGACGCCTTGCCCTCTTCGATGATCCGCCCCGATCACTTGATGGTCCAGCTCGTATCATCATCACGGCCTCGGGAGGATCCTGGTCTTCGGCTGAGGTTGTGTTTCTGAGCGGAGCAACGTAAGGTTCCCATAGAGGATATGGGACCAGTCGATATTCCATATCAGGGGGCAAGCTGTAACCTCTCAGTCGCACATCTTGGTTGTTCTTGAGAAATACGTAAACTGGACGGATAATGTTCAGATATGTTTGCGACAAGTCTCCGATAGCTACCATTCCATACCTCCCTATAGAGTAATGATATATGACTTCCACAAACTCTGGACCTGCTTCCGTGAACCTTCCGTTTTGGAATGAGAATAGAACTCTGATCAATAGTCGGAAATCTTCTTGAGGTAGCAATGGTCCGTTCAACGTACGAAAACATAGGCATATATTAATGTAGAAATGGATGATTACGTGGAGTTCGTAGTAGTCACGCGTAATCGAGATGATCCATTCCCAGGCCCTTTTTCCTCCCATAGGAATCATTCTATAGTTAAAGATGAGTATGCCCGTGGTTGCGCATAGTCCTGTGTGAGAAGGAATTCTTCAGGCCTCTGATGGTAAGGGACCAGACGACGTGCATGGATTGCCCTCCTTGATCTCTTCCCTGAGCTTGAACAGAGCTTATAATGCGGGTGTCTTTCCTCCGTGACGATGCAAGGGTTCGAGTACTTTGTTTGGAAAGCCGGCCACTTCACAGCCTGTTGCATTGCTTTTCCGTGTGCTACAAGTACTTTAGAGCCGACTGAGAAAGTTTGGACTGGAGGCTCTTCATCCTTATTTCTTGTCTGTGTTAGCGCGCGGTGTGATCTCCAGCTTTCGGTGGCCATAGTTCGACCTCTCTACTCTCTTCATCGATAACATTTGTTTCCATATCTCTCTGTAACATTCTAGGAGCTCTTCCGTACATTAGCTCAAACGGTGACCGTCCACTTCTTCCTCTTCTTCGCCGATAGCCGTATAACACTTTTGGTAAGGCATCTTCCCACTGGATTTCATTCTCGACATAGTTTTCGATATTGATGTTTGATGGTTCCAACCATCCTCTCCGCTTTCCCGTTTGACATAGGAGCATATGCGAGAACTGTCTTTAGCTGAATACCTTTTTCTTCCAAGAAACGAAGCAGTGAAGTTGCAGTAAAACAAAGTGCGTTATCCGAGATGATCCTTTTTGGAAGACCAAACGGTTCAATTATTTCTTTTTCGATGAATCTCAGGACCACTTCAGCATTGGCCTCCTCAACTGCAACTGCTATTGGCCATCCAGTAAGATGTTCCACCCCTATAAGGAGATATTTGTTTCCGGAAGAGGTTTCCTTGAATGGGCCGGCAAAGTCAATTGAAAGGTTTCAAAGAGACCGGAAACTGGAAAGCCTAGAGTTGTCTTATACTTTCGTATTGGCGTGAATTTTTGACAGTTGTCGCAGCTTTTCACGAAGTTATAGACGTCCTTATGGATACTGGGCCACCAGAATCTCTCAGTAACGAATTTCTTGGTTGTTTCGAGATCCCAATGCCCTAACTCATCATGAAAAGTCCTCAAGATCTTCATTCTTTCTTTCAAAGGGGCCACTAGTCGAGGACCGGCTTTCGTGTGTCGGAAGAGTTTCCCATTCCATAGTGTAAAAGCCTTTTGATTCCTGCGTACCCAATTTCTGTGTTCAATATCAACCTTTCTCATTTCTAGTCCATCCAGGAATTTAATTAGTCCGTCAATATTAGCTTCGTACTCGTTATTGTTCGGCACTTGCACCTCGGCAACTCCGACGATGTTCTCGGAAGCTTTTTCATTTGGAATCAGTGGATCCCTCAAGCGGGATAGGTAGTCGGCAGGCTGATTATTGCGTCCGGGCCTATACACAATTTCAAACCGATATTCTGCGAAAATGTCGAGCCATCGGGCCAAGCGGTGATGTACATCTTTCTTTTGGAATGCTGTCTTAAGTGCCTGGTGATCAGTTATCAAGACAAATTTCTCGAGTGATAAAAGGTATACGCGAAACTTTTTCAGTGCGAAGACAACAGCGAGCGCTTCTTTTTCGCAGACTGAGTATCTCCTTTCCGCATCATTCAGAGTGCGACTTGCGAATTGAACCGGGTGTAGTCTTCCGTTTTCATCTTTTTGGGACAAAACGGCACCCAAAGACCGTTCTGAGGCATCTGTCTCCACAACAAATGGTCTCTTGAAATCTGGATACATGAGCACTGGGGGGACACATAGCTTATCTTTAAGCTCTTCAAATGCGGTTTGCATTTCCTTGTTCCATAAAAATTTTCCGTTCTTTGTTGTGCTGGCATGTAACGGTGCTGCAGTCTTGGCGAAATCTTTGATAAATCTCCTGTAATATGAGGCCAGTCCTAAGAAGCTTCGAACCTCCGTCTTTGAAGCGGGCCTTGGTGCCAACTTGATTTTTTTCGTTTTCTCTGGATCCACTTTAATTCCCTCTTGATCGACGATATGACCGAGTAATTGGATAGACGTTTTCGCAAAGAAGCATTTGCTTAACTTAATTTTCAGGCTGTACGCAGCTATTTTCTCCACCACAGTCTTGACATGCGATATGTGCTGATCCAAGGTTTTTGAGAATATCACTACATCATCGATATAAACTCTTGCAAATGGAAGTCCTTTCAAAACCTCGTTCATCATTCTTTGGAATGTAGCTGGGGCATTCATGAGACCAAAAGGCATCACTTCGAACCTGAATGTACCGGCTTTGCTGGTAAAAGTTGTTTTTCCTTGCATTTTTCATCCAATGGAATCTGCCAATAACCAGTGTAAAGATCAATTGAGGTGAAGTATCTCCCGTCCTTCAAGTCCTCGAGGATTTCCTCCATTTCGGAATCGGAAATCGATCGGGTATCATTCTCTGGTTCAGTTGTCGGTAATCGACGCAAAAACGCAGCTTTCCATCCTTCTTTGGTGCGACCACAACTGGAAATGACCATGGGGATGAAACTGGCCGAATGATATCATTTTCCAGCATACTTGTAACATTCTCTGAGATAAATTGGTCATATTTTGGCGGTTGACGTCTAGGCCTGTGGTAAATTGGTTGAGTATCGGTAAGTTCAAATGAGTGAGTGACCGGTACACTTGCTTGTCTTAAATCTGATACACTCCATGCAATTACTTCGGAAGATGTTAACATGTCGGATATTTTCAGTGAGGCGGGGCGGGAAGGTGCTGCACTTTTCTTGATTTCTGCCATTTGGGCCCTTTTTCTTCTTGATCTCACCTCAATATTTTGAAGGACCTCTTCCGGCGTGCTCACATCTTCAGATATGGAATTCGATATATTCCTGTTTTCCTTGCAATTGTAATCTTCTTTCATGCTCCGAATTCCGTCCTTTGATTCGATATTATCGCAAAAAGAAACACATTCAGGTGTCACACCTACCCTAGAATTCCAGTCTTCATCTGTTTCAAACCCAGAATCATAATCATCCCATGCCATGTTCATTGTCCCCCGAGCGTACCCTTTCTCACTTCCGAAAGTGTTAGTTGGTTCGGAATCTTCGCTGTCATAGCTAGAAGTGAAATCTTCACTGTCCGTCTCTCTTAGATCTTCCGGATGTGTGCTTTTGTCGAAATCCAGGGGCATCTTCACGTTTCTGCCGTCAACATTAACTGAAACGATTTGGTTGCCCAAGTCAATGCAGGTCCCTAGTCTTTCCATGGTAGGACAGCCAATGATTGCATCGAAAGGGAGCTCCGGCATGACGAGAAAGTCTACATCAACTTTAGAGTCCCCAAAGAACACGGAAACCTTGTTAACAGTGCCCATGCATTTTGAGACGGTTCCATCCGCCACAGTTATTCTTCGAGTAGTTGGAATAATTTCGAGACCTAAATCTGTCACCAAAGTTTCTGAGATAAGGTTTGGAACAGCGCCCGAATCGAAAAGAGCTTGGGTTTTCATTCCCAATACTTTGACTGGTACTAGTTTAAGACGTCTTGGTGCTGTCGAGGCCGATTGAAGAAACAGTTTCTTACCCTTAGCGGACTTATTAGACCTGATAATTTTTTTGAGTTCTTTTCTCGCATCCTCTGCGTCGCCCCTCAAAAGTTGACCAAACGTTATCCCAGTTGGGGCCGATGCAAGCTCAGCCACCAAATTGTACTTCTTCACATATTCTAGTACGTCCTTCGGGATACTCTTAAATTTCTTACTCTTTCTCGTCTTCTTGGCCGAAGTGTTTCCCACCCTGGAACAACTTGATCAAGCCTCTTGGTTCGAGGAGGTACAGGTGCTGGGATATGCTCCAGCATTCCATAATCTAGCCTAGGTTTTTTCGACAAAACGTTCCCTTCCCCATCCCTTTTTGTCACATTAACTTGACTGATTTCTTCAGCGATGGATACATTACCGGCATCCGCCAACCTTTGATCCTTCCTGTTTTGTAAGATTTTCATCTCTGGTCCTGACTCACTCCTCGCGTCCGATAAATTTGCTCTTCTGTTGTCTTTAGACCAGCAGTTACTTTCATGATGCCCGTAACGACCGCACTTTCCACAACGAGTGTTTCTATGTGGATTATCAGGACACCTATTTGCAAAGTGTCCAGGCTTGTGACAGTAGGAACAGACTTCTGCGGCCTTGGGGGCCCCAGACTGGTTCTTCTTAATGGTAAGAGTAAGGCTTTCCAACTGCGAGGTTATCATGTCAAGTCGATTATCGAATCGGGTTTCCAACCTTTCTTCCAAGTTTTTGACATCGCTCCTGACTGATTCCAATGCTGCTGCGCTAGTAGCTGGCCTTTGATAATTCTTTTCAGGATGCACGATCGGCATAGATGTACGGGTTTCCCTCGGTATTTCACTTAGTGACTGAAACGTCTCCGAATTTTTGACAAATTCTACTATGGTACCCTTCAGTTCATTAAAAGTGTGAGGGCCCTTGATGAGGAGGAAATCGGAGAGCCGCTTATCCCCCATCGCCGCCTTACGCAGCATTCCGTACTTGGCTTGGGCGTTGAACCCAGCCTTTTCATAGAGATCACACAAGTATACCAATGAGCTTAACAAATCGTCGAAGTTGAGCCGGGCCTCTATGGCGGTACGAATCATCTCATCTGGTTCTACCTGCTTAGCATATTCTTTCACAAGCCACTCACATACCTCACCGAAGTTACGCCCATTCCCGTTAAGAGACCACCCGTTGATAAACTTGGCCTTATATTTGTGCTTTGCGTCACCATGAAGATAGGCGAAGATACTTTCGGCCTTCTCTTCATCGCTCTTCTCACGCATCACAACGTTGACATATGTATAGAGAAACTCCTCAACGTCTTCATTCTTGCCCCCTGTGAACGTTATACGAGCAGCGTTGAGATCCATGATTACAGAAAAAAATCCCCTCGAATGGTTCCCTAAGACTGCTCAACTCGAATACCTCGGGTGCAACCCCCTCCACAAGAGTACCAAATGATAGGGGTAAATCGTCGGGAGAAGAGATACTTAGAACCAACTACCCCAAGACGGAGGTGTTGCGAGCGACAAAAGTGCTACCGTGGTATAGTTGAACAAATAAAAAGGAGTGTATATGGGAGAGAGTTGAGAGGGCTACAAGCAAGTATAAAAGGGGCAGGGTCTACCACTGATGCTCTGCGACCAGCTTAGGAAAAAGTTTTCTAGGGTCTGAAGTTGACTCTCAACTTCCTACTACTCGGAGCTTGACCTGAAGTTGTCTGCCAACTTGCTTGACCTCTCAAGGAGGAAGCACTTTACTCAGCTTATATAGACCTTTCGGCTAATCCTAAAGTCTCAATCAAACATACTAAATACCATAAAACGCATTCACGGGAATCGTGTGAACCAGAGAGACCATTAGAAGATATTTCCTCAAGGTAAATATCTAGGTGCCATACCCATGCCAGCCACCCATCGGCCAGGGGTGGGAATTGATGTGGCCATTATATAGACCTTTCAGAGTCACTCGTAGTATCACCCACAACCTAGAACTGTACTGACATCCACTATGACAGCGTGTCCTAAAATAAAAAATCAACCGATGAATTTGCCACACTCACCCAAATTAAAAATATCTTGCAAATTCAAAAACTGTAAAAATATCTTCCCAGTTCCAATACTGTATACAATTATGGTCCTCATCTAAATTTTTTCGTGTGCGAATTTGCGCACATCAAGAGTGTCAGCAATAGTCCTGCTTTGCGCCATTACAAGAAGTCACGTCACTTATCAAACACGAGACAGAAGTAAAAGAACCATCTTGAGAGCAATGTTTGCATGGTGGTAAATCTTTACGAGCTGTACAATATTTCACAGAAGCGTGCGGAGGGTATTCAGAAATTAACTACGAATGCGGACGACTGGTGGAAAACTGTCGCACCTGCACTACTTGGAGACTAAACGCAAAACGGGTAACGAAGTCGCGGAGCTCCTGTTGAGGGGAAGAACCACGACGGGAAGCAGCGAAGGAAGCAAGGCGGCAGAAAAAACATTTCCGTCGTCGCCCAAGGCGCCATAGATATTGTTGTAACTGAACTATTTCTGAACGCTATTTGGGCATGCTGCGCTGGATGAGCTGGATGAGCTGGCACTCTGCGCTGGCTGGATAATAATCTGGCATGCTGCCCTGGCTGCGCTGGCACTAGGATGCAGCTTTTATTTTCGATTATTTTTAGAGGGATGCTTTGCATTGTACTGTAGCGGTGCAGAGCTGGCAAAGATACTGCGCAGGTTCTACAAATTTGGGTAGTTCGGAACTGTATATAAGGAGGGGTACGATTAAAATTTTAGGAGGACTGAGGGATCAGGAAGCCCTAATGGGACGCTCACCAAACTAAGTCACACACAACATAGAGTATAAAGGAAGTTGACAGACAACTTTAGATACAGTCCCGAATAGATGGGAAGTTGAGATCCAACTTCAGGCCCAAGAACCTTTTTTCGCCAGTGGCGGAGCGTAGGTTGTATAGTCTGCCCCTCTGGAGTTGGCTATTAGAGCAGTCACTCCGCTTTCACTCCCACTCCTGTCTGCCACCCGTGAAGGTCTACTGTGGCACTTTAGTCGCTCTCAACGACTCTCACCTTAGTTAGTGGTCCCCTCTTCCTTCAGTGCTATTATCTTCCTATCAGATATCAATCCCGATGGGGGAGAAGAGGAGATTGATTTGGTCGCAGTAATTGCCGCGATGAAGGTGTTTATGAAGCTGTTCGAGAGTTGCGACAGCACCTGGGGTAACTGTACTTGGCAAGATGTGGCGGCGAGCGGAGAGTTACGGTGTAAAATTATCACCTAATAAAATACGCAAAACTGTGAAGATCAAGCAACCATGCTCCTCTTCTGTGGTGATTATGAGATCTATGATCATAGTATATCACACCAAGTCAGAGTCAGTGCCATTAAGTAGTCGGGCACCAAAAAAATACCCTCTTCTTTCCATTTCTCGCGATAGACTATCTGGTTCTCCTCCGATCTGATATAACTAGAGGCCCGACATAGGGAGATTTCCATTGGGTATTTGAATAGCAGCTCACCGAAAATACTACCCTAGTGATGGATCCCTGTTCCGACACTTCTACTCCACACCGTTCCATTTTATATAATCCAAATCATCATGGCACTAGGAGAGCCATACATTTTTCGTCGTTTCATCACTGTTGACACAATCCAACGTTGCATCGCTTAATACAAAAACTATGGAGTACGGAATCATTTCTTGCGGAGAGAAGGGATAAATCTTATTGGAAACCTTCACTAGTTGCTATGTTATTGCCACAGTGCAGGCGTATTGCACCTTATTTTTCATCCACAGCCGGTGTATTAATTAATGTAAACTTATGAAATTGCACAATTTCACTTATGTTTGATATATATATATATTTGAATTTAATACATCTTCCGTAATGATCCATTTCATTTTACGCCCAGACCTAAGCGAATACTGTTATCTACTGTATTTAAGGGTAACTTGGTGCTTTTTTGACAATTTTCATACTAGTAGATGCTTAGCAGCAAACATAAACTTCCTCTCTCCATTTTCTACCATGTTTTATCGCTCTATGCC
The DNA here is from genome assembly GCA_002205965.3 of Kappaphycus alvarezii. NCBI lineage: Eukaryota > Rhodophyta > Florideophyceae > Gigartinales > Solieriaceae > Kappaphycus > Kappaphycus alvarezii. The sequence goes on along the minus strand of NADL03000078.1, from coordinate 227,984 downwards.
CTCTGGCTCATTGCAATTTTTGTCTAGCATTACAAGCAACCGCAATTATGGAGGAAATTTACTACTAAAAACGACGGAAATATTGATAACCAATAGAGCCATCTGGATTCGAAAAAAAAGAAATATCTTGAGATGATACTGAGCACATTAACAATAAAAAATAAATGGTTTAGGTCGTTTCTACCTAAAGATGAAAGATAATAAAGAGAAAAGGAAAGAGAACACAGGAAAGCGAAATGGAGCACCAATGTAGCAGAAGCGAGGTATATAAAGAGTGGTGATATGTTCTGTTTCCTCCTCAAAAGGTAGTAGCCTACTACCTGTTGAAATGTAAACTTGTTTGACATTCCCAGGACGAATCAATTTAGTCATATTATATAATTTTGGCCAACTCTCAATTCTCGCTAGAAGGGTGCTGCACACAATACAAACTTCTGGGGTGCGGAGTGTAGGGGAAAGGACTCTTAGGAGATACTCAGAGGATAAATGAACAACATTTCACGGTGAAGTATTTACTTTTCATGTCAGAACTTTTCATGTCCTTTTAATTGTCAATGCCTGGGATTAGTTTCTCGGAATATTCTGGAGAGGTTTCAAAATAAAATGTGTTCCGCTCAAAATGTGAGCTAATATTTTCTAACTACTCTGCAAGAACAATCCACATTTATCCTGTTAGTACTAGATTTCTATTTGTTCTGGAATCATTGATATACTTGTTTACGAGATATCACATCTCTTAAATAGTTTTTCTCTTTTTTCGGCCACCGCAAACATATGCTTAATACATGAACAAGATATTACAATGATTATCAGATATTTTCTCGAATATTCAAAGTTTCTAACAAGTTATTTCTTACGGATCATCTCTCTCCTCCGTCTCACCATGAGCGCTGTATTTCCCCTTTTGGTGTACAAGTTGAGGCTTATTTAGAATATTAATGCGGGGTTATGGCGAAGGTTACATGAAGTGTGTCGGCAGTTGAGTAGGGCTGCATTTTCTTACTAATTTCTTCAGGGAAATATTATTGGAATTCCGAACTGTAGGTGAGTCTACTCGAGAACATGGGAGTTTTACCGGCGAATATGATCTGATATAGTCATTCACTACATTTTAGCTATATTTACCTACAATTTGAATGTATAAAAACGTTTCCACCTAAGTTTTCTAGATTATATTTTTAGCCCCATGAAGAAAAAATCACGCAATGGAACATAATGCAAGAAGTGAACTATCTGTAAAGAACGCTTAACTCATGTATTAAATTTTTTCATATTTTTGTCCTCCTTTCGACTACTGCTAAAGCTATTTCGCAAGGGAAGTAACTGCAGTAATTTTGATTTTTCCTTTTTTCATCGTTCATGTAGCTACCAAGCTATTTAAGACATTCACAGATAGAGAATTATACCCCAAGACTGAAAGAGTTTATTGCTTCTTTTCAGGTGAACATGGCTTTGACCATACCAAATTACTATTATAAAGAATTGTAGAGAGAATCCCCAACTAAGATTCAATCCAAGCACTAAAATATTTTTTCAAGATAGTTCAACAATCATTAGGAAATTTGTCACAATGCATACAGTTGAATGCTGATATTCCTAAAAAATTATTTACAGCTAATGGTGCAAAACTTGTGATTATTATGAACTTGAATTCAAAAATGCGGCAAAATCCACATTCAATGAAAAATCTCTTCGGCTTGTCATATTATATATTATTTTTAGGCATAAGAATAAGGAATTTCCAAACAAATTTGAATATATTTAGAATAACAAGACATAAAGTAGTAGGAAGTGACAAGGTGAGGAAATAGTGCCAAATTGATGCCCATTTGAACGTTCGTGATCAGTTTAGCATACAAGGGACATCGAACATGTGCCTGCTGTATTCGAAGACCAGTGAAGCAAGACTTTTTGTCCTTGTGTTCTGAAGGCTTGAATCACTCACCGGGAGAGCAGACGAGAATAGAGATATATAAGAGGAAAACCACAAAACCAATGGACAAACGAGCTTGGTGACGATTTTGCAGGTATTCAAAGAACGGTAAACTTATTCATATGTCAAAATAACAAAAAGAATGAAAGCGCCAAAATATTTTGGGCTATGTAAGCGTCCTCTCAAGTGGGAAGATAATCAAACGTATATCCTAGTTCTTCCAGTGTGCGTTGATAGCGCCAGATGGAAAAAAAAATCGAAAGGGCTACAGTCAAGAACGAGGCAGCAATGTTTCGGCCACTGTATATTTTAGGTCTTCCTGACCACTAGACAGGTGTAATTAGGCTTTATCTAGGGATTAAATGTAAGTAGTTAACTAACGAGTGGCAATTTAGTCTTTTTTTCAGAGAGGGAAGAGGCATATACATTTATAAAATATGATTGAGCTGCATGGAAGACCCTTGTAATATTATCGTGCAAGTAGACGTAAACGTGATGTGTGGGGCGAAACAGGCTCCACAGATCGTTTTCAAACGAGTGGGGAATGAGTCCATTGAAAAGTGTTGTATTTCATTTAACAGACCTTACTGCTTTACACGAATTTACTGCATATACTGTACTGTAATGTAGATTCAATCCACTGGTAATCTTGTAACCGTGTGTACTAGGCACTTTCCTGTCATTACACTTCTTCTTACAGTTCTGAACACAACTTTTGACCCCATTACTACACTTGGAATATCTACGGGCGATTTGCACACTGGGATTTTATATCATTTCTTTGCCATTCAAAAGTTGCCTTCTTATCCCATGAAACCTGGACCAATTTTCTTCTACATCTTGTCAGAGTATGGCACTTGTGCCGACTACAATTCAAAAAGAATTACTTATGATACCGTCAGGGCTGTTTCATGGGAAAAACTTTGAATTCGCTACTTTTAGACTGTACTTTCCTGTATTGTGTAGCTATCTTCAGTTCTATATAAACCCTGGTTTAGAGCGGCAGGCTTCACCCAGCCAGCCTCAACCAAAGTTTCAACCAATGTCCAACCTAGATCTTCTCGTGTGCGCTTAATCCCCCACATCTTGCTAGCATCGCAAGTAAGTTGTGCCTTATTGCGTGTTTTCCAATCCGGCAGCTGAGACAAAATCTCTATTAGATTTATCTCAACTACCAGATTGCAAACAGGGACTAACCTTGTGCTTTTGAGTCTGATATTTTCGCGGTAAGCTCTAGTGTCGTGCAACAAAAATTTAAGGGGCCGCCCTCTGTTTTCGTCAGAATACGACTCCGAAGACCTCGTCGACCTTCGTTCCTTGCTCACATCGCCATTTGCACCGACTGGCGAGGAAGAAGATCCCAAGACTCCTCTTCGTCCGTCGACTCCGAGCACCCCGGTCGTCCTACGCAGCCCCGGGGAGCCAAAAACACTGACGCCGACTTATCTTCCAGGCCAGGATCTTGTCTTACCCCGACCACTTTCAGATCCAAGACCACCTCTCCTTATTATTATTATTATTATTATGCAAGGCTGTGCCCTCGAAAAGGCCGCGAATGAACAAGAATCCGTAGTCTTCTCCGTTCCATTGACGTCATTGTCAAGTCACCCGCTCCGGTCGCGTTCAGTACCTCGAGCACCTCCGTTCCCGTCGTCACATCCGCCGTACAAGCAAGAAGGACTAGGAATGCAAGGACCGTAATATTGAGATGTTCAGTGCACAAGACATTGTCCGCCATCAGAACAGGGCTCAGCATCGACTGACAGTCAGAGGTCATAAATAGTATCTTTATATTTTCCATTAATATTGCTTGCTTCTTGAGTAACAAAACGGAAAGTAGAGCAATAAGTTCAATAAGATAATTTCTCAATGGACTTCGTGTGTGTGTTGTATTCACCCTTCCGATGTGATTGCAAGCTTCCCTCTGTTGCCCCCAGATCTTTGTAGTAGGACGTACAATTGCAAGTACATATCGCCATCAGGACTTAGACAGTACAACCACCGCAAACCAAGAATCGGAGGAAGTGCTTCTATAACGCACCCGACTTGACTGACGTCAACCCTTACGTCAGAAAAGGAACTTTTTGCAAGTGCTCCAGGCTGTTTTCAACGCGCGACCACTTCACCAAAAGCTGCTTACAGTTACCCTCTAGGTCACCAGGACCGGAATTTAAAGAGGCGAAATGAGCCAATCAGATTATAATGTACATTTTTGTCAAAAATAATTGCTGGCAGGTTTGATACGCCTTCGTGTGCATCAGCGCCTTAATTGCATCATCTGGTCGTCTATAGCCATGGCTATCTGCTCGGGCACGCCGCGGCACGTGACCGACGTGAACCATTCGGTTAGTTCCTAGCCCTATAGTGGGATCCTGCAGTGGACACCATAGAAACCATTTGATGTAAACTTTTCGTCTGGCATTCTGAAAAAAGGCCTACTGCATGCTTCGCATCGTAGCTAGCCTGGAACCCATCTAAACGACTGTCTGTTACTGCAAGTGCTGGAAAAATCATATTCACGTATTAAGGCGTGGACATGTGTAAGATAGAAAACTCCTCTCAGATCCCAGGCCAAGGATTGTTACTTCCTTCGTGAATCTAGTCGCTATGAATCAGCTGCAAATAACCTTATATTCGCTTACACAAATTATACATCAGCTGCAGCAGAATCTCGAGCATGCCAATAACCATATTGCTGCACACAGATGAGAGCTTTATATTGCAGCACAAGGGGTATCCTGTTTAGAATCTTAACTGGTAAACGGCCGAAACCAGGCCATTTCTTCCAGTAATGCACCTTCGCATTATCTGGCTGGCCTAAAGAAAAATAAGCCAACTACATTCACTGGAAAAAGATCAATTGGTAGATGGTTTGTTCAGATGGGCAAGTAACCTGGACCAAATGATGGCAATGGGCCACTTTACATAGAAATCCGCTGCTTGACTGTCAACGCCACTGAGTGGTTGATGGTACACTCCTAAAAAGAAGATCGGAAAGCAATAAATTCCCGGCAGACACTAAAAGATGCTTTGATCCAGCGTTTTGAAACGTTGAACAAAAAGAGGATCGCCAGAGACGAGCTTTTAGCTGGAAACAAGTGAAAGATGTTCCCACCTTCAACAAAAAATTCAGCAAAATTATACTGGAAATCCCCGATATCGTAGTTAAAGACCAGATAGATCGTTACTCTCGAGGTTGAAAGCCCTATATTCGTAAGCAGTTGTGCACAAAAGTATACGTCAACCTCCCCGACCTCATGAAGGACCCTGAGTGAATGGAATCACCCTATCCGCATTCTGGAGCCGGTAACCTACCAAAGTCCTCTGGAGGAAAGAATGGAAATGGAAGCTCTTTGGCCGGGGACAACAGTCCAGTACCAATGGAAATTGTAATTGACTGGGAACATAGAAGTGATACCAGGGCTGAAAAGAAACGATCCTAATTTACAGAAGCCTGAGAAAGAAGAACTTGAAAGATGTATGCGCGAATGTCTCTGCCTCAGGTGCAGACAGAAAGGCCGCATGGCCAAGAACTGCCCGGAGGAACCGATTGAAGGTCTACAGTCAGGTTTTTTCATTGAAAAACCACGGGAAACCACTCAATCAGGAAAAGAAACAGAGATCAATCATTGAAGCAAACAAAAAGAACCATGTTGTCCACCATCAGATCGAATGCAACGTTCATTGAAACATTCTCCCCTGCATTCAAGAGAAATCATCAGGGCCTTCTCATTGTCAATGGTATAGTTGCTGGTGGACCAGAAAAGATTCTTATGGACCCTGGTGGTGAGACAACTTTCTGAGTGAATTATTTTGCAATCATTATGAAATAAAGACCATAGATTCTAGGAGCTTACTGAAATGGCCATCGGAGCGGACGAATACTTCAAGAATTGGTAAATGATGTCAGTGTATAGAATAACGCCTAAAATGAGCCTCTGTACTTTGCAGTAAAACTATTTAAGCGTAGTGATGAAATTCACGGGAAAGAATGGTGCGCCTCGCATGGAACAAAAATCAATTACCTTAATATCGAGTTTAAATCTAACATAAGGGAAAGTCATTCGCAGTTACAGATAATGATGCCATATTGAGTCCGTTTATATCTTTTAATACTATAGTTAGTATTTTGGAGGAAAAAAGGGAGTTATATCCAGTTTCACTTAGACATTCACATTCTAATGAAACAAAAAACCCGGATACCCTCGAGACGTACAGAAGGTTTGCAAACATTTGCTGATTTATTTACAGAGAAGATCCCAAGAGATTTTCCGCCGAGAAGGAAACAGAACTTTCAAACCGAATTAAATTAAGGAGCGAAACCACAAAGGAAAAGTCTCTATAGAATTTCTGATAAAGAGATGTTAGAACTCGGGAAAAAATTGGATGAGCTACCGAGAGCTAAGTTTATTAGGCCGAGAAAACAGCCTCTGGGGAGCTCCCTGTAAATCACAGCTATCCCTTACCACGAACTGACGACATTTTCGACCAGCTGAAATGAGCAAGGTACTTCAGCAAAGTTTATCTTATATCTGGTTATTACCAGATTATACTACACGAAGATTCAATTCCATTTACCGGATCTAGAACACGATACAGACACTTTTAATTGCTTGTTTTACCGTTCGGACTCACTAATGCACCAGCAACTTTCATGACCCTAATGAATAAACCTTTCAAGGACCAGCTCAATGTATTTGTGATCGTCTATCAGGATGAAATTCTCATCCGCAGTAAGACAAAGAAATATCACTTGGATCATATTTGAACTGTACCCGATATCCTTAGAAAAAAAATTGTTTGGCAAATTATCAAAATACGATTTTGGAGTTAGAGACGTGGAATACCTAGGACAGGCCATTTACCAAAGCGGTATTTCTGTTGATCCAAATAAGAAAAGCACAGTCACGCAATGGTAAATACCAAGAAATAAGCAAAAAGTACCGTCTTTTCTGGGTTTTGTCGATTACTACCGGAGATTTATGAAAGCATGATCAATGCTTGCTAAACTACCGACAGAATTGACGAAAAATGTGATTGCTAATGGAGCCGCACAAAAGATGATGCATTCGAAGTACTCAAACAAACACTTTATAATACACTGGTTCTCAGAAATGTCGACGCCACACCGCATATCTACGTAACCACAGCTGCATCACAGTATGCAATTGGCGCAGTGTTGAAAGAGGAAGAATTAAGTTAAAAAAGGCCGGTCGTTTTTGAGTCCATGACTCTTAATTATGCTGAACAAAACTTTTCCGCCAATTTGAGGGATGTTTTGGCCATTTTAGGTTCCCTCAAGTGGTGGATACCCCGCCTTTTCGGTAATTCATTCACCTTTCACTCGGACCGCTATACCCCAAGGCACCTAGAAACCTAATAAAACTTTTTCCCGAGACAATTGAAATGACTGGAAAGATTAGTTAATTTCGACTTCAAGATAATCCCAATCTCAGGAAAATCAAACGTAGTGGCGGAAGCACTATCGAGGCAGCCAAAACATGTGCCGTCACCTGATCACTGGAACAATTCACTAGTCCAAAAATTCATTACCAAAACATCTTCAGAATCAAATATAGTTTCGAAGATATCATTCACGGACACTGAGTGAGTGGTGTTGGTAGAAGATTACGGTAGGGGTGAAAATCTCAGAACCCATCATCAAGATGCGAAAGCTCCCTTTGAGCGTCTCTAGATGCTTCTACTTAGAAGCAAAAAGAACTGTTCACAAGAAGTAAATTTTAGAGTCAAACTCCTGCATGAATATCATTGCACGCCTAACACGGGACACCTAGGAATGAGCAAAACTATCAGCAAAATATCACAAAAGCTTTATTGGAAAATTTTAAGATCGGATGTAATCCGGCATGTTCGTTCCTGCCACCGACAGAGAGCCAAAGCAACAAAAAAGAAGCCCGTTGGTCTTTTGTATCCACTGGAACCACCTAATACCAAATGGACTCACATGGCCATGGATTTCATCACACCTCTCCCAAAGGCGAGAAGTGGAAACAACGGCGTGTTAACAGTCGTAGATAGACTCTCAAAGATGATCAGAATTATACCGACTAAAACAAATACACTCTCCGGAAACGGCTCTGCTATTAAAGAATTACTTGAAGAGACATCATGGATTACCAGAGAATGTAACATGTGACCGAAATCACATCTTCATGAGCATGTTTTGGACAAAAGTTTTTGCTATACTAGGAACAAAGATATCCCCCTCCTCTGCATACCACCCACAAACTGATGGACAGTCTGAGATAGTGAACAGGAAAATAGAGGGAATGATCATTGCAATCAATAGATTCGCAAAATCAGATTGGGATAGTTACCTGCTAGACTTTGAAGTTGCTTAAAACTCCTCTGTGAATGTGACCAAAATTTTTCACCATTTTCCCTCAATTTTGGAACTCAACCAGCAACAGCACCGTTGGATTTTTTAGCGTCAGATAATCCAGCGGCAGCAGGTTTCCTAAAAGATAGACGAGAACCATTAAGTAAATCCCAGAGTCAAATCCAAAAAATCCAATTCATCCACCGCAAAATATGTATACAAGAAGAGAAGGTCGTCTACGTTAAAATTTGGTGATAAGGTTTGGCAATCAACAAATAACTTACCACTTAAAGATACGGCTAGGCCACGCCAACTTACCCCAAAGTATTGTGTTCCCTTTGAAATTACAGAAGATATTAATGGTGTGACGTACCGTCTGCATTTATCTCAGCCGATGATTGTCATTGGAATACATGACGCGTTCCACGTTAGCCTCTTGAAATCGTTCTTTGAAGATGAATTAAACCGAAAAATTCCTCCTCCGCCACCTCTCCAATTAAACAATGGACATGAAGAATACGAAGTTGAATCTACACTCGGTCAAAAAAAGCGTGGAAAAAATAAATTCCTTGTCATATGGAAGGAGTATGGAGATCATGAACACTCGTGGCATCTCGAATCATACCTTGAGAATTTACTATAACGTTTGAATGATTAGAACCAGAACCTCAAGAATCGGAGCGATTCTTCTCTGTAGGGGAGAGTGATATCGTGTTTCACTTCGCAGGCCTTCCAGCTTTACATGAATTTAGGCCATCTACTGTAAAGTAGATTCAAACCACTAACCACTTTATAACCAGTGCTACTATGCACTTCGCTGTCATCACAATTTTCCGAACAGTTTTGAACACAGCGTTTTAACCCGTTGATACAATTGAAATATTTACGCACGATTTGCACACTTGGATTTTATATCATTTCTTTACCATTCAAAAGTTGCCTTCCTATCCCATACAACCTGGACCAATTTTCTTCTACATATTGTCAGAGTATGGCTCTTGTGCCGAATACTATTCTGATAGCGCTACTTACGATACCTTTCAGGGCTGTTTTACGTGAGAAACTTTGAATTCGCTACTGTTAGACTAAATTTTTATTTAGCATGTAGTTTTTTTTTTAGCTCTATATAAATCCTGGTTTAAAGCGTTTGGCTTAAACCTGCCAGCCTCAACCACAGTTTCAACCAAGGCTCCACCTAGATCTTCTCTTGTGCGCTTAACACCCCACAGAAGGTGTTCATGACTACGATAGAAACACCCTAGCCACGCCATTCATATCCTAGAGTGCGTTAGGGTGCCATCCACCTAGTTTATAAATAGGCACCGGAACAATTCAGGCGTCATAATTGGTGTCGGTGAAGTTTCGTCACATTTTTAACTTTAGAACCTTCGCCTATTTTTAAAATTTCAAGTAGGTGAAGCAACAAAGTTCTTTTAAAATGCGCAGCGGATTTGCGTCTTTCAAATCCGTGACCTACTTAATGTGCTTTTTTCGGAGATACAGCCTATGGTATCGTACTCATTCGATCTTTTAATGACACAGAAACAAGACTGCATTCCTTCGGATTGTTCATCACATCATAAGAAGCTTCTGCGCTTAAAAAAATGGGTATATCCTTCTTAAACTCCCCTTGGACCTGTTTTTGCACCATGTGTAGCTCAAAACGTTGAATTTTCTGCATCCAGAGGTAGAAAGGGATACAGAATTCAAAACAGTTATTTAAACGCTAATGCCACGATGACGGGTATATTTCCACTGAGAATGAGCGTCTTGATAAGTTTCACAGTAAGCTGATAATTTTGACAGTGCGCAATTCGTGCTCCTGTAAGACGCATTTGTGCTTAAAGCACCCCCGATTCTGTATTGGCCCCATTTTTCAGTCTATGTTGTTGGAATCGGAGCACATACAGACCATTTAGTCTCTAGTGTAGTTGCCCCTGCTTTCTGTTTCCCTTCGGTACCTTCTGCATCAATAAACTCAGACCTTCTACGTTTGGTTTTCTCTAGCTCTACCTGTGCTGCTAGAAAAAGATTGCAACTATCGTAGCCTAAAGACGCCTATCTACTCACACTGCGAGTGTGCGGACTTCGGTCGAGTACCCTACGTCAAAAAAAAGGATAGTCACACCCACAGACTGATCAACTCTTCCCCGGGTTTGTCAACACATCTTGACAAAGCTTTCGAAGTACTTCGCTTTTTGGATAACGAAAGCTGATGAATGCATTTTTCGCTACCAAGGTTCACTGTCTCTCGGCCCTTGAAGGGTCGGTACAGGGTCTCTACCCTGACCAGACTAAGCAAAATTACAGCTCACCGAGAGTACCTCTGTACTGAATGACCTGTAAGAACTGATAAAATCATCATGATGTGATCTAAACATGCATCTACAGAAACGTTACCGGACAGATGACTCAATTTGATCAAAGTATCTTAATTTTCAATTGTTTTTAATTTGCTGAAGTGTGACAATTTTATCTTTTTTCCATTAAATTAAAAAACTATAGGAATGCTTGATGTTAGTTTGGGCTAAGGTTTCTTGACATCCCACGTTCGATTCTGCATAATCTTTATATTGGCAACATCAATTCCACTCTTGGCTGATAGGTGGGGGACATGTGGATTGCACCTACATATTTAGCTTGAGGTAACCATTTCCTTCTAGTCATTCTCGTCCATAAAATTTCCTTGAATGAGCGTTATGGTATTTGGAACGTGTGGTTGAGATTTCAATATTAGTCATACAGATTCTGTGAGATTTGAAAAAGTTTAATGTAGGTGAGGTGGATTACTTTGGCAGGAAAACTCAAGAGCAAAGCGAAATAGTTGCAAAGTTTAGGGGCAGCTCTCATGCACTCAGATTATAGTTGTAGCACTTCTGTTTTTTTAATTCTCTTGTTTCTGAGAGTTACCGCTGTTTTTGATGTTTTCAAATAATCCACATTGATGTACTGCTGATAACTGACTTCAGTAGAAGGTGCGTGAGACTAGGCCGTATTTGTTTCAATTTTGCCACTAATTTCGTCCTGACTCACCGCAAAACATATTAAAAGTGAAAGTGGCTTTTATTAGTGTTAGTATTCGTATTTATCATTTTTGAGAATCCCATTCATCGACTTAAGAATATAACGCCTTATTGTGCTTAGCAGTGCTTATCCAAATATTTTTAGTATCCATTGCTTTGATAAAGTTTCTTTTCCGTTACAAAATTTGGTCTGAAGCAATGAATTCTATCCATTTGCTATCTTGTACCGGGAGAGCTCGTTGATACTATGATAAAAGAAACCAAAACTGCTTGTACTGCTGTTCTTACTCAATCTGGATAGTATATTTGCAATACTTCTGACATAAAAGAGCAATACTTACGAATTCATAACTGAATGAAGAAATTCAAGAGGTTATGCTTCTTCAATAGTTTATTATAGGCCCAATTAAAAATATTCGTAGCGGCCGCTCTGGTAATAGACCCAATAATGATACGAAATTTATAACTTGTTTTATTAAACAAAAAAAGGCAAAAATGAATATCCCATGAGCTTGGCAACATGGAGAAGTAGTAGTTTCCATTCTTTTAGCGAAGGTTACCGACATTATAGAGGATACATGTTCATAAATGAAGGAAACTTCATTCAGATGGGCTAAAGGTGGCAAATAAGAGCTCAATGAGAGACAAGAAGGTACTTTTCCGATTTGAATAGATTTTCGATATTTAATATGAATCAGAAATAGTGCAAAGGGACTTAGCACCATCTGGTATCCTGAGAAACCAAAATATTGCAAAACAAGATCAACCAAAGGACTGAGTCAACTATAAATATCACTTCCAAGGAATCAATAGGAACTGGATGAGGTGCTTTGTGCCACACGTGTAATATTGCAATAATTTTACTAAACATTGAGAGTCGTCTACTTCCTTTGCTCGAGAGGGGGAAAATTACTAGAAATAACGACCACTGGAAACTAATTTCAAATTAAGTTCTTGAATGTCTTTACGGGTTTCGTTTTCAACAGCCATGATTTTTTTCTATTGGGTGATCAATTACAGCAGTTATCTACATTGATTTGATTAGAATCATTTTCAGCACTAATACCGGCGGGGAGGGACTTCATGATCTCAAAATGTGTACATAGGCGTGATATATGCTTTTCAAGACAAAAATTGCACAGTTGTTTCCATTTTGGTTGGCTCCTGCTGAAATCACCTACGAAAACTGTATTATGAACGTTCCCAATTTTAAGCTTATACAGAAATCTAACTATCGAGTTTATTGAATATAACTGGCCCGTAAAGTATCTTCTAATTGGCGGGAATCACCATCTTAAGTCGTCGTATAATTTGGTAACTGAGTATAACTTTCTCTTTTGTTACGAGTACGCAAAATTAGGGGCAACAGCACTTAACAGAAGAGGAGAGAAAATAACTGTAATGTTTATGTACTGAATGGCATCCAGCACTTATTCATTTCATTTGAATTGGTATTTTTCATTTGGTCGGGTATCCGAAATATGGCCCTATAACCCATACCCACAGCGTGGCGGGCGAAGTTCGTGGCAAAATGCGATGCTCCCTATGTTTTATCCTTAATATAATCATTTTAATATCTCAACATCTAAATATCCTTAAATTGTAACCGATGTATTGAAAACCGTAGAGTACTGCAGCAAATATATAGTTTAAGGTTTCTTGAGTCAAAATTTGTGGGAAATTGGGGAAGAGGGAGAAACATTATCGAAAATGATAGCAAATTTAAATTAAATACATAATTGTTGCACTCTTCAAAACAACTTAATTATAACCACCGGCAAGAGATTGTTGAATTATCCATGGTCAATCAGGCTCCAATTTCGGGTGAATGCTCGTCGGGAATGAGTTTCCTCACGATGAAGGACTCCCCGCTCGGAAAAGCCCAATTATTTAGAGTCTTGAGTAAGCACTGGAGCATGTTGGTATTCATGAAGAAGCCGTACACAAGTTCGATAGCTTTTGGCGCTTGTATGTCTATTGCATAGAATACATGATTTTTGTCTATTCTTTCTTTTTATCGAAAATAATGACATCGAGGATTAGATACGTATATTAAACCTTCGCCTATCTCTTCGCTGGTCCTTTTTTTGCACAGAACCTATTCAAGTCTACTACATTGTACCTTGTCGGTTTGTCCGCGACTAAAAATCTATCCAGAAATGCAGGCGTAAGGGAGGTTTCAGTTCCATTTTTAAACGGACCGGAAGTGGAGAAAATCCTCTTTTCGCAAGTTTTGTTGAAACCAGGTTCCTAGTCTCCTCTTTAGTTATTCCGCCTTTCCCATGATCATGCTGCCTAAATTTTTTTCGATTGCGCGACTTAAATATTTCGGTGCAGTGATTGTTGGCCGTTTCATCCACGTCAGTATACATTCTCATCAATTTTCAAATGACTGATTCTTTATTTGAGGGTTTGTAGCGGAATGTCTCTACATATACCTCTCCAAATAAATATTCTAGCACCCATAAATAAACACACTATATAATACCCATTTGAAGTCATAGAGATACATAATTGCCTTATATGCAAAGAAAAATGCAGTAAAAGTCGGGGGATACTGAATCCGCTGTCCATATCTATCCCTATCACTCATCGCAAAACTGTATCACTCATCGCAAAACGGTGCAAAGATTCAGCATACCTATTCTTGGATAAACGTTTTGCTCGGGAGATTAGGACACTTGGAGGTACAGTGCATACTAACTTCCACTACCTGCACACGGTGTTTTCCTAGGGAGTACATTTACCAACTCTGTTTTCTGTACAACGTACGGTCTGGGTTCAAAAGAATCTGAATGACTACAAAATTTAATTCGACTTGAACCCTATGGAGTGTACTCCTATTATTTGTCTTCATGAAGAACGCAGCAACGTGCATTAAACTCCGAAATTTTTGTGAAATCAAACGACTGTCTTTTTGTACATAAGATAAATCGGGAGTTTTACTGAACCATATTGGTTTTTGAGAAATAAGCCTCTTCAGAGAAAGGTTTTGTGTAACGAAAAACATTGAAAGCCTTCACATAAGACCAACTATTATTGATACTGTTCTTCGGTCAACTCTGGATCGCAGGGTTCAGCTACTTCGCTATTAATGTCTTCTCTTTCTATGTAGTAAAAGTCACACAAATCCATTGACATAGGCGCCAACCACAGACGCTCGGTATCGTACGGAGTGGTACGGAGTAAATCGGCGAGGATGAGATTATCAGTACAAAAATCCCTATCATGGAGAAATTGGAAGCGGTAAAGCCGGTACTCCAGTATTGTTTAATAGCAAAAAGAGGTAGTAGAAAAAAGGAAACCGAGGAAAAGCAAGTTAGTACAAACGGAGCGGGTTGCAACGCATTTGTGCAGTCAAAACATCAAACTGAAACTGTCTAACTTAAACACAAAGACTGTCAACCTCGCAACTATTTGGGTCCCCACTCGAAATTGTATTCCGTACTTCTCTTTTTTTTGCCAGAAAACGCAATTTACTGAGCTTGTATAAGTCTTTTAGTCGAGTGTAAAGACCAAGAGTACATTACAGGCCATAACACGCAGCAACATACACTACAAGCATGTTGTGGAGGATAAAGCCTATCGAGCCGTTTCAAGGTTAACATCCATAACTAGTCCTCAAAATCAATGTTTTCCACATTTGAACCAAATAGCCCCTCCACCATATCTACACGTCTAATGCAGTGCTTGAAAACCTGCTCGAATGGCCCAAGATGGTAGATTGTGCCCTGGGCTATATCTAGATCTTCCGATCTCTTTTCTGAATCGTCCAACCCTACCCTGCTCCCATGAGGAGTCTTAAACCACAACCGCGTCATATCTTTCCTCTTCTTTCTCCACAATCATCGCCAAAGCCTAGTACGCCCTCTTACCCCCTCTAGAAATATCCAATGAGTTTATTTCCATACACCTTCCGGGTACAACTTGCTGAAGTACTCATCGAGTTCCGTGGGTCCATAACAAAAGAGATACAGGCTGTTCATTTAGCTCGACGTATTGTGGTTCTTTTCGTAACGGTAGAGCAGGGCTGGAGGTTGGTCATGTTGATAAAATTGGTAGCGGCTAATAGTTTCTTAGCTGGAGACCCAAGGATGAAATGACCTTACTTTATAAAGAAAATGGCTGATATCCTCATTCACGATAGGATGAAGACGTCTTTTATCTTCTTTTTTACACAGCTCCTCCCTCAAGACCTCCCCTGGTTTTCAGCCCTCCAAGCTCCCACAGTAAGCAAATCCCCTATTTCCCATTTTCCACACATTAAACAACCCAAACTTGTTCCTCTAATCAGTGTAGCACCCAGAAATTCTCCCCCTTCACGTTGAATCTATAGTATTGGATGCAGTCGCTGGGGATGTGATGGGTACGTACTGTGCGTATGGGCGTAAGAGATGTTGACTTCTGGAAGTGGTGCTTGCGTACTTGCATTGAAACCATGACTCAGGAAACATATATCGGGAAAGAATGGTCTGCTTTCCTCCTGAAAAGGTGGGAAAGGTTAGAGTGTTTTACTCTTGGAAGATCCGATCTATCCTATGGTTTTCCAGATAACTGCAATCGTCGATAATGGGAAGCCCTTATCTTCTTCGGAAGCCGCCCCCATCACATTCAACCCCCGAAGTCGCCTATGGGCAGGCGTACACTAGGCGCGCGGGCGAGGCTATTACGAGCATGGAGACGACCACCGGTTTGCATCTGCAGGGTCCGTATGGAACTGAGCGCCTGTGGGTGCCGGTTAGCTGGATGGATTGGTCTGACTTTAATTCTGTGGAAGGCGACGACGTTAATAGCGATGTTGCCGACCCATTAGAGCCAGATTCGATTGAGGACGAGGATCAGTAAGTGTTGGACTTACGCGCAGGCTGTGACATCGCAAGGCCGTACCTTCGCATACCAATGTTTATCCCGGATTACAGCCGACCCTAGTTTTCAATCATTAAAACACCCAAAGCCTTCCCCCCTCAAAAAGGGTATACCGACGCAGTAATGGGGAACGAACTGCGCTCCCGAAAATGCTACCTTCAGGCCAGCCATCAAGCAGGCCGCATTGGACGTGACGGCTGCTGCGGCGTGCCTTTGCATCAAAAACCCCCGAGCCCTTCTGTACGTCTCCAATGCCCTCACGGCCACGTTCTTTGCCACGTCATTTAGCACTGCACATGCATCTGGGTGCCACCCTCCAAGAGTGGAAATCGGCACAGGCACAAGCCTACCTCTGGAGGGGGTCGTGATAAAAGATTGATATCTTCTCTGCTTTGCATTTCGCGCCGCATTAAGAGAGAACATCGGGTTGAAGGCCCTCACTCTCCTGTTTGAAAGAGCGAGGGGATTTACGAAGATAACATCAAAAAAGTCGGTCCCTTCGCTGCTTCTCATTGCCTGGGTGGAAAGGATATTCGAAGGAAAGATATGTAGTGCCGGACTGTCTGCCTTTAGAAATCCAGGTACTCCCTGTTTAATCATTTCTACCCCTGGAGGGAACCCAGCCATCCTCATACAGAGAGATTTACTTACCTGGTCCGCGGCCCCTCATCTACTCTGTCTATTTCCATTTGTGATCCCTAGGCGCTCGGCGTTTGCCAGCATTCTCCTTCCCATTCACCACCACACTTTCCTTCCCGGTGCCAGAAGTTTAGTCGCATGCAACACCTCGCCATCACGGGCGGGGCTGTTGATCACTCCTCCGCTACCCTATACACAGCAAGGACGGCTCTTAGTCGGGACTTTAGCGCTAAACACCCTCTAACCTTGAAATTGGAGGGTGCATGCCACGGTCAGCGGGCGCTTTGACTTTCTTTGGCTTTCTGTCGGCCCAATTCCACCTACAGAGACGGAGAGGCAAGGGCGGCGGCGGCCGCATGACCCGGACCGGCAACGCCGAGAACAGAACCGATACCTTCAAGGGAACCGGCGGCGACACCAGACTCAGCATCAGCGGCGGCTCCTGCCGTGGTGGTTCCGTGGCTGTGGAAACCGGCTCCAGAGCTCAGAATACCGTGGACACCGGAGCGAGAAACGGGGCTGGCGACAGCAGCTCCGACGAGGGCGAGAATAGTGGCGATCTTGGCAATCATGGTTGAATATGAGGATGCGTGAAATTGAACTGGAGGGGTTCTGAAGTGCTTTGGCGAGATGGTTTCACTGCAGGTTCCTCAAATTATCGAAACTCCTGCCTTTGTAGTAAAGGAGGGATCGTTTAATTGGTTCATGCGGCAACAGACAAGCCACGGCGATTGTTTGGTTTGAAGGGCCGCTGGCGTGTCCTGCCCTTAATTCTGCTTGCCCCGCTGGTTTTATTCCCAGAGGCGACTAAAGCTCAGAGCTTCAACGGATGCAGGCGCGGATAATTCGCAAGAGGAGTAGCCTCTAGCTCAGAAAACTTACGCCAGTCCTCTAACATCGTCCACCCCTGTCCGCCCTTCATGCCGGAGGAGGGCCAACCGCCGGAGTTGGGTACAGCTATTTTCACGGACTACCGGTCCGGAGAAGTTGGGGTGAGCGAGTAGTAACTGTTTGTATGATATTTCTTGATTCTCCAGATGTTCTTCAAGGCGACAAAGTCCAAGCTGGTTTAGCTATGCCCCAATAACCGCCACTGCCTCTAAATTAGTAAAGCACCAAAGCCTTTCCCAAGTTTTATCCTGATGCCAAACTGCACTCCGACGGAACTTCCAGAGTCATCTGCTGAGATCCTGCCCACCCTCCATCTGCCACACAGAGACTTACAGAGAGGTTCTGGGAACATTGATGCAGAGGATCTCTGCAGCACCCGTCACGTCCAATGCAGCCTGCTTGAAAACTGGCCTAAAAGTGATCTTTTAGAGAGCATAGTCCCTCCCTCGTTACTGTGTCAGTGGTTGTCTGGAAAACCATGGGATAAATCGGATGTATCTTCCAAGAGTAAAACACCCAAACCTTCCTCCCGTGTCAGAATTCCCTTTTGAGTCGATTGTGGTTGTCTGCAGTATTTTGACATGCAGTCGAATATATCTTCCAAGAACAAAACACCCAAACCATACCCTCAGTCGTCTAGCGCCTTTCAGATATTGCCCGTCGTTTCATCTTACTGGAAGAGGAGCAAAGTAGCTTCAATGTGCTTTATGAATTCCTCTACTTTTCTATTCCTCTCCCCTACCCTACTCGATGCAAACCGGCCATGTGAGCACCCGTCGATTACCAGAGTAATGTTATATCTATGATACCTATGCATACCTGATTGCCTGTTCTGCCACCCATAAAGAGTTCTCCCCCAACCTACGCCTTCCGGCTGGGGGAGTATTGGGTATTTTGCTGTTGGAAGATATATTCGAACTATCCTAATGTGTTCCATGCAACCACAAT
This sequence comes from Kappaphycus alvarezii, assembly GCA_002205965.3. NCBI lineage: Eukaryota > Rhodophyta > Florideophyceae > Gigartinales > Solieriaceae > Kappaphycus > Kappaphycus alvarezii. The sequence continues at coordinate 209,344 of NADL03000078.1, read as the reverse complement.
CGACTCAAAAATGTGTACCGACCCAGTAAATGGGAGGAACTACGTTCCCCAAAAGGCCGGTGAAAAATCAACGCAGCCTGCTTGTCGCAATTGGTGGTGGTTGCAAGTGCATTGGCAGGTCACTGCATATCTGGTGTCCCGTCCCGGCCATGCTCCACACCTCCCCAAAACCCTGATCCTCACACACATCCATACCTTACATCTTCACTTAACGTCACAAATTACGTGACTCACTGCGCGCAGTTCCCTATCCCGTTACGTTGACTGTTCCAAATCGACTAAAAACAAGTCCCGAGCCCTTTTAGGTCGGCTGTGGTCTTTATAACAGGGCAACGTACTGGGTTCCCGATTGTACAGAGGGGCACGGACTGCGAATGATGAGAGAAGTGCTTGCTATAGCATGTGGGACCGTATCACGAACCTTCTTTCCCTGTTACCGCTCCGTTTTGCCCTGGAACAGAGCTACAACTACCTCTATAGTACGTTGAAATAGGGTTTGAATTTACTGCAGTACTTCAGATGGGTGAGAACCTGAAGAGTTCTACAGGTGGGCGTTGTGTAATATCGCAAAACCCATTGTTCCTCCCCACTTGCTAGAGAGGCTTTGAAAGCTATACACTCGTGTTGGTTGGCACACTCGTGTTGGTTGGTGATGCTTCTCAGCCGCCAACGCGAAATGTAGAGACTAGTGTCAATGGTACAGCATGACATTGAGAAATGGTGTGGGCAGGGCTGAGCGCGGGGGTTTTCGCTTGAAACCTGCCTCCTTCCTCTCGAGGCAGACACTAGGCCACTTGGTTGTTGAGTGAATTGCGTCTATTCCCCTTTGTATATTCATCGTTATAATACCACTCGTAGATTTTCCAGGGCACTCCTATATTATGCAAGTTCTAAAATTCCCAACGAATCGAAACCTGTGCGCATGAACCAGCCATTACAGCCTGGAGTAGCTCTACTCTCCCAGAACGAAGTATTGTAGGCTAGAAGTGATAGGGATGAATCGTCGGGGGAAGAGATACTCAGAACCAGTTACTCCAAGAAAGAGGTGTTGCAAGCGTTAAAAGTGCTACCGTGGTATAGTTGAACGAACATAAAGGGTTGGGTGAGGACGACGGTTAAAAGGGCTCCAAGCAAGTATAGAAGGGGCAGGGTCTACCACCGATGCTCTGTGACCAGCGTAAGAAAAATGGTTCTAGGGTCTGAAGTTGACTCTCAACTTCCTACTATTCGGTCCTTGACTTGAAGTTGTCTGCCAAATTGCCTGACCTCCACAGGAGTAAGCAGTCCACAGGAGTAAGCAGTTTACTCGGCTTATATAGACTTTTTGGCTAACCGTAAAGTCCCAAACAAACATACTAAGAACCGTAAAATGCATCAAACGGAATCGTGTGAACGAGAAAGACTAATAGCAGATACTATCAGGATACATATTCAGATTTCTTCCCTAATAAATTAATTCTCTAGATCATAGCCAAAAAATTCCAGCAAAATATCCATTCCACCCAAGCAGTCCCCACAAAATCTGCGAACGGGTTACATTTCTCTATTTTCTCCTGGGAGATATCTAAACCACTAAAGATGTCCCCATTCGGTTCCAGCGACGGGACAGCCTGGTCCATACTGTCCTGCCCCCCTCCCCATCATTCCTGGTCGGGCCATTTTATGCGGGACGTCAAACATCGGCATGAAGTCGTTCATTATAGCAAAATCGTCATAGATGAGGGAGCATTACTTAAGCATCAACAGTTGTCTTTTTGGATGATGCGGGTTAGCGCAATTGCACAAAAATGTACACAGGAACTGGCAACTACCGATATTTCTCCTAGAATGTCAGTAGTAGTGCTGCTTTGCGTCATAACAAGAAGTCACATCACTCATCAAACACGAGAAAGAATTAAAAGAGCCATCTAAAAAGCAATTTTCGCGTACATTGTAGAAATACCACCTGAGAAAATACGCGAGACTGTGAAGATCAGGCAACAATACTCTACTTCTGTGGGCCATATGACCTCTAGGATCATATTGCATCACACGAGGTCAGACGTCTGTGCCACTAAGCAGAAGGACACCAAAAAATTACCCTCTTCTTTTTTTTCTCGCGGTCGAACTCTCTGGTTCTCCTCCGATCCAAAGTAATTCGAGGCCCGACATAGAGAGATTTCTATTAGGTATTTGAATAGAAGCTCACCGAAAATACAACCCCAGTGATGGATCCCTGTTCCTTCAATTCTACTCCACTCCGTTCCATTTTATGTAATCCAAATCCTCACGGAACTCGCAGAGCCATACTTTTTTCGTCGTTTCATCACTGTTGAGACAATTCATCTTTGCATCGCTGATTACAACAACTTTGGAGTACGGAATCATTTCTTGCGGGGGTAAGGGATAAATCTTATTGGAAGCCTTCACTAGCTGCTATATTACTGCTACAGTGCAGGCGTATTCCACTTTAGTTTTCGTCCACAGCCGTTGTATTAATTAATGTAAACTTATTAAATTCCGCACCATCACGTACGTTTGATTCATATGTATATGAATTTAATACATCTTCCGTAATGATCCATTTCATTTTACGCCTAGACCTAAGCGAATACTGTTATCTACTGTATTTAAGGGGTACTTGGTGCTTTTTTTGACAATTTACATACTACTAGATGCTTAGCAGCAAACATAAACTTCCTCTCTCCATTTTCTACTATGTTTTATCGCTCTATGCCCTCTAGCTCATTGCAATTTTTTGTCTTGCATTACAAGCAACCGCACTAATGGAGGAAAATTACTGCTAAAAACGACGGAAATATTGATAACCAATAGAGCCATCTGGATTCGAAAAAGACGACATATCTTTAGACGATACTGAGCACACTAGTAATAAAAAAAATTGGTTAGGTCGTTTCTATCTAAAGATAAAAGACAAAAATTGAAAAAAAGAGAAAACAAGAAAGGTAAATGGAGCACCCATGTCGCAGAAGCGAAGTATACGAAGAGTGATGATATGTTCTGTTTCCTCCTCAAAAAATTAGTACCATACTAAATGTTGAAATGTAAACTTGTTTAACATTTCCTGGGCAAATCAATTTGGTCGTATTATATATTATTTTGGCCAACTCTCAATTCTCGCTAGAAGGGTGCTGCACACAATACAAACTTCTGGGGTGCGGAGTGTAGGGGAAAGGACTCTCAGGAGATACTCAGAGGATAAATGAACAGCAATTCACGATGAAGTATTTACTTTTCATGTCAGAACTTTTCATGTCCTTTTAATTGTCAATGCCTGGGATTAGTTTCTCGGAATATTCTGGAGAGGTTTCAAAATAAAATGTGTTCCGCTCAAAATGTGAGCTAATATTTTCTAACGACTCTGCAAGAACAATCCACATTTATCCTGTTAGTACTAGATTTCTATTTGTTCTAGAATCATTAATATACCTGTTTAGGGGATGTGACATCTCTTAAGTAATTTTCGTCTTTTTTCCGGCCACCTGAAACATGGGCTTGATACATTTTCAAGAAATTACAATGACTATCAGATCCTTTTTCGATTACTCAAAGTTTTTAACAAGTTATTTCTCATGGATCATCTATCTCCTCCGTCTCACCATGAGTGCTGTATTTCCCCTTTTGGTGTACAAGTTGAGGCTTATTTATAATATTAATGCGATTTTATGTCGAAGGTTACATAAGATTTTTCCGCGCTCGAGTAGGGCTGCATGCTGTTCTTACTCATTTACTCCGGGAACCATAATTGGATTTCAGAACTGTAGGTGAGCCTATTCGAGGCCATGGGAGTTTTTACCGGCAAATATGATCTCATATATAGTCATTCGCTACATTTCGCGATATTTACCTACAAGTTGCCAGTATGAAAACGTAAGGGAACATTAATCATGAAATGAACGATCTATAATGGAATATTAGCTCAAATATGAAATTATTTCTTTTTTTCCTCCTTTCGACTACTGCTGGAGATATTTCGCAAGGAAAGTAACTGCAGGAATTTTGATGTTTCCTAAGTTTCATCGTTAATGTAGCTTCCGAGCTATTGAGGACTTTCACAGACAGATAATTATACCTCAAGACTAAAAGCGCTTATATTTTTATATTTTGTCAGTGCTCTTTTTATGAACACGGCTGTTACCGTACCAAACTATATTTCAGAGAATTTTAGAGAAAACATTCAACTAAAATTCAAATCAAACACTAAACTATTTTTTCGATATAGTTCAAAATCATTAGGGAATTGTTTCGCAGTGTATACAGTTGAAAATTGATATTCATAAAAATTATTTACGGCTAACGATTCAAACGTTGTGGTTTTTATGAACTCGAATTCAAAAATGTGGCATAATCTACATTCAATGAAAAATGTCTTCGATTTATCATGTTGTATATTATTTTTAGGCATCATAACAAGGCATTGTCCCACAAATTAGAATATTTTTAGAGTGCCAGGATAGAAAATAAATTTTTGTCGCATTTCGTAGAATAAATGACATGGTGAAGGGATAGGGGCAGGTCGATATCTATTTGGACGTTCGTGATCAGTTTAGCATATACGGGACATCTAACATGTGCCTTTGGATTCGAGAACTGTAGAAGCAAGATCTTTGGTTCTTGTGTTCGGAAGGCCTGAATAACTCACCGTGAAAGCAGACGAAAATAGTGATATATACGAGGAAACCCATAAAATCAATTGATTTTGGATGAACGAGCTTGGTGACGACTTTGCAGGTATTCAAAGAACGGGATACTTTTTCATATGTCCCAATGGCAAAAAGAATGAAAGCGCCAAAGTATGTTGGCCTACGCAAGCCTCCTTTCAAGTGGGAAGATAATCGAACGCATTTCCCAGTACTTCCAGTGTGCGTTGATGGCTCCATATGGAAACAAACTCGAAAGGGCTGCGGTCAACATTTAGGTAGAAATGTTTCGGCCACAGCATATTTTAGGTCTTCCTGACCCCTAGCCAAGCGTAATTAGGGGTTAGGTAGGGGTTCAATGTAAGCAAATAACTATTAAGTCGCACTGTAGTCTCTTCTCGGAGAGTGAAGAGGCACATACAAAATATGCAATAGAATTTGGCCGCAGGGGACATCCTTGTAATATTTTCGTGCGGGGATGTCATATTTTCCGTAAAACGTGATGTATTGGCCGAAACTGGCTCCACAGCTCGTTTTACACGGTACGGGATCGAGTCTATGGGGAGCTCTCCACAACTCTTATAGAAACACCCTGGCCACTTCATTCATAACCTCGACTGGGTTAGGGTGTCATACTTGGAGTGTCGAAATAGGCACCGGAACAAATTCAGGTGTCGTGAGTGGTGATGGCAAAGAATTGGTACATTCTAAACTTTGTAACATTCGCCTAATTTGAAGACGTCAAGCAGGTGAAGCAACAAGTTCTTTTAATATGCGCCGCAGACGCGCGATTTGCAAAGCCGTGACGCACTTGACGCACATGTTTCTGAGACCCAGCCTCTGATCTCGTACTGACTGGATCCCATACTGATACAGAAACAGGGCTGCATTCTTATGGATTGTTCGTCACATCATACAAAGCTTCTGCGCTTCAAAAAATGGGTATAACCTCGATAAACTCCTCTTTGCCCTGTTTTTGCCGCATGTAGTCCTCAAAATGCAGAAACTTCTGCGTTCAGAGGAATGAAAGTATACACATTTCGCAAAAGGGTTACTTAAACTCTTGTTGCACGAGAATGGTACATCTCACTAAACGGGCATATTGACAAAGCTTTCGAAGTACTTCGCTTTTTGGATAACGAAAGCTGATGAATGCATTTGTCGCTACCAAGGTTCACTGTCTCGTGGCCCTTGAAGGGTCGGTACAGGGTCTCTAACCTGACCAGACTAAGCAAAATTACAGCTCAGCGAGAGTACCTCTGTACTGAATGACCTGTAAGAACTGATAAAATCATCATGATGTGATCTAAACATGCATCTACAGAAACGTTACCGGACAGATGACTCAATTTGATCAAAGTATCTTAATTTTCAATTGATTTTTTTGCTTAAGTGTGACAAATTTTGTTTTTTTCCATTAAATTAAAAAACTATAGGAATAGTTGATGTTAGTTTGGGCTAAGGTTTCTTGACATCCCACGTTAGTTCTGGATAATCTTTATATTGGCAACATCACTCCCACTCTTGGCTGATAGGTGGGGACATGTGGATTGCACCTACATATTTAGCTTGAGGTAACCATTTCCTTCTAGTCATTCTCGTCCATAAAATTTCCTTGAATGAGCGTTATGGTATTTGGAACGTGTGGTTGAGATTTCAATATTAGTCATACAGATTCTGTGAGATTTGAAAAAGTTTAATGTAGGTGAGGTGGATTACTTTGCAGGAAAACTCAAGAGCAAAGCGAAATAGTTGCAAAGTTTAGGGGCAGCTCTCATGCACTCAGATTATAGTTGTAGCACTTCTGTTTTTTTAATTCTCTTGTTTCTGAGAGTTACCGCTGTTTTTGATGTTTTCAAATAATCCACATTGATGTACTGCTGATAACTGACTTCAGTAGAAGGTGCGTGAGACTAGGCCGTATTTGTTTCAATTTTGCCACTAATTTCGTCCTGACTCACCGCAAAACATATTAAAAGTGAAAGTGGCTTTTATTAGTGTTAGTATTCGTATTTATCATTTTTGAGAATCCCATTCATCGACTTAAGAATATAACGCCTTATTGTGCTTAGCAGTGCTTATCCAAATATTTTTAGTATCCATTGCTTTGATAAAGTTTCTTTTCCGTTACAAAATTTGGTCTGAAGCAATGAATTCTATCCATTTGCTATCTTGTACCGGGAGAGCTCGTTGATACTATGATAAAAGAAACCAAAACTGCTTGTACTGCTGTTCTTACTCAATCTGGATAGTATATTTGCAATACTTCTGACATAAAAGAGCAATACTTACGAATTCATAACTGAATGAAGAAATTCAAGAGGTTATGCTTCTTCAATAGTTTATTATAGGCCCAATTAAAAATATTCGTAGCGGCCGCTCTGGTAATAGACCCAATAATGATACGAAATTTATAACTTGTTTTATTAAACAAAAAAAGGCAAAAATGAATATCCCATGAGCTTGGCAACATGGAGAAGTAGTAGTTTCCATTCTTTTAGCGAAGGTTACCGACATTATAGAGGATACATGTTCATAAATGAAGGAAACTTCATTCAGATGGGCTAAAGGTGGCAAATAAGAGCTCAATGAGAGACAAGAAGGTACTTTTCCGATTTGAATAGATTTTCGATATTTAATATGAATCAGAAATAGTGCAAAGGGACTTAGCACCATCTGGTATCCTGAGAAACCAAAATATTGCAAAACAAGATCAACCAAAGGACTGAGTCAACTATAAATATCACTTCCAAGGAATCAATAGGAACTGGATGAGGTGCTTTGTGCCACACGTGTAATATTGCAATAATTTTACTAAACATTGAGAGTCGTCTACTTCCTTTGCTCGAGAGGGGGAAAATTACTAGAAATAACGACCACTGGAAACTAATTTCAAATTAAGTTCTTGAATGTCTTTACGGGTTTCGTTTTCAACAGCCATGATTTTTTTCTATTGGGTGATCAATTACAGCAGTTATCTACATTGATTTGATTAGAATCATTTTCAGCACTAATACCGGGGAGGGACTCATGATCTCAAAATGTGTACATAGGCGTGATATATGCTTTTCAAGACAAAAATTGCACAGTTGTTTCCATTTTGGTTGGCTCCTGCTGAAATCACCTACGAAAACTGTATTATGAACGTTCCCAATTTTAAGCTTATACAGAAATCTAACTATCGAGTTTATTGAATATAACTGGCCCGTAAAGTATCTTCTAATTGGCGGGAATCACCATCTTAAGTCGTCGTATAATTTGGTAACTGAGTATAACTTTCTCTTTGTTACGAGTACGCAAAATTAGGGGAGCAACAGCACTTAACAGAAGAGGAGAGAAAATAACTGTAATGTTTATGTACTGAATGGCATCCAGCACTTATTCATTTCATTTGAATTGGTATTTTTCATTTGGTCGGGTATCCGAAATATGGCCCTATAACCCATACCCACAGCGTGGCGGGCGAAGTTCGTGGCAAAATGCGATGCTCCCTATGTTTTATCCTTAATATAATCATTTTAATATCTCAACATCTAAATATCCTTAAATTGTAACCGATGTATTGAAAACCGTAGAGTACTGCAGCAAATATATAGTTTAAGGTTTCTTGAGTCAAAATTTGTGGGAAATTGGGGAAGAGGGAGAAACATTATCGAAAATGATAGCAAATTTAAATTAAATACATAATTGTTGCACTCTTCAAAACAACTTAATTATAACCACCGGCAAGAGATTGTTGAATTATCCATGGTCAATCAGGCTCCAATTTCGGGTGAATGCTCGTCGGGAATGAGTTTCCTCACGATGAAGGACTCCCCGCTCGGAAAAGCCCAATTATTTAGAGTCTTGAGTAAGCACTGGAGCATGTTGGTATTCATGAAGAAGCCGTACACAAGTTCGATAGCTTTTGGCGCTTGTATGTCTATTGCATAGAATACATGATTTTTGTCTATTCTTTCTTTTATCGAAAATAATGACATCGAGGATTAGATACGTATATTAAACCTTCGCCTATCTCTTCGCTGGTCCTTTTTTTGCACAGAACCTATTCAAGTCTACTACATTGTACCTTGTCGGTTTGTCCGCGACTAAAAATCTATCCAGAAATGCAGGCGTAAGGAGGTTTCAGTTCCATTTTTAAACGGACCGGAAGTGGAGAAAATCCTCTTTTCGCAAGTTTTGTTGAAACCAGGTTCCTAGTCTCCTCTTTAGTTATTCCGCCTTTCCCATGATCATGCTGCCTAAATTTTTTTCGATTGCGCGACTTAAATATTTCGGTGCAGTGATTGTTGGCCGTTTCATCCACGTCAGTATACATTCTCATCAATTTTCAAATGACTGATTCTTTATTTGAGGGTTTGTAGCGGAATGTCTCTACATATACCTCTCCAAATAAATATTCTAGCACCCATAAATAAACACACTATATAATACCCATTTGAAGTCATAGAGATACATAATTGCCTTATATGCAAAGAAAAATGCAGTAAAAGTCGGGGGATACTGAATCCGCTGTCCATATCTATCCCTATCACTCATCGCAAAACGGTATCACTCATCGCAAAACGGTGCAAAGATTCAGCATACCTATTCTTGGATAAACGTTTTGCTCGGGAGATTAGGACACTTGGAGGTACAGTGCATACTAACTTCCACTACCTGCACACGGTGTTTTCCTAGGGAGTACATTTACCAACTCTGTTTTCTGTACAACGTACGGTCTGGGTTCAAAAGAATCTGAATGACTACAAAATTTAATTCGACTTGAACCCTATGGAGTGTACTCCTATTATTTGTCTTCATGAAGAACGCAGCAACGTGCATTAAACTCCGAAATTTTTGTGAAATCAAACGACTGTGTTTTTTGTACATAAGATAAATCGGGAGTTTTACTGAACCATATTGGTTCTTTGAGAAATAAGGCCTCTTCAGAGAAAGGTTTTTTTGTAACGAAAAACATTGAAAGCCTTCACATAAGACCAACTATTATTGATACTGTTCTTCGGTCAACTCTGGATCGCAGGGTTCAGCTACTTCGCTATTAATGTCTTCTCTTTCTATGTAGTAAAAGTCACACAAATCCATTGACATAGGCGCCAACCACAGACGCTCGGTATCGTACGGAGTGGTACGGAGTAAATCGGCGAGGATGAGATTATCAGTACAAAAATCCCTATCATGGAGAAATTGGAAGCGGTAAAGCCGGTACTCCAGTATTGTTTTAATAGCAAAAAGAGGTAGTAGAAAAAAGGAAACCGAGGAAAAGCAAGTTAGTACAAACGGAGCGGGTTGCAACGCATTTGTGCAGTCAAAACATCAAACTGAAACTGTCCTAACTTAAACACAAAGACTGTCAACCTCGCAACTATTTGGGTCCCCACTCGAAATTGTATTCCGTACTTCTCTTTTTTTTTGCCAGAAAACGCAATTTACTGAGCTTGTATAAGTCTTTTAGTCGAGTGTAAAGACCAAGAGTACATTACAGGCCATAACACGCAGCAACATACACTACAAGCATGTTGTGGAGGATAAAGCCTATCGAGCCGTTTCAAGGTTAACATCCATAACTAGTCCTCAAAATCAATGTTTTCCACATTTGAACCAAATAGCCCCTCCACCATATCTACACGTCTAATGCAGTGCTTGAAAACCTGCTCGAATGGCCCAAGATGGTAGATTGTGCCCTGGGCTATATCTAGATCTTCCGATCTCTTTTCTGAATCGTCCAACCCTACCCTGCTCCCATGAGGAGTCTTAAACCACAACCGCGTCCTATCTTTCCTCTTCTTTCTCCACAATCATCGCCAAAGTCTAGTACGCCCTCTTACCCCCTCTAGAAATATCCAATGAGTTTATTTCCATACACCTTCCGGGTACAACTTGCTGAAGTACTCATCGAATTCCGTGGGTCCATAACAAAAGAGATACAGGCTGTTCATTTAGCTCGACGTATTGTGGTTCTTTTCGTAACGGTAGAGCAGGGCTGGAGGTTGGTCATGTTGATAAAATTGGTAGCGGCTAATAGTTTCTTAGCTGGAGACCCAAGGATGAAATGACCTTACTTTATAAAGAAAATGGCTGATATCCTCATTCACGATAGGATGAAGACGTCTTTTATCTTCTTTTTTACACAGCTCCTCCCTCAAGACCTCCCCTGGTTTTCAGCCCTCCAAGCTCCCACAGTAAGCAAATCCCCTATTTCCCATTTTCCACACATTAAACAACTCAAACTTGTTCCTCTAATCAGTGTAGCACCCAGAAATTCTCCCCCTTCACGTTGAATCTATAGTATTGGATGCAGTCGCTGGGGATGTGATGGGTACGTACTGTGCGTATGGGCGTAAGAGATGTTGACTTCTGGAAGTGGTGCTTGCGTACTTCCATTGAAACCATGACTCAGGAAACATATATCGGGAAAGAATGGTCTGCTTTCCTCCTGAAAAGGTGGGAAAGGTTAGAGTGTTTTACTCTTGGAAGATCCGATCTATCCTATGGTTTTCCAGATAACTACAATCGACTCAAAAAGGGTATACCGACGCAGTAATGGGGAACGAACTGCGCTCCCGAAAAGGCTACCTTCAGGCCAGCCATCAAGCAGGCCGCATTGGACGTGACGGCTGCTGCGGCGTGCCTTTGCATCAAAAACCCCCGAGCCCTTCTGTACGTCTCCAATGCCCTCACGGCCACGTTCTTTGCCACGTCATTTAGCACTGCACATGCATCTGGGTGCCACCCTCCAAGAGTGGAAATCGGCACAGGCACAAGCCTACCTCTGGAGGGGGTCGTGATAAAAGATTGATATCTTCTCTGCTTTGCATTTCGCGCCGCATTAAGAGAGAACATCGGGTTGAAGGCCCTCACTCTCCTGTTTGAAAGAGCGAGGGGATTTACGAAGATAACATCAAAAAAGTCGGTCCCTTCGCTGCTTCTCATTGCCTGAGGTGGAAAGGATATTCGAAGGAAAGATATGTAGTGCCGGACTGTCTGCCTTTAGAAATCCAGGTACTCCCTGTTTAATCATTTCTACCCCTGGAGGGAACCCAGCCATCCTCATACAGAGAGATTTACTTACCTGGTCCGCGGCCCCTCATCTACTCTGTCTATTTCCATTTGTGATCCCTAGGCGCTCGGCGTTTGCCAGCATTCTCCTTCCCATTCACCACCACACTTTCCTTCCCGGTGCCAGAAGTTTAGCCGCATGCAACACCTCGCCATCACGGGCGGGGCTGTTGATCACTCCTCCGCTACCCTATACACAGCAAGGACGGCTCTTAGTCGGGACTTTAGCGCTAAACACCCTCTAACCTTGAAATTGGAGGGTGCATGCCACGGTCAGCGGGCGCTTTGACTTTCTTTGGCTTTCTGTCGGCCCAATTCCACCTACAGAGACGGAGAGGCAAGGGCGGCGGCGGCCGCATGACCCGGACCGGCAACGCCGAGAACAGAACCGATACCTTCAAGGGAACCGGCGGCGACACCAGACTCAGCATCAGCGGCGGCTCCTGCCGTGGTGGTTCCGTGGCTGTGGAAACCGGCTCCAGAGCTCAGAATACCGTGGACACCGGAGCGAGAAACGGGGCTGGCGACAGCAGCTCCGACGAGGGCGAGAATAGTGGCGATCTTGGCAATCATGGTTGAATATGAGGATGCGTGAAATTGAACTGGAGGGGTTCTGAAGTGCTTTGGCGAGATGGTTTCACTGCAGGTTCCTCAAATTATCGAAACTCCTGCCTTTGTAGTAAAGGAGGGATCGTTTAATTGGTTCATTCGGCAACAGACAAGCCACGGCGATTGTTTGGTTTGAAGGGCCGCTGGCGTGTCCTGCCCTTAATTCTGCTTGCCCCGCTGGTTTTATTCCCAGAGGCGACTAAAGCTCAGAGCTTCAACGGATGCAGGCGCGGATATTCGCAAGAGGAGTAGCCTCTAGCTCAGAAAACTTACGCCAGTCCTCTAACATCGTCCACCCCTGTCCGCCCTTCATGCCGGAGGAGGGCCAACCGCCGGAGTTGGGTACAGCTATTTTCACGGACTACCGGTCCGGAGAAGTTGGGGTGAGCGAGTAGTAACTGTTTGTATGATATTTCTTGATTCTCCAGATGTTCTTCAAGGCGACAAAGTCCAAGCTGGTTTAGCTATGCCCCAATAACCGCCACTGCCTCTAAATTAGTAAAGCACCAAAGCCTTTCCCAAGTTTTATCCTGATGCCAAACTGCACTCCGACGGAACTTCCAGAGTCATCTGCTGAGATCCTGCCCACCCTCCATCTGCCACACAGAGACTTACAGAGAGGTTCTGGGAACATTGATGCAGAGGATCTCTGCAGCACCCGTCACGTCCAATGCAGCCTGCTTGAAAACTGGCCTAAAAGTGATCTTTTAGAGAGCATAGCCCTCCCTCGTTACTGTGTCAGTGGTTGTCTGGAAAACCATGGGATAAATCGGATGTATCTTCCAAGAGTAAAACACCCAAACCTTCCTCCCGTGTCAGAATTCCCTTTTGAGTCGATTGTGGTTGTCTGCAGTATTTTGACATGCAGTCGAATATATCTTCCAAGAACAAAACACCCAAACCATACCCTCAGTCGTCTAGCGCCTTTCAGATATTGCCCGTCGTTTCATCTTACTGGAAGAGGAGCAAAGTAGCTTCAATGTGCTTTATGAATTCCTCTACTTTTCTATTCCTCTCCCCTACCCTACTCGATGCAAACCGGCCATGTGAGCACCCGTCGATTACCAGAGTAATGTTATATCTATGATACCTATGCATACCTGATTGCCTGTTCTGCCACCCATAAAGAGTTCTCCCCCAACCTACGCCTTCCGGCTGGGGGAGTATTGGGTATTTTGCTGTTGGAAGATATATTCGAACTATCCTAATGTGTTCCATGCAACCACAATCGACTCAAAAATGTGTACCGACCCAGTAAATGGGGAGGAACTACGTTCCCCAAAAGGCCGGTGAAAAATCAACGCAGCCTGCTTGTCGCAATTGGTGGTGGTTGCAAGTGCATTGGCAGGTCACTGCATATCTGGTGTCCCGTCCCGGCCATGCTCCACACCTCCCCAAAACCCTGATCCTCACACACATCCATACCTTACATCTTCACTTAACGTCACAAATTACGTGACTCACTGCGCGCAGTTCCCTATCCCGTTACGTTGACTGTTCCAAATCGACTAAAAACAAGTCCCGAGCCCTTTTAGGTCGGCTGTGGTCTTTATAACAGGGCAACGTACTGGGGCCCGATTGTAGAGAGGAGCATGGACTGCGAATGATGAGAGCAGTGCTTGCAATAGCATGTGGGACCGCAGCACGAACCCTCTTACCCTGTTACCGCTCCGTTGCCCTGGAACAGAGCTACAACTACCTCTATAGTACGTTGAAATAGGGTTTGAATTTACTGCAGTACTTCAGATGGGTGAGAACCTGAAGAGTTCTACAGGTGGGCGTTGTGTAATATCGCAAAACCCATTGTTCCTCCCCACTTGCTAGAGAGGCTTTGAAAGCTATACACTCGTGTTGGTTGGCACACTCGTGTTGGTTGGTGATGCTTCTCAGCCGCCAACGCGAAATGTAGAGACTAGTGTCAATGGTACAGCATGACATTGAGAAATGGTGTGGGCAGGGCTGAGCGCGGGGGTTTTCGCTTGAAACCTGCCTCCTTCCTCTCGAGGCAGACACTAGGCCACTTGGTTGTTGAGTGAATTGCGTCTATTCCCCTTTGTATATTCATCGTTATAATACCACTCGTAGATTTTCCAGGGCACTCCTATATTATGCAAGTTCTAAAATTCCCAACGAATCGAAACCTGTGCGCATGAACCAGCCATTACAGCCTGGAGTAGCTCTACTCTCCCAGAACGAAGTATTGTAGGCTAGAAGTGATAGGGATGAATCGTCGGGGGAAGAGATACTCAGAACCAGTTACTCCAAGAAAGAGGTGTTGCAAGCGTTAAAAGTGCTACCGTGGTATAGTTGAACGAACATAAAGGGTTGGGTGAGGACGACGGTTAAAAGGGCTCCAAGCAAGTATAGAAGGGGCAGGGTCTACCACCGATGCTCTGTGACCAGCGTAAGAAAAATGGTTCTAGGGTCTGAAGTTGACTCTCAACTTCCTACTATTCGGTCCTTGACTTGAGGTTGTCTGCCAAATTGCCTGACCTCCACAGGAGTAAGCAGTCCACAGGAGTAAGCAGTTTACTCGGCTTATATAGACTTTTTGGCTAACCGTAAAGTCCCAAACAAACATACTAAGAACCGTAAAATGCATCAAATGGAATCGTGTGAACGAGAAAGACTAATAGCAGATACTATCAGGATACATATTCAGATTTCTTCCCTAATAAATTAATTCTCTAGATCATAGCCAAAAAATTCCAGCAAAATATCCATTCCACCCAAGCAGTCCCCACAAAATCTGCGAACGGGTTACATTTCTCTATTTTCTCCTGGGAGATATCTAAACCACTAAAGATGTCCCCATTCGGTTCCAGCGACGGGACAGCCTGGTCCATACTGTCCTGCTCCCTCCCCATCATTCCTGGTCGGGCCATTTTATGCGGGACGTCAAACATCGGCATGAAGTCGTTCATTATAGCAAAATCGTCATAGATGAGGGAGCATTACTTAAGCATCAACAGTTGTCTTTTTGGATGATGCGGGTTAGCGCAATTGCACAAAAATGTACACAGGAACTGGCAACTACCGATATTTCTCCTAGAATGTCAGTAGTAGTGCTGCTTTGCGTCATAACAAGAAGTCACATCACTCATCAAACACGAGAAAGAATTAAAAGAGCCATCTAAAAAGCAATTTTCGCGTACATTGTAGAAATACCACCTGAGAAAATACGCGAGACTGTGAAGATCAGGCAACAATACTCTACTTCTGTGGGCCATATGACCTCTAGGATCATATTGCATCACACGAGGTCAGACGTCTGTGCCACTAAGCAGAAGGACACCAAAAAATTACCCTCTTCTTTTTTTCTCGCGGTCGAACTCTCTGGTTCTCCTCCGATCCAAAGTAATTCGAGGCCCGACATAGAGAGATTTCTATTAGGTATTTGAATAGAAGCTCACCGAAAATACAACCCCAGTGATGGATCCCTGTTCCTTCAATTCTACTCCACTCCGTTCCATTTTATGTAATCCAAATCCTCACGGAACTCGCAGAGCCATACTTTTTTCGTCGTTTCATCACTGTTGAGACAATTCATCTTTGCATCGCTGATTACAACAACTTTGGAGTACGGAATCATTTCTTGCGGGGGTAAGGGATAAATCTTATTGGAAGCCTTCACTAGCTGCTATTACTGCTACAGTGCAGGCGTATTCCACTTTAGTTTTCGTCCACAGCCGTTGTATTAATTAATGTAAACTTATTAAATTCCGCACCATCACGTACGTTTGATTCATATGTATATGAATTTAATACATCTTCCGTAATGATCCATTTCATTTTACGCCTAGACCTAAGCGAATACTGTTATCTACTGTATTTAAGGGGTACTTGGTGCTTTTTTTGACAATTTACATACTACTAGATGCTTAGCAGCAAACATAAACTTCCTCTCTCCATTTTCTACTATGTTTTATCGCTCTATGCCCTCTAGCTCATTGCAATTTTTTGTCTTGCATTACAAGCAACCGCACTAATGGAGGAAAATTACTGCTAAAAACGACGGAAATATTGATAACCAATAGAGCCATCTGGATTCGAAAAAGACGACATATCTTTAGACGATACTGAGCACACTAGTAAAAAAAAAATTGGTTAGGTCGTTTCTATCTAAAGATAAAAGACAAAAATTGAAAAAAGAGAAAACAAGAAAGGTAAATGGAGCACCCATGTCGCAGAAGCGAAGTATACGAAGAGTGATGATATGTTCTGTTTCCTCCTCAAAAAATTAGTACCATACTAAATGTTGAAATGTAAACTTGTTTAACATTTCCTGGGCAAATCAATTTGGTCGTATTATATATTATTTTGGCCAACTCTCAATTCTCGCTAGAAGGGTGCTGCACACAATACAAACTTCTGGGTGCGGAGTGTAGGGGAAAGGACTCTCAGGAGATACTCAGAGGATAAATGAACAGCAATTCACGATGAAGTATTTACTTTTCATGTCAGAACTTTTCATGTCCTTTTAATTGTCAATGCCTGGGATTAGTTTCTCGGAATATTCTGGAGAGGTTTCAAAATAAAATGTGTTCCGCTCAAAATGTGAGCTAATATTTTCTAACGACTCTGCAAGAACAATCCACATTTATCCTGTTAGTACTAGATTTCTATTTGTTCTAGAATCATTAATATACCTGTTTAGGGGATGTGACATCTCTTAAGTAATTTTCGTCTTTTTTCCGGCCACCTGAAACATGGGCTTGATACATTTTCAAGAAATTACAATGACTATCAGATCCTTTTTCGATTACTCAAAGTTTTTAACAAGTTATTTCTCATGGATCATCTATCTCCTCCGTCTCACCATGAGTGCTGTATTTCCCCTTTTGGTGTACAAGTTGAGGATTTATAATATTAATGCGATTTTATGTCGAAGGTTACATAAGATTTTTCCGCGCTCGAGTAGGGCTGCATGCTGTTCTTACTCATTTACTCCGGGAACCATAGTTGGATTTCAGAACTGTAGGTGAGCCTATTCGAGGCCATGGGAGTTTTTACCGGCAAATATGATCTTATATAGTCATTCGCTACATTTCGCGATATTTACCTACAAGTTGCCAGTATGAAAACGTAAGGGAAAATTAATCATGAAATGAACGATCTATAATGGAATATTAGCTCAAATATGAAATTATTTCTTTTTTTCCTCCTTTCGACTACTGCTGGAGATATTTCGCAAGGAAAGTAACTGCAGGAATTTTGATGTTTCCTAAGTTTCATCGTTAATGTAGCTTCCGAGCTGTTGAGGACTTTCACAGACAGATAATTATACCTCAAGACTAAAAGCGCTTATATTTTTATATTTTGTCAGTGCTCTTTTTATGAACACGGCTGTTACCGTACCAAACTATATTTCAGAGAATTTTAGAGAAAACATTCAACTAAAATTCAAATCAAACACTAAACTATTTTTTCGATATAGTTCAAAAAATCATTAGGGAATTGTTTCGCAGTGTATACAGTTGAAAATTGAGATTCATAAAAATTATTTACGGCTAAAGATTCAAACGTTGTGGTTTTTATGAACTCGAATTCAAAAATGTGGCATAATCTACATTCAATGAAAAATGTCTTCGATTTATCATGTTGTATATTATTTTTAGGCATCAGAACAAGGCATTGTCCCACAAATTAGAATATTTTTAAAGTGCCAGGATAGAAAATAAATTTTTGTCGCATTTCGTAGAATAAATGACGTGGTGAAGGGATAGGGGCAGGTCGATATCTATTTGGACGTTCGTGATCAGTTTAGCATATACGGGACATCTAACATGTGCCTTTGGATTCGAAAACTGTAGAAGCAAGATCTTTGGTTCTTGTGTTCGGAAGGCCTGAATAACTCACCGTGAAAGCAGACGAAAATAGTGATATATACGAGGAAACCCATAAAATCAATGGATGAACGAGCTTGGTGACGACTTTGCAGGTATTCAAAGAACGGGGTACTTTTTCATATGTCTCAATGGCAAAAAGAATGAAAGCGCCAAATATGTTGGCCTACGCAAGCCTCCTTTCAAGTGGGAAGATAATCGAACGCATTTCCCAGTACTTCCAGTGTGCGTTGATGGCTCCATATGGAAACAAATTCGAAAGGGCTGCGGTCAAGATTTAGGTAGAAATGTTTCGGTCACAGCATATTTTAGGTCTTCCTGACCCCTAGCCAAGCGTAATTAGGGGTTAGGTAGGGGTTCAATGTCAGCAAATAACTATTAAGTCGCACTGTAGTCTCTTCTCGGAGAGTGCAGAGGCACATACAAAATATGCAATAGAATTTGGCCGCAGGGGACATCCTTGTAATATTTTCGTGCGGGGATGTCATATTTTCCGTAAAACGTGATGTATTGGCCGAAACTGGCTCCACAGCTCGTTTTACACGGTACGGGATCGAGTCTATGGGGAGCTCTCCAAGACTCTTATAGAAACACCCTGGCCACTTCATTCATAACCTCGACTGGGTTAGGGTGTCATACATGGAGTGTCGAAATAGGCACCGGAACAATTCAGGTGTCGTGAGTGGTGATGGAAAAGTATTGGTACATTCTAAACTTTGTAACATTCGCCTAATTTGAAGACGTCAAGCAGGTGAAGCAACAAGTTCTTTTAATATGCGCCGCAGACGCGCGATTTGCAAAGCCGTGACGCACTTGACGCACATGTTTCTGAGACCCAGCCTCTGATCTCGTACTGACTGGATCCCATACTGATACAGAAACAGGGCTGCATTCTTATGGATTGTTCGTCACATCATACAAAGCTTCTGCGCTTCAAAAAATGGGTATAGCCTCGATAAACTCCTCTTTGCCCTGTTTTTGCCGCATGTAGTCCTCAAAATGCAGAAACTTCTGCGTTCAGAGGAATGAAAGGATACACATTTCGCAAAAGGGTTACTTAAACTCTTGTTGCACGAAGAATGGTACATCTCCACTGAAAACGGGCATATTAACAAAGCTTTCGAAGTACTTCGCTTTTTGGATAACGAAAGCTGATGAATGCATTTGTCGCTACCAAGGTTCACTGTCTTGTGGTCCTTGAAGGGTCGGTACAGGGTCTCTAATCTGACCAGACTAAGCAAAATTACAGCTCAGCGAGAGTACTTCTGTACTGAATGACCTGTAAGAACTGATAAAATCATCATGATGTGATCTAAACATGCATCTGCAGAAACGTTACCGGACAGATGACTCAATTTGATCAAAGTATCTTAATTTTCAATTGATTTTTTTGCTTAAGTGTGACAAATTTTTGTTTTTTTCCATTAAATTAAAAAACTATAGGAATAGTTGAGTTTAGTTTGGGCTAAGGTTTCTTGACATCCCACGTTAGGTTCTGGATAATCTTTATATTGGCAACATCACTCCCACTCTTGGCTGATAGGTGGGGGACATGTGGATTGCACCTACATATTTAGCTTGAGGTAACCATTTCCTTCTAGTCATTCTCGTCCATAAAATTTCCTTGAATGAGCGTTATGGTATTTGGAACGTGTGGTTGAGATTTCAATATTAGTCATACAGATTCTGTGAGATTTGAAAAAGTTTAATGTAGGTGAGGTGGATTACTTTGGCAGGAAAACTCAAGAGCAAAGCGAAATAGTTGCAAAGTTTAGGGGCAGCTCTCATGCACTCAGATTATAGTTGTAGCACTTCTGTTTTTTTAATTCTCTTGTTTCTGAGAGTTACCGCTGTTTTTGATGTTTTCAAATAATCCACATTGATGTACTGCTGATAACTGACTTCAGTAGAAGGTGCGTGAGACTAGGCCGTATTTGTTTCAATTTTGCCACTAATTTCGTCCTGACTCACCGCAAAACATATTAAAAGTGAAGTGGCTTTTATTAGTGTTAGTATTCGTATTTATCATTTTTGAAATCCCATTCATCGACTTAAGAATATAACGCCTTATTGTGCTTAGCAGTGCTTATCCAAATATTTTTAGTATCCATCGCTTTGATAAAGTTTCTTTTCCGTTACAAAATTTGGTCTGAAGCAATGAATTCTATCCATTTGCTATCTTGTACCGGGAGAGCTCGTTGATACTATGATAAAAGAAACCAAAACTGCTTGTACTGCTGTTCTTACTCAATCTGGATAGTATATTTGCAATACTTCTGACATAAAAGAGCAATACTTACGAATTTATAACTGAATGAAGAAATTCAAGAGGTTATGCTTCTTCAATAGTTTATTATAGGCCCAATTAAAAATATTCGTAGCGGCCGCTCTGGTAATAGACCCAATAATGATACGAAATTTATAACTTGTTTTATTAAACAAAAAAAGGCAAAAATGAATATCCCATGAGCTTGGCAACATGGAGAAGTAGTAGTTTCCATTCTTTTAGCGAAGGTTACCGACATTATAGAGGATACATGTTCATAAATGAAGGAAACTTCATTCAGATGGGCTAAAGGTGGCAAATAAGAGCTCAATGAGAGACAAGAAGGTACTTTTCCGATTTGAATAGATTTTCGATATTTAATATGAATCAGAAATAGTGCAAAGGGACTTAGCACCATCTGGTATCCTGAGAAACCAAAATATTGCAAAACAAGATCAACCAAAGGACTGAGTCAACTATAAATATCACTTCCAAGGAATCAATAGGAACTGGATGAGGTGCTTTGTGCCACACGTGTAATATTGCAATAATTTTACTAAACATTGAGAGTCGTCTACTTCCTTTGCTCGAGAGGGGGAAAATTACTAGAAATAACGACCACTGGAAACTAATTTCAAATTAAGTTCTTGAATGTCTTTACGGGTTTCGTTTTCAACAGCCATGATTTTTTCTATTGGGTGATCAATTACAGCAGTTATCTACATTGATTTGATTAGAATCATTTTCAGCACTAATACCGGCGGGGAGGGACTGCATGATCTCAAAATGTGTACATAGGCGTGATATATGCTTTTCAAGACAAAAATTGCACAGTTGTTTCCATTTTGGTTGGCTCCTGCTGAAATCACCTACGAAAACTGTATTATGAACGTTCCCAATTTTAAGCTTATACAGAAATCTAACTATCGAGTTTATTGAATATAACTGGCCCGTAAAGTATCTTCTAATTGGCGGGAATCACCATCTTAAGTCGTCGTATAATTTGGTAACTGAGTATAACTTTCTCTTTTGTTACGAGTACGCAAAATTAGGGGAGCAACAGCACTTAACAGAAGAGGAGAGAAAATAACTGTAATGTTTATGTACTGAATGGCATCCAGCACTTATTCATTTCATTTGAATTGGTATTTTTCATTTGGTCGGGTATCCGAAATATGGCCCTATAACCCATACCCACAGCGTGGCGGGCGAAGTTCGTGGCAAAATGCGATGCTCCCTATGTTTTATCCTTAATATAATCATTTTAATATCTCAACATCTAAATATCCTTAAATTGTAACCGATGTATTGAAAACCGTAGAGTACTGCAGCAAATATATAGTTTAAGGTTTCTTGAGTCAAAATTTGTGGGAAATTGGGGAAGAGGGAGAAACATTATCGAAAATGATAGCAAATTTAAATTAAATACATAATTGTTGCACTCTTCAAAACAACTTAATTATAACCACCGGCAAGAGATTGTTGAATTATCCATGGTCAATCAGGCTCCAATTTCGGGTGAATGCTCGTCGGGAATGAGTTTCCTCACGATGAAGGACTCCCCGCTCGGAAAAGCCCAATTATTTAGAGTCTTGAGTAAGCACTGGAGCATGTTGGTATTCATGAAGAAGCCGTACACAAGTTCGATAGCTTTTGGCGCTTGTATGTCTATTGCATAGAATACATGATTTTTGTCTATTCTTTCTTTTTATCGAAAATAATGACATCGAGGATTAGATACGTATATTAAACCTTCGCCTATCTCTTCGCTGGTCCTTTTTTGCACAGAACCTATTCAAGTCTACTACATTGTACCTTGTCGGTTTGTCCGCGACTAAAAATCTATCCAGAAATGCAGGCGTAAGGAGGTTTCAGTTCCATTTTTAAACGGACCGGAAGTGGAGAAAATCCTCTTTTCGCAAGTTTTGTTGAAACCAGGTTCCTAGTCTCCTCTTTAGTTATTCCGCCTTTCCCATGATCATGCTGCCTAAATTTTTTTCGATTGCGCGACTTAAATATTTCGGTGCAGTGATTGTTGGCCGTTTCATCCACGTCAGTATACATTCTCATCAATTTTCAAATGACTGATTCTTTATTTGAGGGTTTGTAGCGGAATGTCTCTACATATACCTCTCCAAATAAATATTCTAGCACCCATAAATAAACACACTATATAATACCCATTTGAAGTCATAGAGATACATAATTGCCTTATATGCAAAGAAAAATGCAGTAAAAGTCGGGGGATACTGAATCCGCTGTCCATATCTATCCCTATCACTCATCGCAAAACGGTATCACTCATCGCGAAACGGTGCAAAGATTCAGCATACCTATTCTTGGATAAACGTTTTGCTCGGGAGATTAGGACACTTGGAGGTACAGTGCATACTAACTTCCACTACCTGCACACGGTGTTTTCCTAGGGAGTACATTTACCAACTCTGTTTTCTGTACAACGTACGGTCTGGGTTCAAAAGAATCTGAATGACTACAAAATTTAATTCGACTTGAACCCTATGGAGTGTACTCCTATTATTTGTCTTCATGAAGAACGCAGCAACGTGCATTAAACTCCGAAATTTTTGTGAAATCAAACGACTGTCTTTTTTGTACATAAGATAAATCGGGAGTTTTACTGAACCATATTGGTTCTTTGAGAAATAAGGCCTCTTCAGAGAAAGGTTTTTTTGTAACGAAAAACATTGAAAGCCTTCACATAAGACCAACTATTATTGATACTGTTCTTCGGTCAACTCTGGATCGCAGGGTTCAGCTACTTCGCTATTAATGTCTTCTCTTTCTATGTAGTAAAAGTCACACAAATCCATTGACATAGGCGCCAACCACAGACGCTCGGTATCGTACGGAGTGGTACGGAGTAAATCGGCGAGGATGAGATTATCAGTACAAAAATCCCTATCATGGAGAAATTGGAAGCGGTAAAGCCGGTACTCCAGTATTGCTTTAATAGCAAAAAGAGGTAGTAGAAAAAAGGAAACCGAGGAAAAGCAAGTTAGTACAAACGGAGCGGGTTGCAACGCATTTGTGCAGTCAAAACATCAAACTGAAACTGTCCTAACTTAAACACAAAGACTGTCAACCTCGCAACTATTTGGGTCCCCACTCGAAATTGTATTCCGTACTTCTCTTTTTTTTGCCAGAAAACGCAATTTACTGAGCTTGTATAAGTCTTTTAGTCGAGTGTAAAGACCAAGAGTACATTACAGGCCATAACACGCAGCAACATACACTACAAGCATGTTGTGGAGGATAAAGCCTATCGAGCCGTTTCAAGGTTAACATCCATAACTAGTCCTCAAAATCAATGTTTTCCACATTTGAACCAAATAGCCCCTCCACCATATCTACACGTCTAATGCAGTGCTTGAAAACCTGCTCGAATGGCCCAAGATGGTAGATTGTGCCCTGGGCTATATCTAGATCTTCCGATCTCTTTTCTGAATCGTCCAACCCTACCCTGCTCCCATGAGGAGTCTTAAACCACAACCGCGTCCTATCTTTCCTCTTCTTTCTCCACAATCATCGCCAAAGTCTAGTACGCCCTCTTACCCCCTCTAGAAATATCCAATGAGTTTATTTCCATACACCTTCCGGGTACAACTTGCTGAAGTACTCATCGAATTCCGTGGGTCCATAACAAAAGAGATACAGGCTGTTCATTTAGCTCGACGTATTGTGGTTCTTTTCGTAACGGTAGAGCAGGGCTGGAGGTTGGTCATGTTGATAAAATTGGTAGCGGCTAATAGTTTCTTAGCTGGAGACCCAAGGATGAAATGACCTTACTTTATAAAGAAAATGGCTGATATCCTCATTCACGATAGGATGAAGACGTCTTTTATCTTCTTTTTTACACAGCTCCTCCCTCAAGACCTCCCCTGGTTTTCAGCCCTCCAAGCTCCCACAGTAAGCAAATCCCCTATTTCCCATTTTCCACACATTAAACAACTCAAACTTGTTCCTCTAATCAGTGTAGCACCCAGAAATTCTCCCCCTTCACGTTGAATCTATAGTATTGGATGCAGTCGCTGGGGATGTGATGGGTACGTACTGTGCGTATGGGCGTAAGAGATGTTGACTTCTGGAAGTGGTGCTTGCGTACTTCCATTGAAACCATGACTCAGGAAACATATATCGGGAAAGAATGGTCTGCTTTCCTCCTGAAAAGGTGGGAAAGGTTAGAGTGTTTTACTCTTGGAAGATCCGATCTATCCTATGGTTTTCCAGATAACTACAATCGACTCAAAAAGGGTATACCGACGCAGTAATGGGGAACGAACTGCGCTCCCGAAAAGGCTACCTTCAGGCCAGCCATCAAGCAGGCCGCATTGGACGTGACGGCTGCTGCGGCGTGCCTTTGCATCAAAAACCCCCGAGCCCTTCTGTACGTCTCCAATGCCCTCACGGCCACGTTCTTTGCCACGTCATTTAGCACTGCACATGCATCTGGGTGCCACCCTCCAAGAGTGGAAATCGGCACAGGCACAAGCCTACCTCTGGAGGGGGTCGTGATAAAAGATTGATATCTTCTCTGCTTTGCATTTCGCGCCGCATTAAGAGAGAACATCGGGTTGAAGGCCCTCACTCTCCTGTTTGAAAGAGCGAGGGGATTTACGAAGATAACATCAAAAAAGTCGGTCCCTTCGCTGCTTCTCATTGCCTGAGGTGGAAAGGATATTCGAAGGAAAGATATGTAGTGCCGGACTGTCTGCCTTTAGAAATCCAGGTACTCCCTGTTTAATCATTTCTACCCCTGGAGGGAACCCAGCCATCCTCATACAGAGAGATTTACTTACCTGGTCCGCGGCCCCTCATCTACTCTGTCTATTTCCATTTGTGATCCCTAGGCGCTCGGCGTTTGCCAGCATTCTCCTTCCCATTCACCACCACACTTTCCTTCCCGGTGCCAGAAGTTTAGCCGCATGCAACACCTCGCCATCACGGGCGGGGCTGTTGATCACTCCTCCGCTACCCTATACACAGCAAGGACGGCTCTTAGTCGGGACTTTAGCGCTAAACACCCTCTAACCTTGAAATTGGAGGGTGCATGCCACGGTCAGCGGGCGCTTTGACTTTCTTTGGCTTTCTGTCGGCCCAATTCCACCTACAGAGACGGAGAGGCAAGGGCGGCGGCGGCCGCATGACCCGGACCGGCAACGCCGAGAACAGAACCGATACCTTCAAGGGAACCGGCGGCGACACCAGACTCAGCATCAGCGGCGGCTCCTGCCGTGGTGGTTCCGTGGCTGTGGAAACCGGCTCCAGAGCTCAGAATACCGTGGACACCGGAGCGAGAAACGGGGCTGGCGACAGCAGCTCCGACGAGGGCGAGAATAGTGGCGATCTTGGCAATCATGGTTGAATATGAGGATGCGTGAAATTGAACTGGAGGGGTTCTGAAGTGCTTTGGCGAGATGGTTTCACTGCAGGTTCCTCAAATTATCGAAACTCCTGCCTTTGTAGTAAAGGAGGGATCGTTTAATTGGTTCATTCGGCAACAGACAAGCCACGGCGATTGTTTGGTTTGAAGGGCCGCTGGCGTGTCCTGCCCTTAATTCTGCTTGCCCCGCTGGTTTTATTCCCAGAGGCGACTAAAGCTCAGAGCTTCAACGGATGCAGGCGCGGATAGTTCGCAAGAGGAGTAGCCTCTAGCTCAGAAAACTTACGCCAGTCCTCTAACATCGTCCACCCCTGTCCGCCCTTCATGCCGGAGGAGGGCCAACCGCCGGAGTTGGGTACAGCTATTTTCACGGACTACCGGTCCGGAGAAGTTGGGGTGAGCGAGTAGTAACTGTTTGTATGATATTTCTTGATTCTCCAGATGTTCTTCAAGGCGACAAAGTCCAAGCTGGTTTAGCTATGCCCCAATAACCGCCACTGCCTCTAAATTAGTAAAGCACCAAAGCCTTTCCCAAGTTTTATCCTGATGCCAAACTGCACTCCGACGGAACTTCCAGAGTCATCTGCTGAGATCCTGCCCACCCTCCATCTGCCACACAGAGACTTACAGAGAGGTTCTGGGAACATTGATGCAGAGGATCTCTGCAGCACCCGTCACGTCCAATGCAGCCTGCTTGAAAACTGGCCTAAAAGTGATCTTTTAGAGAGCATAGCCCCTCCCTCGTTACTGTGTCAGTGGTTGTCTGGAAAACCATGGGATAAATCGGATGTATCTTCCAAGAGTAAAACACCCAAACCTTCCTCCCGTGTCAGAATTCCCTTTTGAGTCGATTGTGGTTGTCTGCAGTATTTTGACATGCAGTCGAATATATCTTCCAAGAACAAAACACCCAAACCATACCCTCAGTCGTCTAGCGCCTTTCAGATATTGCCCGTCGTTTCATCTTACTGGAAGAGGAGCAAAGTAGCTTCAATGTGCTTTATGAATTCCTCTACTTTTCTATTCCTCTCCCCTACCCTACTCGATGCAAACCGGCCATGTGAGCACCCGTCGATTACCAGAGTAATGTTATATCTATGATACCTATGCATACCTGATTGCCTGTTCTGCCACCCATAAAGAGTTCTCCCCCAACCTACGCCTTCCGGCTGGGGAGTATTGGGTATTTTGCTGTTGGAAGATATATTCGAACTATCCTAATGTGTTCCATGCAACCACAATCGACTCAAAAATGTGTACCGACCCAGTAAATGGGGAGGAACTACGTTCCCCAAAAGGCCGGTGAAAAATCAACGCAGCCTGCTTGTCGCAATTGGTGGTGGTTGCAAGTGCATTGGCAGGTCACTGCATATCTGGTGTCCCGTCCCGGCCATGCTCCACACCTCCCCAAAACCCTGATCCTCACACACATCCATACCTTACATCTTCACTTAACGTCACAAATTACGTGACTCACTGCGCGCAGTTCCCTATCCCGTTACGTTGACTGTTCCAAATCGACTAAAAACAAGTCCCGAGCCCTTTTAGGTCGGCTGTGGTCTTTATAACAGGGCAACGTACTGGGGCCCGATTGTAGAGAGGAGCATGGACTGCGAATGATGAGAGCAGTGCTTGCAATAGCATGTGGGACCGCAGCACGAACCCTCTTACCCTGTTACCGCTCCGTTGCCCTGGAACAGAGCTACAACTACCTCTATAGTACGTTGAAATAGGGTTTGAATTTACTGCAGTACTTCAGATGGGTGAGAACCTGAAGAGTTCTACAGGTGGGCGTTGTGTAATATCGCAAAACCCATTGTTCCTCCCCACTTGCTAGAGAGGCTTTGAAAGCTATACACTCGTGTTGGTTGGCACACTCGTGTTGGTTGGTGATGCTTCTCAGCCGCCAACGCGAAATGTAGAGACTAGTGTCAATGGTACAGCATGACATTGAGAAATGGTGTGGGCAGGGCTGAGCGCGGGGGTTTTCGCTTGAAACCTGCCTCCTTCCTCTCGAGGCAGACACTAGGCCACTTGGTTGTTGAGTGAATTGCGTCTATTCCCCTTTGTATATTCATCGTTATAATACCACTCGTAGATTTTCCAGGGCACTCCTATATTATGCAAGTTCTAAAATTCCCAACGAATCGAAACCTGTGCGCATGAACCAGCCATTACAGCCTGGAGTAGCTCTACTCTCCCAGAACGAAGTATTGTAGGCTAGAAGTGATAGGGATGAATCGTCGGGGGAAGAGATACTCAGAACCAGTTACTCCAAGAAAGAGGTGTTGCAAGCGTTAAAAGTGCTACCGTGGTATAGTTGAACGAACATAAAGGGTTGGGTGAGGACGACGGTTAAAAGGGCTCCAAGCAAGTATAGAAGGGGCAGGGTCTACCACCGATGCTCTGTGACCAGCGTAAGAAAAATGGTTCTAGGGTCTGAAGTTGACTCTCAACTTCCTACTATTCGGTCCTTGACTTGAGTTGTCTGCCAAATTGCCTGACCTCCACAGGAGTAAGCAGTCCACAGGAGTAAGCAGTTTACTCGGCTTATATAGACTTTTTGGCTAACCGTAAAGTCCCAAACAAACATACTAAGAACCGTAAAATGCATCAAATGGAATCGTGTGAACGAGAAAGACTAATAGCAGATACTATCAGGATACATATTCAGATTTCTTCCCTAATAAATTAATTCTCTAGATCATAGCCAAAAAATTCCAGCAAAATATCCATTCCACCCAAGCAGTCCCCACAAAATCTGCGAACGGGTTACATTTCTCTATTTTCTCCTGGGAGATATCTAAACCACTAAAGATGTCCCCATTCGGTTCCAGCGACGGGACAGCCTGGTCCATACTGTCCTGCTCCCTCCCCATCATTCCTGGTCGGGCCATTTTATGCGGGACGTCAAACATCGGCATGAAGTCGTTCATTATAGCAAAATCGTCATAGATGAGGGAGCATTACTTAAGCATCAACAGTTGTCTTTTTGGATGATGCGGGTTAGCGCAATTGCACAAAAATGTACACAGGAACTGGCAACTACCGATATTTCTCCTAGAATGTCAGTAGTAGTGCTGCTTTGCGTCATAACAAGAAGTCACATCACTCATCAAACACGAGAAAGAATTAAAAGAGCCATCTAAAAAGCAATTTTCGCGTACATTGTAGAAATACCACCTGAGAAAATACGCGAGACTGTGAAGATCAGGCAACAATACTCTACTTCTGTGGGCCATATGACCTCTAGGATCATATTGCATCACACGAGGTCAGACGTCTGTGCCACTAAGCAGAAGGACACCAAAAAATTACCCTCTTCTTTTTTTTCTCGCGGTCGAACTCTCTGGTTCTCCTCCGATCCAAAGTAATTCGAGGCCCGACATAGAGAGATTTCTATTAGGTATTTGAATAGAAGCTCACCGAAAATACAACCCCAGTGATGGATCCCTGTTCCTTCAATTCTACTCCACTCCGTTCCATTTTATGTAATCCAAATCCTCACGGAACTCGCAGAGCCATACTTTTTTCGTCGTTTCATCACTGTTGAGACAATTCATCTTTGCATCGCTGATTACAACAACTTTGGAGTACGGAATCATTTCTTGCGGGGGTAAGGGATAAATCTTATTGGAAGCCTTCACTAGCTGCTATATTACTGCTACAGTGCAGGCGTATTCCACTTTAGTTTTCGTCCACAGCCGTTGTATTAATTAATGTAAACTTATTAAATTCCGCACCATCACGTACGTTTGATTCATATGTATATGAATTTAATACATCTTCCGTAATGATCCATTTCATTTTACGCCTAGACCTAAGCGAATACTGTTATCTACTGTATTTAAGGGGTACTTGGTGCTTTTTTTGACAATTTACATACTACTAGATGCTTAGCAGCAAACATAAACTTCCTCTCTCCATTTTCTACTATGTTTTATCGCTCTATGCCCTCTAGCTCATTGCAATTTTTTGTCTTGCATTACAAGCAACCGCACTAATGGAGGAAAATTACTGCTAAAAACGACGGAAATATTGATAACCAATAGAGCCATCTGGATTCGAAAAAGACGACATATCTTTAGACGATACTGAGCACACTAGTAATAAAAAAAAATTGGTTAGGTCGTTTCTATCTAAAGATAAAAGACAAAAATTGAAAAAGAAAGAGAAAACAAGAAAGGTAAATGGAGCACCCATGTCGCAGAAGCGAAGTATACGAAGAGTGATGATATGTTCTGTTTCCTCCTCAAAAAATTAGTACCATACTAAATGTTGAAATGTAAACTTGTTTAACATTTCCTGGGCAAATCAATTTGGTCGTATTATATATTATTTTGGCCAACTCTCAATTCTCGCTAGAAGGGTGCTGCACACAATACAAACTTCTGGGGTGCGGAGTGTAGGGGAAAGGACTCTCAGGAGATACTCAGAGGATAAATGAACAGCAATTCACGATGAAGTATTTACTTTTCATGTCAGAACTTTTCATGTCCTTTTAATTGTCAATGCCTGGGATTAGTTTCTCGGAATATTCTGGAGAGGTTTCAAAATAAAATGTGTTCCGCTCAAAATGTGAGCTAATATTTTCTAACGACTCTGCAAGAACAATCCACATTTATCCTGTTAGTACTAGATTTCTATTTTGTTCTAGAATCATTAATATACCTGTTTAGGGGATGTGACATCTCTTAAGTAATTTTCGTCTTTTTTCCGGCCACCTGAAACATGGGCTTGATACATTTTCAAGAATACAATGACATCAGATCCTTTTCGATTACTCAAAGTTTTTTAACAAGTTATTTCTCATGGATCATCTATCTCCTCCGTCTCACCATGAGTGCTGTATTTCCCCTTTTGGTGTACAAGTTGAGGATTATTTATAATATTAATGCGATTTTATGTCGAAGGTTACATAAGATTTTTCCGCGCTCGAGTAGGGCTGCATGCTGTTCTTACTCATTTACTCCGGGAACCATTTGGATTTCAGAACTGTAGGTGAGCCTATTCGAGGCCATGGGAGTTTTTACCGGCAAATATGATCTTATATAGTCATTCGCTACATTTCGCGATATTTACCTACAAGTTGCCAGTATGAAAACGTAAGGGAAAATTAATCATGAAATGAACGATCTATAATGGAATATTAGCTCAAATATGAAATTATTTCTTTTTTTCCTCCTTTCGACTACTGCTGGAGATATTTCGCAAGGAAAGTAACTGCAGGAATTTTGATGTTTCCTAAGTTTCATCGTTAATGTAGCTTCCGAGCTGTTGAGGACTTTCACAGACAGATAATTATACCTCAAGACTAAAAGCGCTTATATTTTTATATTTTGTCAGTGCTCTTTTTATGAACACGGCTGTTACCGTACCAAACTATATTTCAGAGAATTTTAGAGAAAACATTCAAACTAAAATTCAAATCAAACACTAAACTATTTTTTCGATATAGTTTCAAAATCATTAGGGAATTGTTTCGCAGTGTATACAGTTGAAAATTGAGATATTCATAAAAATTATTTACGGCTAACGATTCAAACGTTGTGGTTTTTATGAACTCGAATTCAAAAATGTGGCAATCTACATTCAATGAAAAATGTCTTCGATTTATCATGTTGTATATTATTTTAGCATCAGAACAAGGCATTGTCCCACAAATTAGAATATTTTAGAGTGCCAGGATAGAAAATAAATTTTGTCGCATTTCGCATTTCGAGAATAAATGACATGGTGAAGGATAGGGGCAGGTCGATATCTATTTGGACGTTCGTGATCAGTTTAGCATATACGGACATCTAACATGTGCCTTTGGATTCGAAACTGTAGAAGCAAGATCTTTGGTTCTTGTGTTCGGAAGGCCTGAATAACTCACCGTGAAAGCAGACGAAAATAGTGATATATACGAGGAAACCATAAAATCAATGTATGAACGAGCTTGGTGACGACTTTGCAGGTATTCAAAGAACGGGGTACTTTTTCATATGTCTCAATGGCAAAAAGAATGAAAGCGCCAAAGTATGTTGGCCTACGCAAGCCTCCTTTCAAGTGGGAAGATAATCGAACGCATTTCCCAGTACTTCCAGTGTGCGTTGATGGCTCCATATGGAAACAAATTCGAAAGGGCTGCGGTCAAGATTTAGGTAGAAATGTTTCGGTCACAGCATATTTTAGGTCTTCCTGACCCCTAGCCAAGCGTAATTAGGGGTTAGGTAGGGGTTCAATGTAAGCAAATAACTATTAAGTCGCACTGTAGTCTCTTCTCGGAGAGTGAAGAGGCACATACAAAATATGCAATAGAATTTGGCCGCAGGGACATCCTTGTAATATTTTCGTGCGGGGATGTCATATTTTCCGTAAAACGTGATGTATTGGCCGAAACTGGCTCCACAGCTCGTTTTACACGGTACGGGATCGAGTCTATGGGGAGCTCTCCAAGACTCTTATAGAAACACCCTGGCCACTTCATTCATAACCTCGACTGGGTTAGGGTGTCATACATGGAGTGTCGAAATAGGCACCGGAACAATTCAGGTGTCGTGAGTGGTGATGGAAAAGTATTGGTACATTCTAAACTTTGTAACATTCGCCTAATTTGAAGACGTCAAGCAGGTGAAGCAACAAGTTTTTAATATGCGCCGCAGACGCGCGATTTGCAAAGCCGTGACGCACTTGACGCACATGTTTCTGAGACCCAGCCTCTGATCTCGTACTGACTGGATCCCATACTGATACAGAAACAGGGCTGCATTCTTATGGATTGTTCGTCACATCATACAAAGCTTCTGCGCTTCAAAAAATGGGTATAGCCTCGATAAACTCCTCTTTGCCCTGTTTTTGCCGCATGTAGTCCTCAAAATGCAGAAACTTCTGCGTTCAGAGGAATGAAAGGATACACATTTCGCAAAAGGGTTACTTAAACTCTTGTTGCACGAAGAATGGTACATCTCCACTGAAAACGGGCATATTAACAAAGCTTTCGAAGTACTTCGCTTTTTGGATAACGAAAGCTGATGAATGCATTTGTCGCTACCAAGGTTCACTGTCTTGTGGTCCTTGAAGGGTCGGTACAGGGTCTCTAATCTGACCAGACTAAGCAAAATTACAGCTCAGGGAGAGTACTTCTGTACTGAATGACCTGTAAGAACTGATAAAATCATCATGATGTGATCTAAACATGCACCTGCAGAAACGTTACCGGACAGATGACTCAATTTGATCAAAGTATCTTAATTTTCAATTGATTTTTTTGCTTAAGTGTGACAAATTTTTGTTTTTTTCCATTAAATTAAAAAACTATAGGAATAGTTGAGTTTAGTTTGGGCTAAGGTTTCTTGACATCCCACGTTAGGTTCTGGATAATCTTTATATTGGCAACATCACTCCCACTCTTGGCTGATAGGTGGGGGACATGTGGATTGCACCTACATATTTAGCTTGAGGTAACCATTTCCTTCTAGTCATTCTCGTCCATAAAATTTCCTTGAATGAGCGTTATGGTATTTGGAACGTGTGGTTGAGATTTCAATATTAGTCATACAGATTCTATGAGATTTGAAAAAGTTTAATGTAGGTGAGGTGGATTAGTTTGACAGGAAAACTCAAGAGCAAAGCGAAATAGTTGCAAAGTTTAGGGGCAGCTCTCATGCACTCAGATTATAGTTGTAGCACTTCTGTTTTTTTAATTCTCTTGTTTCTGAGAGTTACCGCTGTTTTTGATGTTTTCAAATAATCCACATTGATGTACTGCTGATAACTGACTTCAGTAGAAGGTGCGTGAGACTAGGCCGTATTTGTTTCAATTTTGCCACTAATTTCGTCCTGACTCACCGCAAAACATATTAAAAGTGGAAGCGGCTTTTATTAGTGTTAGTATTCGTATTTATCATTTTTGAAAATCCCATTCATCGACTTAAGAATATAACGCCTTATTGTGCTTAGCAGTGCTTATCCAAATATTTTTAGTATCCATCGCTTTGATAAAGTTTCTTTTCCGTTACAAAATTTGGTCTGAAGCAATGAATTCTATCCATTTGCTATCTTGTACCGGGAGAGCTCGTTGATACTATGATAAAAGAAACCAAAACTGCTTGTACTGCTGTTCTTACTCAATCTGGATAGTATATTTGCAATACTTCTGACATAAAAGAGCAATACTTACGAATTTATAACTAAATGAAGAAATTCAAGAGGTTATGCTTCTTCAATAGTTTATTATAGGCCCAATTAAAAATATTCGTAGCGGCCGCTCTGGTAATAGACCCAATAATGATACGAAATTTATAACTTGTTTTATTAAACAAAAAAAAGGCAAAAATGAATATCCCATGAGCTTGGCAACATGGAGAAGTAGTAGTTTCCATTCTTTTAGCGAAGGTTACCGACATTATAGAGGATACATGTTCATAAATGAAGGAAACTTCATTCAGATGGGCTAAAGGTGGCAAATAAGAGCTCAATGAGAGACAAGAAGGTACTTTTCCGATTTGAATAGATTTTCGATATTTAATATGAATCAGAAATAGTGCAAAGGGACTTAGCACCATCTGGTATCCTGAGAAACCAAAATATTGCAAAACAAGATCAACCAAAGGACTGAGTCAACTATAAATATCACTTCCAAGGAATCAATAGGAACTGGATGAGGTGCTTTGTGCCACACGTGTAATATTGCAATAATTTTACTAAACATTGAGAGTCGTCTACTTCCTTTGCTCGAGAGGGGGAAAATTACTAAAATAACGACCACTGGAAACTAATTTCAAATTAAGTTCCTGAATGTCTTTACGGGTTTCGTTTTCAACAGCCATGATTTTTTTCTATTGGGTGATCAATTACAGCAGTTATCTACATTGATTTGATTAGAATCATTTTCAGCACTAATACCGGCGGGGAGGGACTTCATGATCTCAAAATGTGTACATAGGCGTGATATATGCTTTTCAAGACAAAAATTGCACAGTTGTTTCCATTTTGGTTGGCTCCTGCTGAAATCACCTACGAAAACTGTATTATGAACGTTCCCAATTTTAAGCTTATACAGAAATCTAACTATCGAGTTTATTGAATATAACTGGCCCGTAAAGTATCTTCTAATTGGCGGAATCACCATCTTAAGTCGTCGTATAATTTGGTAACTGAGTATAACTTTCTCTTTTGTTACGAGTACGCAAAATTAGGGGAGCAACAGCACTTAACAGAAGAGGAGAGAAAATAACTGTAATGTTTATGTACTGAATGGCATCCAGCACTTATTCATTTCATTTGAATTGGTATTTTTCATTTGGTCGGGTATCCGAAATATGGCCCTATAACCCATACCCACAGCGTGGCGGGCGAAGTTCGTGGCAAAATGCGATGCTCCCTATGTTTTATCCTTAATATAATCATTTTAATATCTCAACATCTAAATATCCTTAAATTGTAACCGATGTATTGAAAACCGTAGAGTACTGCAGCAAATATATAGTTTAAGGTTTCTTAGAGTCAAAATTTGTGGGAAATTGGGAAGAGGGAGAAACATTATCGAAAATGATAGCAAATTTAAATTAAATACATAATTGTTGCACTCTTCAAAACAACTTAATTATAACCACCGGCAAGAATTGTTGAATTATCCATGGTCAATCAGGCTCCAATTTCGGGTGAATGCTCGTCGGGAATGAGTTTCCTCACGATGAAGGACTCCCCGCTCGGAAAAGCCCAATTATTTAGAGTCTTGAGTAAGCACTGGAGCATGTTGGTATTCATGAAGAAGCCGTACACAAGTTCGATAGCTTTTGGCGCTTGTATGTCTATTGCATAGAATACATGATTTTTGTCTATTCTTTCTTTTTATCGAAAATAATGACATCGAGGATTAGATACGTATATTAAACCTTCGCCTATCTCTTCGCTGGTCCTTTTTTTGCACAGAACCTATTCAAGTCTACTACATTGTACCTTGTCGGTTTGTCCGCGACTAAAAATCTATCCAGAAATGCAGGCGTAAGGAGGTTTCAGTTCCATTTTTAAACGGACCGGAAGTGGAGAAAATCCTCTTTTCGCAAGTTTTGTTGAAACCAGGTTCCTAGTCTCCTCTTTAGTTATTCCGCCTTTCCCATGATCATGCTGCCTAAATTTTTTTCGATTGCGCGACTTAAATATTTCGGTGCAGTGATTGTTGGCCGTTTCATCCACGTCAGTATACATTCTCATCAATTTTCAAATGACTGATTCTTTATTTGAGGGTTTGTAGCGGAATGTCTCTACATATACCTCTCCAAATAAATATTCTAGCACCCATAAATAAACACACATACCCATTTGAAGTCATAGAGATACATAATTGCCTTATATGCAAAGAAAAATGCAGTAAAAGTCGGGGGATACTGAATCCGCTGTCCATATCTATCCCTATCACTCATCGCAAAACGGTATCACTCATCGCGAAACGGTGCAAAGATTCAGCATACCTATTCTTGGATAAACGTTTTGCTCGGGAGATTAGGACACTTGGAGGTACAGTGCATACTAACTTCCACTACCTGCACACGGTGTTTTCCTAGGGAGTACATTTACCAACTCTGTTTTCTGTACAACGTACGGTCTGGGTTCAAAAGAATCTGAATGACTACAAAATTTAATTCGACTTGAACCCTATGGAGTGTACTCCTATTATTTGTCTTCATGAAGAACGCAGCAACGTGCATTAAACTCCGAAATTTTGTGAAATCAAACGACTTTTTTGTACATAAGATAAATCGGGAGTTTACTGAACCATATTGGTTCTTTGAGAAATAAGGCCTCTTCAGAGAAAGGTTTTTTTGTAACGAAAAACATTGAAAGCCTTCACATAAGACCAACTATTATTGATACTGTTCTTCGGTCAACTCTGGATCGCAGGGTTCAGCTACTTCGCTATTAATGTCTTCTCTTTCTATGTAGTAAAAGTCACACAAATCCATTGACATAGGCGCCAACCACAGACGCTCGGTATCGTACGGAGTGGTACGGAGTAAATCGGCGAGGATGAGATTATCAGTACAAAAATCCCTATCATGGAGAAATTGGAAGCGGTAAAGCCGGTACTCCAGTATTGCTTTAATAGCAAAAAGAGGTAGTAGAAAAAAGGAAACCGAGGAAAAGCAAGTTAGTACAAACGGAGCGGGTTGCAACGCATTTGTGCAGTCAAAACATCAAACTGAAACTGTCCTAACTTAAACACAAAGACTGTCAACCTCGCAACTATTTGGGTCCCCACTCGAAATTGTATTCCGTACTTCTCTTTTTTTTTGCCAGAAAACGCAATTTACTGAGCTTGTATAAGTCTTTTAGTCGAGTGTAAAGACCAAGAGTACATTACAGGCCATAACACGCAGCAACATACACTACAAGCATGTTGTGGAGGATAAAGCCTATCGAGCCGTTTCAAGGTTAACATCCATAACTAGTCCTCAAAATCAATGTTTTCCACATTTGAACCAAATAGCCCCTCCACCATATCTACACGTCTAATGCAGTGCTTGAAAACCTGCTCGAATGGCCCAAGATGGTAGATTGTGCCCTGGGCTATATCTAGATCTTCCGATCTCTTTTCTGAATCGTCCAACCCTACCCTGCTCCCATGAGGAGTCTCAAACCACAACCGCGTCCTATCTTTCCTCTTCTTTCTCCACAATCATCGCCAAAGTCTAGTACGCCCTCTTACCCCCTCTAGAAATATCCAATGAGTTTATTTCCATACACCTTCCGGGTACAACTTGCTGAAGTACTCATCGAATTCCGTGGGTCCATAACAAAAGAGATACAGGCTGTTCATTTAGCTCGACGTATTGTGGTTCTTTTCGTAACGGTAGAGCAGGGCTGGAGGTTGGTCATGTTGATAAAATTGGTAGCGGCTAATAGTTTCTTAGCTGGAGACCCAAGGATGAAATGACCTTACTTTATAAAGAAAATGGCTGATATCCTCATTCACGATAGGATGAAGACGTCTTTTATCTTCTTTTTTACACAGCTCCTCCCTCAAGACCTCCCTGGTTTTCAGCCCTCCAAGCTCCCACAGTAAGCAAATCCCCTATTTCCCATTTTCCACACATTAAACAACTCAAACTTGTTCCTCTAATCAGTGTAGCACCCAGAAATTCTCCCCCTTCACGTTGAATCTATAGTATTGGATGCAGTCGCTGGGGATGTGATGGGTACGTACTGTGCGTATGGGCGTAAGAGATGTTGACTTCTGGAAGTGGTGCTTGCGTACTTCCATTGAAACCATGACTCAGGAAACATATATCGGGAAAGAATGGTCTGCTTTCCTCCTGAAAAGGTGGGAAAGGTTAGAGTGTTTTACTCTTGGAAGATCCGATCTATCCTATGGTTTTCCAGATAACTACAATCGACTCAAAAAGGGTATACCGACGCAGTAATGGGGAACGAACTGCGCTCCCGAAAAGGCTACCTTCAGGCCAGCCATCAAGCAGGCCGCATTGGACGTGACGGCTGCTGCGGCGTGCCTTTGCATCAAAAACCCCCGAGCCCTTCTGTACGTCTCCAATGCCCTCACGGCCACGTTCTTTGCCACGTCATTTAGCACTGCACATGCATCTGGGTGCCACCCTCCAAGAGTGGAAATCGGCACAGGCACAAGCCTACCTCTGGAGGGGGTCGTGATAAAAGATTGATATCTTCTCTGCTTTGCATTTCGCGCCGCATTAAGAGAGAACATCGGGTTGAAGGCCCTCACTCTCCTGTTTGAAAGAGCGAGGGGATTTACGAAGATAACATCAAAAAAGTCGGTCCCTTCGCTGCTTCCCATTGCCTGAGGTGGAAAGGATATTCGAAGGAAAGATATGTAGTGCCGGACTGTCTGCCTTTAGAAATCCAGGTACTCCCTGTTTAATCATTTCTACCCCTGGAGGGAACCCAGCCATCCTCATACAGAGAGATTTACTTACCTGGTCCGCGGCCCCTCATCTACTCTGTCTATTTCCATTTGTGATCCCTAGGCGCTCGGCGTTTGCCAGCATTCTCCTTCCCATTCACCACCACACTTTCCTTCCCAGTGCCAAAAGTTTAGCCGCATGCAACACCTCGCCATCACGGGCGGGGCTGTTGATCACTCCTCCGCTACCCTATACACAGCAAGGACGGCTCTTAGTCGGGACTTTAGCGCTAAACACCCTCTAACCTTGAAATTGGAGGGTGCATGCCACGGTCAGCGGGCGCTTTGACTTTCTTTGGCTTTCTGTCGGCCCAATTTCACCTACAGAGACGGAGAGGCAAGGGCGGCGGCGGCCGCATGACCCGGACCGGCAACGCCGAGAACAGAACCGATACCTTCAAGGGAACCGGCGGCGACACCAGACTCAGCATCAGCGGCGGCTCCTGCCGTGGTGGTTCCGTGGCTGTGGAAACCGGCTCCAGAGCTCAGAATACCGTGGACACCGGAGCGAGAAACGGGGCTGGCGACAGCAGCTCCGACGAGGGCGAGAATAGTGGCGATCTTGGCAATCATGGTTGAATATGAGGATGCGTGAAATTGAACTGGAGGGGTTCTGAAGTGCTTTGGCGAGATGGTTTCACTGCAGGTTCCTCAAATTATCGAAACTCCTGCCTTTTTAGTAAAGGAGGGATCGTTTAATTGGTTCATTCGGCAACAGACAAGCCACGGCGATTGTTTGGTTTGAAGGGCCGCTGGCGTGTCCTGCCCTTAATTCTGCTTGCCCCGCTGGTTTTATTCCCAGAGGCGACTAAAGCTCAGAGCTTCAACGGATGCAGGCGCGGATAATTCGCAAGAGGAGTAGCCTCTAGCTCAGAAAACTTACGCCAGTCCTCTAACATCGTCCACCCCTGTCCGCCCTTCATGCCGGAGGAGGGCCAACCGCCGGAGTTGGGTACAGCTATTTTCACGGACTACCGGTCCGGAGAAGTTGGGGTGAGCGAGTAGTAACTGTTTGTATGATATTTCTTGATTCTCCAGATGTTCTTCAAGGCGACAAAGTCCAAGCTGGTTTAGCTATGCCCCAATAACCGCCACTGCCTCTAAATTAGTAAAGCACCAAAGCCTTTCCCAAGTTTTATCCTGATGCCAAACTGCACTCCGACGGAACTTCCAGAGTCATCTGCTGAGATCCTGCCCACCCTCCATCTGCCACACAGAGACTTACAGAGAGGTTCTGGGAACATTTGATGCAGAGGATCTCTGCAGCACCCGTCACGTCCAATGCAGCCTGCTTGAAAACTGGCCTAAAAGTGATCTTTTAGAGAGCATAGCCCCTCCCTCGTTACTGTGTCAGTGGTTGTCTGGAAAACCATGGGATAAATCGGATGTATCTTCCAAGAGTAAAACACCCAAACCTTCCTCCCGTGTCAGAATTCCCTTTTGAGTCGATTGTGGTTGTCTGCAGTATTTTGGCATGGAGTCGAATATATATTCCAAGAAAAAAAAAAACCCAATCCATACCCTCAGTCGTCTAGCGCCTTTCAGATATTGCCCGTCGTTTCATCTTACTGGAAGAGGAGCAAAGTAGCTTCAATGTGCTTTATGAATTCCTCTACTTTTCTATTCCTCTCCCCTACCTTACTCGATGCAAACCGGCCATGTGAGCACCCGTCGATTACCAGAGTAATGTTATATCTATGAT
Organism: Kappaphycus alvarezii; assembly: GCA_002205965.3. Taxonomy (NCBI): domain Eukaryota; phylum Rhodophyta; class Florideophyceae; order Gigartinales; family Solieriaceae; genus Kappaphycus; species Kappaphycus alvarezii. Next base: position 168,899 of record NADL03000078.1, on the reverse strand, counting down.
ACCTGGTAGGGGTAAATCGTCGGGAGAAGAGATATTCAGAACCAGCTACCCCAAGAAGGAGGTGTTGCAAGCGACAAAAGTGCTACCGTGGTATAGTTGAACGAACGAAAAGGAGTGGATAGGGAAGACAGTTGAATGGGCTACAAGCAAGTATGGAAGGGGCAGGGTCTACCACCTATGCTTAGTGACTAGGGTAAAATAAATGCTTCTTGGGTCTGAAGTTGACTCTTAACTTCCTAACTATTTGGGACTGAGCTTGAAGCTGCCTGCCAACTTGCTTGACCTCTCCATGAGGAAGCGGTTTTCTCAGCTTATATAGACTTTTGGCTACCCTAAAGTCCGAACAAAACTACAGAAGGTACCAGGAAATGCAAAACAATTTGTGGGATGATATACTCTAAACAAAAGATACTTAAGAAACTAACAATCAATGAGGTCCTCTTATTTCCCATTCTCTAAATCAGATCCAAACAACTCCTCTAAAATATCCATGCTGTCCAAGCAGTCCCCACAAATATCTGCGAATGGCTCACAGCTCTCTATTCCCTCCTGGGAGATATCTAAACTACTAAAGATATCTCCATCCGGTTCCAGCGTCGGCACCACTTGATCCATACTCTCCAGTCCAGGCCCCACCAGTACAACACTTTCCATGCCCCCATTTCCCTCATCCAACTCGTCCTCGTCCTCGTCATCCTCCTCTTCCTCCTCTTATCCTCATCCTCATCCTCATCCTCCTCCTCACCTCATCTCATCCTCATCCTCCCTTCACCTCATCCTCATCCTCCTCTTCACCTCATCTCATCCTCCTCTTCACCTCATCCTCCCCGTCCTCCTCGTTATTAACCTCATAGACCAATCCAGGGGCTACCCACTCCTCAAAGGTCTCCCCAGCTCCCTCCTCGATGTCCCACTCCTGACCCTCTACCTCCTCGCCTCATCCTCGAAAGAGCTTGCGGACGAATTCTATTTCTTCTTGTTGCCGTCTCAGGTAGTCATCGCGGTCGTGGCCAGATAGGGGCAAGGGTTTAGGGGCGGGGGTTTTTATGATCGGAGGGGCGAAGGTTGCTCATTTTGGTGTTTGAACGGAGGATGAGGGTGTTTTGGGTGTGGGGGGAGAGGGTGATGAGTAAAATGATCAGGGACGTTTGAAACTTGGAATAAAGGTTTAAATAGGCTCCCGGGGCAGGTTCTATCGATTAGGAATAGGTAAAATAAATCTGCAAGGGATTTTGTAGTAGTGCATTTGCGCCCTTTTTCTCAAAAAAAACGAATTTGGAGGAGGAGGTAAGCAAAAAGGGAAAAAGAACTTGATTCGGGATCGATTCAGAGGGGTAGATACAGTATAAAAATATCTAGATAAAATGGAAGTAAATTTGGGGAGGACCGCGGTAATGATAAGCGAGGTTCAGGGAGGACGAGGAAGGACCGGAACTATAAGCAAATTTGGACAAGGAGAGGTAGTACAGTAAACTATAGGCCTGTAGATGACGGCGACAAAAAAAATCTGCGCCTAACACCCCCCCGGACTTAGGTCGAACGTCCCGTCTCGTTCTCAATGCTCTTGTTGTTCTTGTGGGAGTTCTATCCTTCATCAGGGAGAGTATAGGGTTCACTATAAGGATATGGTAGTAGCTCATTTCCAATATGATGAGAGAGTGTGTACCGTGCGATGACCGGCTCATCTCCTTGGTCAAGAGTTTCGTAGATTCGGCGTATGGTTTCATAGTGTTCTCTAATGAGCTCCTCCCGTTTCACTTCTCCAAACCTTCCAAATGTGAGGTAATAAACGTAGTATGCAAACTTTTCTGGCAACGGGTCCAGAAACGGGTATCTGAAGGAGAAAAAAACTCGCAACATAAGGACTGAGTCCTCACGAGTAAGGTGCGCCCCGTGAATGGTCTGGAAGCACATGCAAATACTAATTGCAAAAAAGGAAATTACTTCTGCTTCTCGTGGGTCCTCTGTCATTTCGCGAAGCCAACGTCTAATTGGTAGCCGTCCAATAATTAAGGATGCATAGTTTCCCCCTGGGAGACTAGGCGGTGTTTGAGGCGATCTTCTTGGCGATCTTCCTCGCTGCTCCCGACGCCTTGCCCTCTTCGATGATCCGCCCCGATCACTTGATGGTCCAGCTCGTATCATCATCACGGCCTCGGGAGGATCCTGGTCTTCGGCTGAGGTTGTGTTTCTGAGCGGAGCAACGTAAGGTTCCCATAGAGGATACGGGACCAGTCGATATTCCATATCAGGGGGCAAGCTGTAACCTCTCAGTCGCACATCTTGGTTGTTCTTAAGAAATACGTAAACCGGACGGATAATGTTCAGATATGTTTGCGACAAGTCTCCGATAGCTACCATTCCATACCTTCCTATAGAGTAATGATATATGACTTCCACAAACTCTGGACCTGCTTCCGTGAACCTTCCGTTTTGGAATGAGAATAGAATTCTGATCAATAGTCGGAAATCTTCTTGAGGTAGCAATGGTCCGTTCAACGTACGAAAACATAGGCATATATTAATGTAGAAATGGACGATTACGTGGAGTTCGTAGTAGTCACGCGTAATCGAGATGATCCATTCCCAGGCCCTTTTTCCTCCCATAGGAATCATTCTATAGTTAAAGATGAGTATGCCCCGTGGTTGCGCATAGTCCTGTGTGAGAAGGAATTCTTCAGGCCTCTGATGGTAAGGGACTAGACGACGTGCATGGATGGCCCTCCTTGATCTCTTCCCTGAGCTTGAACATAGCTTATAGTGCGGGTGTCTTTCCTCCGTGACGACGCAAGGATTCGAGTACTTTGTTTGGAAGGCCGGCCACTTCACAGCCTGCTGCATTGCTTTCCCATGTACTACAAGTACTTTAGAGCCGACTGAAAAGGTTTGGACTGGAGGCTCTTCATTCTTATTTCTTGTCTGTGTTAGCGCGCGGTGTGATCTCCAGCCTTCAGTGGCCAGTAGTTCGACTTCTCTACTCTCTTCATCGATAATATTTGTTTCCATGTCTCTCTGTAACATTCTAGGAGCCCTTCCGTACATTAGCTCGAATGGTGACCGTCCGCTTCTTCCTCTTCTTCGACGATAGCCGTATAACACTTTTGGTAAGGCATCTTCCCACTGGATTTCATTCTTCGACATAGTTTTCGATATTGCTCGTTTGATGGTTCCAACCATCCTCTCCGCTTTACCGTTTGACATAGGAGCGTATGCGAGAACTGTCTTCAGCTGAATCCCTTCTCTTCCAAGAAACGAAGCAGTGAAGTTGCAGTAAAACAAAGGGCGTTATCTGAGATGATCCTTTTTGGAAGACCAAACGGTTCAATTATTTCTTTTTCGATGAATCTCAGGACCACCTCAGCATTGGCCTCCTCAACTGCAACTGCTATTGGCCATCCAGTAAGATGTTCCACCCCTATAAGGAGGTATTTGTTTCCGGAAGAGGTTTCCTTGAATGGGCCGGCAAAGTCAATTGAGAAGGTTTCAAAGAGAGCGGAAACTGGGAAGCTTAGGGTTGTCTTATACTTTCGTATCGGAGTGAATTTTTGACAGTTGTCACAGCTTTTCACGAAATTATAGACGTCCTTATGGATACTGGGCCACCAGAATCTCCAGTAATGAATTTTTTGGTTGTTTCGAGATCCCAATGCCCTAACTCATCATGGAAAGTCCTCAAGATCTTCATTCTTTCTTTCAAAGGGGCCACTAGTCGGGGACCGGCTTTTGTGTGTCGGAAGAGTTTCCCATTCCACAATGTAAAGGCCTTTTGGTTCCTGCGTACCCAATTTCTGTGTTCGAGATCAACCTTTCTCATTTCTAGTCCATCAAGGAATTTAATAAGTCCGTGAATATAAGCTTCGTACTCGTTATCGATCGGCACTTGAACTTCGGCAACTCCGACGATGTCTCGGAAGCTTTTTCATTTGGAATCAATGGATCCCTCAAGCGGGATAGGTAATCGGCAGGCTGATTATTGCGTCCGGGCCTATACACAATTTCAAACCGATATTCTGCGAAAATGTCGAGCCATCGGGCCAAGCGGTGATGTACATCTTTCTTTTGGAATGCTGTCTTAAGTGCCTGGTGATCAGTTATCAAGACAAATTTCTCGAGTGATAAAAGGTAAACACGAAACTTTTTCAGTGCGAAGACGACAGCTAGCGCTTCTTTCTCGCAGACTGAGTATCTTTTTCCGCATCATTCAGAGTGCGACTTGCGAATTGAACAGGGTGTAGTCTTCCGTTTTCGTCTTTTTGGGACAAAATGGCACCCAAAGACCGTTCTGAGGCATCTGTCTCCACAACAAATGGTCTCTTGAAATCTGGATACATGAGCACTGGGGGACACATAGCTTATCTTTAAGCTCCTCAAATGCAGTTGCATTTCCTTGTTCCAGTAAAATTTTCCGTTCTTCGTAGTGCTGGCATGTAACGGTGCTGCAGTTTTGGCGAATCTTTGATAAATCTTCTGTAATATGAGGCCAGTCCTAAGAAGCTTCGAACCTCCGTCTTTGAAGCGGGCCTTGGTGCCAACTTGATTTTTTTCGTTTTCTCTGGATCCACTTTAATTCCCTCTTGATCGACGATATGACCGAGTAATTGGATAGACGTTTTCGCAAAGAAGCATTTGCTTAACTTAATTTTCAGGCTGTACGCATCTATTCTCTCCACCACAGTCTTGACATGCGATATGTGCTGATCCAAGGTTTTTGAGAATTATCACCACATCATCGATATAAACTCTTGCAAATGGAAGTCCTTTCAAAACCTCGTTCATCATTCTTTGGAATGTAGCTGGGGCATTCATGAGACCAAAAGGCATCACTTCGAACCTGAATGTACCGGCTTTGCTGGTAAAAGTTTTTTTCCTTACATTTTTCATCTAATGGAATCTGCCAATAACCAGTGTAAAGATCAATTGAGGTGAAGTATCTCCCGTCCTTCAAGTCCTCGAGGATTTCTTCCATGTTTGGAATCGGAAATCGATCGGGTATCATTCTCTGGTTCAGTTGTCGGTAATCGACGCAAAAGCGAAGTTTTCCATCTTTCTTTGGTGCTATCACAACTGGAAATGACCATGGGGATGAAACTGGCCGAATAATATCATTTTCCAGCATACTTGTAACATTCTCTGAGATAAATTGGTCATATTTTGGCGGTTGACGTCTAGGCCTGTGGTAAATTGGTTGAGTATCGGTAAGTTCAAATGAGTGAGTGACCGGTACACTTGCTTGTCTTAATCTGAACGCTCCATGCAATTACTTCGGAAGATGTTAACATGTCGGATATTTTCAGTGAGGCGGGGCGGGAAGGTGCTGCACTTTTCTTGATTTCTGCCATTTGGCGCCCTTTTTCTTCGATCTCAACCTCAAATTTTGAAGGACCTTTTCCGGCGTGCTCACATCTTCAGATATGGAATCCGATATATTCCTGTTTTCCTTGCAATTGTAATCTTCTTTCATGCTCCGAATTCCGTCCTTTGATTCGATATTATCGCAAAAAGAAACACATTCAGGTGTCACACCTACCCTAGAATTCCAGTCTTCATCTGTTTCAAACCCAGAATCATAATCATCCCATGCCATGTTCAGTATCCCCCGAGCGTACCCTTCTCCACTTCCGAAAGTGTTAGTTGGTTCGAATCTTCGCTGTCATAGCTAGAAGTGAAATCTTCACTGTCCGTTTCTTTCAAATCTACCGGATGTGTGCTTTTGTCGAAATCCAGGGGCATCTTCACGGTTCTGCCGTCAACATTAACTGAAACGATTTGGTTGCCCAAGTCAATGCAGGTCCCTAGTCTTTCCATGGTAGGGCAGCCAATGATTGCATCGAAAGGGAGATCAGGCATGACAAGAAAGTCTAAATCAACTTTAGAGTCCCCAAAGAACACGGAAACCTTGTCAACAGTGCCCATGCATTTTGATACGGTTCCATCCGCCACAGTTATTCTTCGAGTAGTTGGAATAATTTCAAGACCTAGATCTGTCACCAAAGTTTCTGAAATAAGGTTTGGAACAGCGCCCGAATCGAAAAGAGCTTGGGTTTGCATTCCCAATACTTTGACTGGTACTAGTTTAAGACGTCTTGGTGCTGTCGAGGCCGATTGAAGAAACAGTTTCTTACCCTTAGCGGACTTATTAGACCTGATAATTTTTTTGAGTTCTTTCTCGCGTCCTCTGCGTCGCCCCTCAAAAGTTGACCAAACGTTATCCCAGTTGGGGCTGATGCAAGCTCAGCCACCAAATTGTACTTCTTCACATATTCTAGTACGTCCTTGGGATATTCTTAAATTTCTTACTCTTTTTCGTCTTCTTGGCCGGAGTGACTCCCACTCCTGGAACAACTTGATCAGACCTCTTGGTTCGAGGAGGTACAGGTGCTGGGATATGTTCCAGCATTCCATAATCTAGCCTAGGTTTTTCGATAAAATGTTCCCTTCCCCATCCCTTTTTGTCACATTGACTTGACTGATTTCTTCAGCGATGGATACGTTACCGGCATCCGTCAACTTGTGATCCTTTCTGTTTTGTAAGATTTTCATCTCTGGTCCTGACTCGCTCCTTGCGTCCGATAAATTTGCTTTTCTGTTGTCTTTAGACCAGCAGTTACTTTCATGATGCCCATATCGACCGCACTTTCCACAACGAGTGTTTCTATGTGGATTATCAGGACACCTATTTGCAAAGTGTCCAGGCTTGTGACAGTAGGAACAGACTTCTGCGGCCTTGGGGCCCCAGACTGGTTCTTCTTAATGGTAAGAGTAAGGCTTTCCAACTGCGAGGTTATCATGTCAAGTCGATTATCGAATCGGGTTTCCAACCTTTCTTCCAAGTTTTTGACATCGCTCCTGACTGATTCCAATGCTGCTGCGCTAGTAGCTGGCCTTTGATAATTCTTTTCAGGATGTACGATCGGCATAGATGTACGGGTTTCCCTCGGATTTCACTTAGTGACTGAAACGTCTCCGAATTTTTGACAAATTCTACTATGGTACCCTTCAGTTCATTAAAAGTGTGAGGGCCCTTGATGAGGAGGAAATCGGAGAGCCGCTTATCCCCCATCGCCGCCTTACGCAGCATTCCGTACTTGGCTTGGGCGTTGAACCCAGCCTTTTCATAGAGATCACACAAGTATACCAATGAGCTTAACAAATCGTCGAAGTTGAGCCGGGCCTCTATGGCGGTACGAATCATCTCATCTGGTTCTACCTCCTTAGCATATTCTTTCACAAGCCACTCACATACCTCACCGAAGTTACGCCCATTCCCGTTAAGAGACCACCCGTTGATAAACTTGGCCTTATATTTGTGCTTTGCGTCACCATGAAGATAGGCGAAGATACTTTCGGCCTTCTCTTCATCGCTCTTCTCACGCATCACAACGTTGACATATGTATAGAGAAACTCCTCAACGTCTTCATTCTTGCCCCCTGTGAACGTTATACGAGCAGCGTTGAGATCCATGATTACAGAAAAGAAATCCCCTCGAATGGTTCCCTAAGACTGCTCAACTCGAATACCTCGGGTGCAACCCCCTCCACAAGAGTACCAAATGATAGGGGTAAATCGTCGGGAGAAGAGATATTCAGAATCAACACCCCAAGAAGGAGGTGTTGCAAGCGACAAAAGTGCTACCGTGGTATAGTTGAACGAACGAAAAGGAGTGTATAGGGAAGACAGTTGAATGGGCTACAAGCAAGTATGGAAGGGGCAGGGTCTACCACCTATGCTTAGTGACTAGGGTAAAATAAATGCTTCTTGGGTCTGAAGTTGACTCTCAACTTCCTAACTATTTGGGACTGAGCTTGAAGCTGTCTGCCAACTTGCTTGACCTCTCCATGAGGAAGCGGTTTACTCAGCTTATATAGACTTTTGGCTACCCTAAAGTCCGAACAAAACTACAGAAGGTACCAGGAAATGCAAAACAATTTGTGTGGATGATATACTCTAAACAAAAGATACTTAAGAAACTAACAATCAATGAGGTCCTCTTATTTCCCATTCTCTAAATCAGATCCAAACAACTCCTCTAAAATATCCATGCTGTCCAAGCAGTCCCCACAAATATCTGCGAATGGCTCACAGCTCTCTATTCCCTCCTGGGAGATATCTAAACTACTAAAGATATCTCCATCCGGTTCCAGCGTCGGCACCACTTGATCCATACTCTCCAGTCCAGGCCCCACCAGTACAACACTTTCCATGCCCCCATTTCCCTCTTGCAACTCGTCCTCGTCCTCGTCATCCTCCTCTTCCTCCTCTTTATCCTCATCCTCATCCTCATCCTCCTCCTCAACCTCATCTTCATCCTCATCCTCCTCTTCAACCTCATCCTCATCCTCCTCTTCAACCTCATCTTCATCCTCCTCTTCAACCTCATCCTCCCCGTCCTCCCCGTTATTAACCTCATAGACCAATCCAGGGGCTACCCACTCCTCAAAAGTCTCCCCAGCTCCCTCCTCGATGTCCCACTCCCGCCCCTTACCTACCTCCTCCGCCTCATCCTCAATAAAGAGGCGACGCACGAATTCGATGACCTTTTTCTTGGTTTGCCGGCGCAGGTAGTCATCGCGGTCAGTAGGTCCGAAAGGGAGTAGGGGAATAGAGTTTAGGGGGCGGGGATGATGATTTTTGGAAATGATTTTCGAGGGGCGTAGATTGGTCATTTTGGTAGTTTTGGGGGAATGGGAGGTAATGGAGGGTGTTTCGGGTGTGTGGGGGGGGAGAGGTGTGATTAGCAAAATGATCGGGGACGTCTAAAACTTGGAATAAAGGGGTTTAAATAGGCTCCCGGGGCAGGTTCTATAGATTAGAAATAGGTAAAACAAATCTGCAAGGGATTTTTGTAGTAGTGCATTTGCGCCCTTTTTCTCAAAAAAAACGAATTTGGAGGAGGAGGTAAGCAAAAAGGGAAAAGAACTTGATTCGGGATCGATTCAGAGGGGTAGATACAGTATAAAAATATCTAGATAAAATGGAAGTAAATTTGGAGAGGACCGCGGTAATGATAAGCGAGGTTCAGGGAGGACGAGGAAGGACCGGAGCTATAAGCAAATTTGGACAAGGAGAGGTAGTACAGTAAACTATAAGCCTGTAGATGACGGCGACAAAAATAAATCTGCGCCTAACAATACCTATGCATACCTGATTGCCTGTTCTGCCACCCATAAAGTGTTCTCCCCCAACCTACGCCTTCCGGCTGGGGGAGTATTGGGTATTTTGCTGTTGGAAGATATATTCGAACTATCCTAATGTGTTCCATGCAACCACAATCGACTCAAAAATGTGTACCGACCCAGTAAATGGGGAGGAACTACGTTCCCCAAAAGGCCGGTGAAAAATCAACGCAGCTTGCTTGTCGCTATTGGTGGTGGCTGCAAGTGCATTGGCAGGTCACTGCATATCTGGTGTCCCGTCCCGGCCATGCTCCACACCTCCCCAAAACCATGATCCTCACACACATCCATACCTTAGATCTTCTCTTAACGTCACAAATTACGTGACTCACAGCGAGCAGTCCCCTAACCCGTTACGTTATCCCGTTACGTTGACTGTTCCAAATCGACTAAAAACAAGTCCCGAGCCCTTTTAGGTCGGCTGTGGTCTTTATAACAGGGCAACGTAATGGGGGCCGATTGTAGAGAGGAGAATGGACTGCGAGTGATGAGCGCAGTGCTTCCAATAGCATGTGGGACCGCAACACGAACCCTCTTACCCTGTTACCGCTCCGTTTGCCCTGGAACACAGCTGCAACTATTTCTCTACTACGTTGAAATGGAAAATGGTTTGGTTTACTGCGTGTAATGGAAAGGTTGGGAGTCTTCTGTACGTTGAAATGGGGTTTGAATTTACTGCAGTACTTCAGATGGCTGAGAACCTGAAGAGTTCTACAGGTGGTCGGTGGGTGTTGTGTAATATCGCAAAACTCCATTGTTCCTCCCCACTTGCTAGAGGGTCACTCAGAGCTATACACTCGTGTTGGTTGGGGATGTTTCTCAGTCGGCAACGCGAGCGGTAGATGCTAGTTTCAATGGTGCAGCATAACATTGAACAATGGAGTGGACAGGGTTGAGCGCGGGGGTTTTCGCTTGAAACCTGCCTCCTTCCTAACGGGGCAGACACCAGGCTACTGGGTTCTTGCGTGGATTGCGTCTATTCCCCTTTGTTTATTCGTTCTGATACCATTCAGAGCACTCCTATATTATGCAAGTTCTAATATTCCCAACAAATGTGAGCCCGTGCGCATGAATCAGCCATTACAGCCTGGAGTAGCTCTACTCTTCTCGAAGGAAGTATTATAGGTTAGAAGCACAAGGATTCTGCCGGTGAGTCCACTTATCATTACTACTCCTGAGAGCACTACGTAGCACAATCGTCGGTTCATTTTATGCGAGAAGTCAAACATCGGTATGAGTTAGTTCATTACAAGCGAAATCGTCATAGATGAGGGAGCATTACTTAAGGATCAACCGTAGTCTTCTTGGATGATGCAAGTTGGCGCTATTTACAGAAAAATGTACACGGGAACTGGCAACCATCGATATTTCTCATAGAATGTCAGTAATAAAGCTGCTTTGCGCCATTACAATAAGTCACATCACTCATCAAACACGAGACAGAAGTAAATGAACCATCTTGAGAGCAATATTTGCGTAGAGTAGTAATCCCACCTTAGAAAATAAGCGAGACCGTAAAGATCAAGCAACCATGCTCCACTTCTGTGGGGCATTTGAGCTCTATGATAATGTTGCATCACCAAGTAAGACGTCAGTGCCACTAAACCCAAAGGTACCAAAAATTACCCTCTTCTTTCCTTTCTCGCGATCTAATTCTCTTGTTCCCCTCCGATCAAATATAACTCGAGGCTCGTCATAGGGAGATTTCTATTAGGTATTTGAATAGCAGCTCACCGAAAACACTATCCCAGTGATAGATCCCTGTCCCTTCACTTCGGCCTGCTTGATGGCTGGCCTGAAGGTAGCTTTTTAGGGAGCGTAATTCCTTCCCCATTACTGTGTCGGGAAACCTTTTTTGAGTCGATTGCGGTTGTCTGGAAAACCATGGGATAGATCGGATATATCTTCCAAGAGTAAAACACCCAAGCCTTTTTCTCTTCTACACAACACCTTCTTTTACGTGCATCCAGATTCTCACGGCACTCGCAGAGGCATAATTTTCCGTAGTCTGATCAATAATGAGACAGCATATCAAAGCTTCGCTAGATGCAACAACTGCGGAGTACAGAAAATGTCATGCAGGAGTACGGGATAAATCTTATGAAAAATTTTCACTAGTTGCTATGCTATTGTCCCGTTACAGGTGTATATTAGTTTAGATTACATTCAAAGCATATGTATTTTGTAGTTGTAGTGGTCTATGCTGACGATATCGCACTACTTGGGAACGTGCAGCCAGCAGTAAGCAGAGTCATCTTATATTTCGGGAACCATTTCGAGATACGGATCTCGGAAAAGATTGAAAAATTTTTACGAATGATTGTTAAGGACAGCGGAAGTGAGGTCAAATTGCACAATCAACCAATGATGGAACGCTTGTTGAAGTCATTTGGGGTGGCTGAGTGTAAAGCGGTCGCCACTCCCTTTCCAGCGGGATTGAACTTGAAGTGTGCTGAAGGAGATGTTTTGTCAAATTCAACGCCCTGCAGACAATTAGTTGGGTCTTTAATTCATCTGGCAAATAGTATAAGGCCATATATCACGTACTCTGTGCAATACCTTTCTCGATTCATGCATAATCCGACAGAGCTCATTTGAAAAGCGGAAAATATTCTGATATCTCTAAAGGGCACAAAAGCACTTGCCATTAGGTACTGTTATGAGGAAAGTGGTATTATAGTAACATTTTCCGATGCAAATTGGGGGCAAGAAAAGCTTAGTGGAAAATCAATTAGCGGCCGCTGCTTTAAGTTTGCAGGTGGACTATGGAGCTGGCGCTCGAAGCAGCACAGAATTGTTGCCCGTAGTTTCGAGGAGGCTGAGTTTATCTCCTTGGCCTTTTGCGTAAGGGAAGTAATTTGCGTGAAGAAATTCAAAACCAACTTGAAGCTGGTGCTACCTCATGATAAGGTGGATCAGATATTTAATATATCTATCGGTGAGGACAACGTTGCGTGCATCAAGAACGCTTATGACCAAACAGTCTTGGAGCTGCCTAAACATATAGATATCAAATACCAAGTGCTCGTGGACCATATCCGAAAAGGGGGCTCGGGGCTATACTTCGTATCGAACAATGATATTGTTGCTGATATAATGACAAAAAAACCTCAAGCGCATTAAATTCATCAAGATTATAAAGCATTCAGGCATTTCTTAGACTACAGAAATGAAAAACTCTTCCAAAAACGAACACCGACATATCGAAGAACAACGGTTCAAGGTAGGAGATTAGGTCCTAGTCCCATACGGGCAGGCTTTTGTTGGAACTTTAAAATGGCCGGCCTTGTTTTCACGGTACTATGGGCTATGTAAGATCGTGAAGGCCAAGCACCTCAGATACGAACTATGTTCAAGGAACGAACGAAAGACTCGACGACCGATTCATGCCCGAAGATTTCTACTCTACACTCAAGGACCCCCGCATCACACGGAGTAGAAAATTGATATGTCGCCCCGGGGCCTGACTTAGGAAGGGGGTGAGATTCAAAGGTCTAAGGGAAAATTGGAACGTTACGGATGTTGGAACCAGAGTTGCTACAGGCATTTGCAAAACATTTGTACCAGGCATAAGCAAAAAGGGGTCTGGGCTAGACCTAAATTCGGGCAGGGCATTGTTACATGTAAAAAACTTTAAATGCGTAACTAGACACGTGTCGCTTACAAGAAAGTTAAAATCTGGGCATAAACAATGAAAAAAAAAGTTGTACCATGGGTAATGTAAAAACCCGGGCAAATGCAATGCATAAGAAGAAGTTTAATGCATTCAGTATCTACTGGGGACTGCGCACGTCATAACAATACGGCTAAGATCTAACCGGATGTATCTCGTCGTCCATGCGCATTGGGGCTAGGGAAAGGATAGCTTGAGCAATGGATGATCAGAGGGTACAACTCAGTCGCTGGTAGATACGGCGGCGGAAAACGCCAAGTGTCGAGTGACACTTGGACGCGATCCGCGGAACTAACTCCTCGATAAACGCAATCGTATCAGGGGAAGGGGCACCCAGGGAATCAAACGCCAGAGGTCGAAACGTGAAGTTCGGCGTGTAAGGCGCAGAAGATGGGCCAGTCAAGGGAGCGGAGAAGCGTCGGGTGAGGTTGCGTTCCAGAATTGTAACCTTGTCGCGGGCCGCCAGTTAAGGAGAGCCACCGGAAACCTGGGTCGCCTTGGTGCGAACTGCGGCCTTGAACGGTGAGAAGACAGTGATTTCACACGCAATGGGGCGAAACTTTGTGCCATTCTGGGTTGGTGGTGGTTGTACAAAGAATAGAAACGACATGTACCTAGTACAATGTAAGTAAGATTAAAAAAATGACATGTACTTGTACCAACCCACGAGACCCAGTGGCCTGGTGGGGGAACAAGTGGTATCAAACGGACCAGACCTCGGGTTCTATTCCGGAGCGTGCACGCTAAAACCACACGAATATTCGTGTGGGTCAGAGGATACAAGGCACTGTCGTTTGGAGTCTGGTTCTAGTCTGATGACCTATCTTGGATTTACTTAGAGCTGTATCTTCTCCACCCTGGCAGTGGGAATAGATTTCGTAGCCAAGATCTCGCTAAGTGAAGGCTGGAAACTAGTCGCCATTCATTGTATTCAATGACCAATCGACAGTACCCGGAACTATGCGATAGGGTTTCCTCTGGCGGGGAACCACACTTTTTTTATTCTTCAACCAAAGTACTTGAGGAGTCCAAATCCTCTTCGGTTGACAAAAGGAAGTCGCTAAATTCGTCAACAGTCTTAATTTTGTTCACCTCCTTATCAAAAGAAAGGTAGTTTTTCGCAATTGTGACCACATTTCTGGTTGAAGTTGTTGATATACGATTCCTGATCAAACTATAAAGTCTTCCAGCCTGACTGAATACCCGTTCGCTGTCTTTCTGAGAACCAGGAACGCCAGTGAAAAAGCGGCACATTCTTGCTCCTGTTGGGAATATCGACTCCCTCTTTTGAATCCATTACAACTTATTGTCATCCACACTTGAATGTATCTCTTTCCTAAAAATTCGGAGCTCGGCTTTAACTCCTTCTGCTATGTTTTCGTCCTAAAATTTTGACTCTTTTTCAATAAAACAATCCTCAATTTGATCAGTGTCGACAGTTCGATCCTCTGAATTCTCAATTGAAATGCCCATTTCTCTTGGAACCATACAAGCTTTCTTCGCGCTAATTAGAAGCGGAATTTTTACTTGATCGTCGTACTGCTTTCTTATCCTCCTTGCTCGGGATGGATCTGATATGTGAAGAGCCGGGATTGATCTTATATGTGAAGAGTCATCAATCTTGATTTCATGTTCTTTAAAGCGGGATCAAATACGATGGCTACGTGACGATGAGCGAACATTCCTTGCGGGTCTTGAACTACGGAGAAAGGATACAAAATTTCTCCAAACGATTCCAAACTTCTGAAGACATCTTTGATATCAACATCTCAATTTGCTGATCAAAATCGTCACTTGAAACCGGAATAATGGTTCTACAGTTCTCCTTGAAAGCTTGATACACTGACACAATCTCTTCCAGTGCCTCACTAATACACTAAAAATTCTGTTGGCTTTTTAAGGTAATAAAAATCAGCTACTCCAACGTTTCCACAATGCATTGGACAACATCCCACGTCTGTTGAGTTGGAACTCTTTTTCTTGGACCTCGATCTTGCTGAGAACCAAAACACCACCAGAAAACATTCTTTTACTTCAAAATCATCCTCATGGTCACAACAACGCTGAAAAATCTCGTTTTGACGGGAGTGGAAATCATTCCTTGCGGAATATCCTTCTTGCTTACATGCCTCATACCATGCTTTCCCACCTTTTGAAGACTTCTTCGACCATGGGATGCATTTTTGTAGAGCACTTCTAATCGCGTTAAAATATATCAATGGGAGTCCTTCACAAACTGTTTTCGATAATGCTGCGTTGCAGGCGCCAGACACAATATGTGCAAAACAGGTTGCCCTAAAACAATTTTTGATGTCGGCCGCTTCAAATGATGATACCCACTGGAGTGCATTTGTGCATGCCTTTAGATTGGCACCACCGTCCTTGATGCACGCGATAACATTATTCGTCAATTCATACTTTTTAGTTGTTCCGAAGCATCATACTCAACTCCTGAATACATGCGTTATCACATTCAATGAGAGCAACATGAACTTGCACATTATGATAGTCCTTTCAACTCCATTTGCAGTAAGGTCGAAAATTTATTGACATCCTCTGCTCATCCACGGATCAAAATATATACTCACCGAATCCAGAGAAGAAAGCTTAGGCTTGATAAAATTCTTTTCAAATTCCTTTCTGAAAGCAGGGATAATCTTCTCTCTGAACGTCATCTTCTTCGGCATAATTACTCTTGGGTTGATTTTGAGAACAACTCGAAGAAAATCCGAATGCTCCACGAATGAAAATGGAAGACCAGCCCTAGTCAAGAGCAAGACGAGATTCTTATTAACTTCATTTGTTGTATTTGAACTTGGAGAATACTTCTGATGCGTTGCCAAAATGGTCTGGAAAGTATTTTGCTTTTTCCTCTCCGGCTCTGGATTCTTGTTATGCAATATCTCGATTTTTCCATCAAACTTGAATGGTGATCTTTCAATTGGCGTATAAAAGAATTAGTTCCTGCACTGTTCTTGATGGTCATTATTCCCTTCCTCTCCCTTTTGTTTAGAGAATCAGATGCATCAGCTTGTGGGGAACAAACAATACATGCAAATTTAGAGTCTCCCAAAGGCTTGTAGAATCCCCAAAGCAATGAATTATTTCCATTCTTTTTGTTTTCGTTCCATTTCTATGTTTCTATTCTCGTAATATCGATTGTTCTTGTTGAGTCATGCGTTACTTCAACTATATCATCGTTGTTTTTGTCTTGCCTCACTAAGGTTGTTGACTTGATTTAGTTGATGAAATTGGCCATGTTCCTTGTTGGTCTGAGTGCGGGTTGCTGTATGGAGAGTAGAGCTTCTTCTTCCGGGCCTTCGTCGTAAAGTGAAACACTACCCGTAGGAGTACATATGTGTAAACTTTTCTCAACGGCGACATCGACCTGTAGTCTTTCTTGATTGGTGTATTAGTACATGAGTAGTTTCTCAATTGTGTGGTACACGTGGTCCAACAGTAAGGGTACAAGTCCGGGGATTAAAATATTTCTCTCGCATGTACTGCAGTACATTTACAGTACCTGGCATTCATTACTGTGGTTCAAGTACATGTGCAATGTACTTGTTCATGTATTTTTTCATGTATCGCTTGGTGACACGTACACGACAACCCTGGTTAGAACCCTCCATAACAAATTGGAACGTTACGGAAGGTGGAACTGTCCGTAACCCCTAAAAGACCAAAATACCCTTCTAGAAAAATCTCACTTCGGTTTAGTCACTTGAAAAAGACAAAGTAGGGGATTTTAGTATTGTAAGAGTCGATTTTTCTTGCATTTTTATGATTTCAGTACTATATAGTGAAGAATTGAAATTTTCTCGCTGTCTATACATACCCCGGTTCTGGCGGTCGGTCAGAACCTCGACAACAAGCAACAATAAAAAAAATCCTGTAAACCAAAAGCAACCATCTCAACCTGCCCCCCCCTTCCTCTCCTTCTGTGCACTGCTAACCGACCTTTAAACCCCGCTCAGTGTAATTCGTCGGGCGGCGTCGCTTGTGTGTATGCAAGGGCGTCGTTCTGGATACCTACCTAAACTTTCTCGCTGCAGAGGGCGGGGCACTTCTTGTGCACAGGTAAGCAAGGAACAGTTGGAGAAACTCCGCCCTAGTGGCATAAAGAGGTGGGAAAGAGGCCACTCCCACTTTCGGATCATCCAAGGTCAGCATCGGTCGTGCCTGCTTAACGGCTCTAAATGTTGGCCATAGCAAGGAAAGAAAGAAGGCAAAAAGGAAGAGGGAAGTAGCAAGCCACCACTGCAACGTGTGAAACTTCCGAACGCCAAGCCAACACCATTTTGAGGCCCACAAAGCCGGGCCCGAGCTCCTCAACGCTTTGATTCGTCACCAACCCCTCTGATCCCTCTGTCTGGACAAATCGCCTCTAGTGTGATTGTGGCACTCGTGTAAGCTCAAAAGTTGATCTGCGCTTACATCTTTTCAGTCGAAAGCACCGGAGGGACCTGGCGTACGGAAACAACGAGAAATCCTGACACTCACCTCTGCTTTGAATTGAGTACCGCCCCTGAACGTTGAACTAGCGTAGGAATATCGAACTCATTGAATTATTTCGAGAAGAAAAGAAAAGAAAAAACCCAAAAAAGCACTTTTACAGTAGGTCTCTCCACCAAAGAGTACGTAAATACGCAATGACCAAATAAGTGCAAAACTATCAGGCTTGAACTGTACTCCCCATATGTCTCTTACGGACACCAAAATTTACTGCTTTTAGTGCTTAATATTTTAAAAAATAAAACTTATCCTTAAATTGACACAGGCAAATATTAATGACGAAATGATTAAAATTTATTTGAATAACTACTCAAATTCAATCTCACGGTCACTGATTTCGACAGCACGGAACTTTAAATCAATAATGCGACGGCGCTTCGTGCGGTACCACTCCTGTATGCGCTTTTCTTTTCTTACAAACCTCATCACCTATCGAATAAAGCCGTTTTTTGAAACGTCTATGGTGACTCGCATCCTCATTTCTGAGAGGATGCATCTGTATATGAACGTTGGTGAGAGCAACAAAAATTTGAAAAACAGGATCATACCTCTCCTCTCTCCATCTCAACTTGCTCCCAATTACGTTTTAAAGCAAACACATGCGATCAAAAAAGTTCTCCCCTATTACGCGATCCGACGAAATCTTCTTGTTTCCCGTTTCCGCCTCCCTCGATAACACGCCATTCTTCGGCTTCTTCTTTGAAAATATAGCCCGTACAGTTTCCCTAGCCCCTTGGTATCCCTTGTCCATCAACACTCCCCATTCATCAGGGAACTTTTCACAGAGCACTCCAATGTCAGGGATAGAGCCATCAATGTTACTCTTCCTCAACGCTTCCTTATGAAAATCAAAATTACACTGAAATATCTCTAGATCCGACAGTGACCCAGAGTAGTGACGGGAGCATTTTAGAGCTATTCCGTTCGGTAAAACACTAACCTCAACCTTGAAACCATACAACTTGTGCTTGCCGCTATAGTAAGCCTTCCCCTCCTGCATGTTCCCGCTCGGTCTGTTCGCTTGATGGAAAGTAAAATCTGTGACATATCTTGCGACCGGAAAATGATGGAACCGTGTACCATCTTTTATGAGCGTGTTGTACGAAAAAATCGTGGCGTTTCGTACAACTAGCGCTTCATGCATCGGCTTGCTTAACAGGTCCATAAACTTCTTCATCATCCTTTCAAAGGAAGGGCCTTTTAAATTGAACCCCTTTGCCAACATATCCCAGCTCCCTCCATGTTTCAGTACCGTTAACATCATAAACAACATGTCCTTGCCAGTGTGCTGAGACTTACCACCTGGACCTATATTGTACACCTCATTAATAATATCGGACAGGCTGTTCCAAACGGTCTAAAACTGAGCGGCGTCGAAATTCGCTAAGTCATGGATCGCTTTGGACCCCCCAGATTCGTAAAACATATCAAAGATAGGGCAGGGAGAGTCTGATTCGTCGTCGGTACTGTCTGCGTCTTCATCGTCGAACTCGTTTAGTTCGTAGTTGCGCTCATAGGCCACATTAGCGAGGATCTGAAGGGCATTTGTGGCTTGGGTTGGTGAAGGAAGGGGGATCTGGTGGGTGGAGGTGTGAAGCTGGGATGGGGTAGGGGCCATAATACTCTGTGGGTTGGGTATTGGGGCAAGGGACTTGATGCAGGCCCATCAAATCTGCATCAAGTCCCGAAGATTGTGTTTTTATGTAATGACTTGGTCACTACCAAAACGAGCGGCTATTTGATTTTACAGTTTAATCACTGACCTATTTCGCAGTTTTAAATCTGGCGCCCAAAATTACTGTATTCTTGTCGTCATACAGACTGGTGGTGGTAAATCTTTATTGGTTGTACAAAGTCGCACAGAAGCGTGCGGAGGGTATTCATAAATTACAGACTTGTGGCTGTCTTTCGCATTATTATGGGTCATTACTTAATATTCATGAAACTGGCCTTGTTTCTACAATAGTATTGGCTCTTTCGAATGCCCCCCCCCCTCTTTGATAGAGTGGTCTAGTAGGTCGAAACCTATCCTAGGATATTCCGGGCCACAACCGACCATATTTTTCAAATATTAAATCACCCCACATTTACCCCTTTGCAAAACTTGGTGCCATTAAATTGTGAACTTTTTCAGAATTTCTTAAAGCTTAAGTTTTGTAATAATAATATTATTATTAATTAATTTAATAATAAAGTGCTCTTACGAGCGCTATTTGTGCAGGTGGTCTACTTTGCTGAAATAAATCCGTTTCATTAAACGGATAAATTATTCAGAATGCGCCCAAAACCTGACGGAATATCGCTATCGCTCGCAGTGCAAGAAAAAAATTGCCCATGTCTTTGGCAATGAGAACCATTTTAATTCGAAGTGGACTTGAATCAAACATTCAAGATCCCGCCCTTTTCCTCATCTTTAACTGCCAGCTCCACATCCGCCCTTCCGCCGTAGACTCCTCTCCCTCCACCAACCAAACCAACCATGGCCTCCCCAATCGACCAAACCAACGTCTCCAAACTCCTCCTCTCCTTCCCCCTTCCCAACCCCACCTCCACCTCCCCTCCCCCCCTCCATCCGACGTTCTCCACCTAACCAAACCCCCCCCCTAGCCTTCAAGGTCAAAACCACAAATCAAACCCGCTACATCGTCCGCCCCAACTTTGGTCCCCTCCCTCCCAACTCCACCCTCGCCATAAACATCACCCTCAATCCACCCTACCCCACAACCTCCGGTCCCTCCAAAGACAAACTCCTCCTCATGTTAGTCCCGGTCACACCCCCCGCTCCCGCCGCCCTTCCACTCGACTTTTGGACCGTCCACGAACAACACCCCGAAGTAGTCCGCGTAATCCTCAAAGTTACCTTTGAGTCCGCCACTCCTCCATCCGTTGACACTCCGCAACTCCCCGATCCCGATCCGCATCCCATTGTCACCACCCCGACTCTCAATCCATCCCCAGCCGCCGCCGTCGCACCCAATCCAACACCCACAGGAGTGGAACCCACGGACTTGGAATTGATGGGTGAGGCCAATTATGAGGCTGCATTGGACCGTGCAAGGGAGTTGCAGCGCATGTTGGAGGCCAAGAATTTGGAGTTGGCTCGCTTGAGAATGGAGTTGGCAGAGACAAAAGCGGAGAGTGAACGCGTCTTAAAGGAAGCCCCGAAGCCGCCTCTTGGCGCGGGAGGGGAGGGGGGTTGGGCGATCCGGTAGGGGGGGTTGGCTTGCTCGGTTGGGCCATTATGGGACTTGTCGTTGTTGTCCTGCTGGTTAATTTGTACAAGGTGTTTTGAGCGCGTCGTGAGTGCTGCTTGTTGAAATTCGCGCATAGGGGGAGGAGCTGAGGGACAGTGCAGGTGCAGATTTGTGGAGCGTGTTGATAGTTTGTGGCGAAGATTCTGTGCGCATGCGGTGTGACCGGCGATGGGCAGGGGTTTGAGAATGGATTTGCGGTGTTTTATCTCAGGCCGGGTGAGGAAATTGCAATAGCGTCCTATCTCGCACTACCGAGCTGGAATGGTCTTGTGCTATAGGGCGTGTGACGCCATAACGTGGTGGGGACGGAGGGCACGGCTGTGAAAAGTTGTCATGGGATGGGATGGCTGGGAGATTTCCCCACGTCTAGGCCAAAAGGCCGTGTCGAGCTCGGGTTTGGCGGGCCTAAACGCGTGCAAGCGCTTCATCTCTTTCCATTTGTTTTTGCGAGGGAAACGCTGAGGTAGTTAGTGTATTGGGATGGTTGGTGCCAACTTGTCCTCTACATTGCCTGCCATTCTTAGGTTGTGAACATATAGCTCTTACGTATGGCATAAACATACAATCAGAAATTGATCCCCATGCCGAGGCCGAGAAAGTGTTTGACCGGGAGCATTTGATAACAACTTGCGGGATATTGCCGCGCGCGCCACAGATCGATCATGCAGTCTAGGCTGGAGGTAGATAGATGTGACGACCCCAGCAGTCTGGCAAGACTTATTCCACTGCTATCGATGCTATCGCAAATATGGCACAACAATCTCGCTTGGCCAGAAAATCGCCTCGGCGCTGCGCTCTGATCCGAAATCTGCACCTCCACACCAGCACCGAACAATACCTGTGGCAACATACATCTTTACGTCTGCATGACATGGACAAACCTTTGCACGACCAACGCATTCGGTCACAAGTCTGCCCTTTACTTTAAACATGATCACTCTTCAAACCGTTCGCAAAGATCACTCCAGCCTCATGCCTCGACACTCAACTTGAGGTACTTGGCATAGGGCGGGAAGGCCAGCGAAAACCTCCCCGCAACCGCCGGTCCGTGCTCCGCCTCCATCTTGTACTCACCCATCACCCTTAGTTTAGCTCCTTTCCCGCAAGGCAGTGCATCCAAATCCTCTACCACCTGCTCCAACAGCTCCTCCCTCTTGTCTTCTGGCCCGACACCCAATTGTAACACCAACGCCCGCTCCACTGCTGCAATCCCATCGGCCATAAATCCAACCATGAACCGCTCCTCGTCCGTTTGCACCCGCTCTCCCAGCGCCTTGATGCGCACCACCATGCCGCGATATACATCTAAACTTCCCTCCTTCATAGTAGGGACCCCAGCCACGTATTCCAGGTAGTCTAGGATCAATCCCCCACCGACCGACCAGTCTTTGATGTGTTTTCTCCCTCCCAGCGCCGATAACAGGTCCCTCACCACTCCATACTGCCCCACCTCCCTCCGCGCCACCATCTCCGGAAACACAACCTCGGTGAGCAATCCGTGCGCCGTTGCCGCCCCTTCCTCGGTTCCCGCGCGTACCCACCATTCACATTCCTTTAGATACTCCCTGTCTACGTGAGCCATCACCGCCTTGGCCTCGGCGATCCATTCTTTCGGCACTCTGAGCACATCCTCAAGAAATCTTTCCGGTTCAATTTCACCGCATACTTTGCGCAAATTCTGCTCCCTACCAGCCTTTCGTTTGTCAATCTGGCTCCCATCTCGCTGCCTCATTGCCTCCGCTTCCCATTCCACAAAATCAGCTGCAATTTTCGGCCAATTCCTAATCAGCTCCCTCTTGAGCACGTGTTCAGATACCCCCCCACTGCAGCGTACATAAAATGACCACAAGTGCAAACCATCCGCCTCGAGCTGCGTCGCAAATTCATCGGCCAGCTTGGCTCCACCCCTCGCAATCTCCGCCCTGTCGATCAGCCCCGTCATTGTCTGATACAACAGCCAGGAAAAGCGGGCATCCATTGGGGGCGTACTCACTGCCAAAGCTTGCATTTGCGTAAACCCCACTCTGTAACGGATAGGAGGCCATCGGATCGGCATACATCCGAAGCAAGTGATACACTACATCCGTATACCCCCCGCAGCCGTGCGGCGCCTCCGTCGAGATCTGCGAGCGTGGGATGGCATGCACAGCCGCGGAGATTCGCTCCGCCTGCGACGGTTGGCTCGACCCGGAACCATGGAAAAATTCGAGGATAAACACGCGGTACCACGATAGACCCAGGTAGCGCGCCACAGAGCCCACATGTCCGGCGAGAGTAAGCAGGATCAAGCGCTCGTCAATGGACACGGCGGCAGTGTCTCGACAATGCTCCAAGATGGTGTCCCACTGTTCCTCTGGAATCTGATCCAAGTCTGTGCCTAATCGGTGTCCATCGGCCGCCTGGTCACCGACTTGATCCTGCTGGAGTTTTGGGGCCAGGTCGTATGCCGCAAGCTGTGCGTCGGCATCGGCGCGGAGGTCTTCCTTGGGCGACTCGAGGGCCCTAGCGACCAGCATGGCCAGTCGCAGATAGCCTGCCGCTGTAGTAATAGCCACAGCCTCTTCAATGTTGCCCACGGACAGCTGAATAAACGCGGCGCGTAAACCAGCGCCCTTGCAGTTGGTCTCCAGATCAAACGCCGTGCCGGCCGGGCCGGCGGCCCACTCTGCCATCCTTTTCAGCAGGGTATCATCGCCTTGATACAAGACATCGGTATGCTTTTTAAACAAGGCATGGACCAACCAAAAGGCCACATGAGCATGCCCAGCATTGACATCGCCCGACTCGAAACAAACGCTCAACTCCTCCATCAAGGCGGCGACGGTACCATCGGCAACCTCGTCCCTTCCCAAAAACGCGTCCTTCAACGCAGGGACCCTGACACCCTGCGGCTGATCATGCATGACACGCTCGGCCTCCACGGTCGCAACATACCAAGCAGTACAATGGACCCTCAAGACCCTGGCGACCAAATGCCTGGGGACCTTCACCCCCCCCATGATACAAGTCTGCGACATCGACTCCAAAACGAGGCACTGCAAACGGGTCATGAACATCCTGAATACCATAACCAGGGCACAAGATGACTCCCCCCGGACCAAACGCAAGCCTGACACTCCTGCCCAACATCAAGCCAACATCCAGCCAACATGCCTCCCTGGATCCCCCGATGGCCTTTTCCAACTCAACGACCCGGGAGTGCGGACCTAGGAAACAGCGGGTCCTTCCTAAGCGGGGCGGCACCAAAGTGGCCAGCCTCCCTAACAACAGCGCGTTCCCCAACGGCAACAGCGTGGGTGTGTTCGACGGCATGGTCGACATCCATCATGGATACATCGGAGTGATGGTGGAGCGTACGGTTGGTGTTTGCGGGCGGGGCCACGGGGAGCTCCTCAAACAAGGCGGCATGGACGGTGGACGGATGGTGGACATTGGGTTGCAGCCAGGAGCGGTGGACGAGGTGGGGGGATGGGGTGGGGGTCGGTGGGGAGATTTTGGAGGGGGTGTGGGAGGGAGGGGCGGGCCACGGGAGGGTCGTCGTCGAGCAAATGGCCGACG
This sequence comes from Kappaphycus alvarezii, assembly GCA_002205965.3. Lineage (NCBI taxonomy): Eukaryota > Rhodophyta > Florideophyceae > Gigartinales > Solieriaceae > Kappaphycus > Kappaphycus alvarezii. The sequence continues at coordinate 144,725 of NADL03000078.1, read as the reverse complement.
CCGAGGACGCGACGGGAGGGGCGGGAGGGTTGATTCTGAGCGAGTTGGTGGGGTGGGGTGGGGGGGGGTTGGTGGGGGGGTTGAGCGGGGGGGGGAGGTTGGTCATCGTCGGAATTTTCAATGTAGCGGTAGCGTGAAAAGTGGGGCACGAGAAAGGTGAGGGAGGTGGGGGTTGTGGAGATGAGAGGGAGGGAGTGGGTGCGGGCCCAGTGTTTGGCTAGGGCTGGGGTGACGGATGGGAGGAGAGGGTAACTCGGGCGGGGTTTGTTTAGGGGGAGTTGGAGGGGATGGAGATGGAGGTTGGGGTGGAGGATATGTGGTGGAGTGGGGGGTTGGGGGGGGCGTTGGGGAAGAAGAGGGTGTGGCCGTGTTGTGTTGTTACGGAGAGGGGCATTGTGGGGAGGAAAGGGAAAGGGAAAGGGAAAGGAGGACGGGACGGGGACGGGGACGGGGACGGGGACGGGGACGGGGACGGGGACGGGGACGGGGAAGGGGACGTTGGATGACGGGGGGATAGGAAGAATCTAGCTTCGTCGCAAATATGTAGGTGCTGGATCTAAGAGTAAAGCAAATTTTGGAAAAGTGGACCGGCACCTGGACCTGGACCTGGACCTGGACCGGCCGGGGCGTTGTTTATCTTTTTTCGCTTGCAGCACTGTAGCAACGGGCCATTTTGGATGCAATATGCAACTGACCGTTGCATTTCAACAGCCGGCACCAAAAAATATTCAACGACTTTAATAACCGCCACTTACCATCAACCTGGCCATCATCCCCTCCACCTTCAACACCCCGACTCGCAAGCGGCCCCATCCTTCTCAACTATTCACCCCCTCCCCCCCACGCAGTGTCTTCAAAATGCCCGCCCCAACCCCATCTCCAACCCCAACCACAACCACAACCACCACACCCACACCCACACCCACACCTACATCCCCCCAACCACCCACCACATCCACCAACCAATCCCTCCCTCGCGAGCTCCAGACCATGGAACGCCACCTCTCCCACTCCACCGCAGAGTACATCCACGCCACCCGCCGCATGATCTACCTCACCAAAGCAATCGACCTCACCCTAGAATCCCTCTACACCGGTCCCGCCCTTTCCCGCGCCATATGGCGCTACGAAGCCCTCTGGCTCCCCCTCCTCGCCGCAATATCCGACCCACCCCCTCATCCCCCCGCCACTGGACCACCCACACCTTTGCCTCCAAAGTCTCCGAGATTCGCGCAAAGAACTTTGCAAAAGGAGGTCTCCATCTCACCCCCACCCACCTCATTCCCCCGATAGACATTGCATGGGTCTGGCATGTACATCGCTTAAACCCCGACATGTACCACCAAGATCTCACCCGTTTTGCACGCGACGACCCTACCACACGTCACTTTCACCGCGCCTGCGCCACCTCCATACACACCGCCTTTCGCTTCTCCGACGGCGAGGATGCACAGAGTCGAACCACACGCCGCTTATGGGCCATCGTCTACCCCTTTGAGCCCTTTGTCCCCCGCTGCCTGTTGTCCTGCTCCTACCAACAGGAAATGGCCGCAAAACGTCTCGATATCACACAGTACACCAACGAGATTGCCAGGCGCTCCTTCCGCTCCCTGTTGACCTATGATCTCGCCCTGGCTGCACGTTTGCAGCGCGCGTTTTTGTACCAGTTGGTCGACGACAACCATCCGGACAAGGCCGATTTGTTTGAGACCAACGCCTATTTGCATCGCGCCTTTACCAGGTATTTGCAGTTTATCCTGCTTCATGCACGTGCTCCAAACCTGTTTTTGGTCCCCATGAATGATATCAACATCATCTGGCATATGCATCTCAGCGCTACCATCGAGTATGACCATGATTGTCGCGCCCTAATTTCCCGTCGCATTCCCCATGACACCATTGCTGTCGACCAACGTCGCCAGCAACAACTCGAGCGAATGGAGGCCGATGTTGCCGCCCAGGGCAATTCCACCCTCGATCAAGACGCCATGGAGGATGATGAATTGGCAGACCTCTTGGAAAAGAGGAGACGCGGAGTCTCGGTCCGTGAGACAAAGGCCCTGTGGGAGGCAACCTACGGTTCAAAGCCCCGCTACGACCTCCCCGACACTCGCTATCGCGGCGAACCCCCGGGTGAACGAGGCGGCTTCAAGGACGCATTTGAAAAGGTCAACGGTGCAACCAGGGATATCCCTTGGCCGGAGATGCTGGCCCGCATGTTGCTCTCCATTCTCGTCTTTATTGCAGGCCTGTGCCTCTTGTGCTTTGCCTTTGTCAAGACAATGGTCGCACACGGCGTCTACCTGCTGGGCTTGCCCACCGCCATGGCCGTCATGGCCCTTGCATTGTACCTGTTTCTGTCTATCCCCATCAGCCGCCCCGCTCAGTTCCGACTCAAGGTACTGGCTCGAGCGATCCTACAAGCAGACTCACGACCCGCTTCCCCCGTACCCTTGTTTCAAGCAGCCGCAAATCCCAATGAGCCTTGGCCACCAGGTGCACAGCCGTGCAGTGCTTGAATCCAAGCGGACACTCGTCGTCAACTCATTTACGGATATAGTAAATCTATCAACTAGTGAGTTTCTCCAGTACAAAGAGTCGACAGGGAAATCCATGGCCGATGCAGCGCGCCTCGGGCGCGGGGTGTCACAGCAGGTGCGATGCGATGCCATGCCATGCGCTGTACAGGCGGGAGCGATCATCCGACACGCAAAAAGCCCGAGGCGACGAGCTTTTGAATCTTTGCGGCAATGACCGGGTCACGCATGGCCTGTGCGGCAAACTTGGGGTCATCCTGCATATTTTTCAGCATGGTTTGCATCTGCGGGTCCTGCAGAATCTGCTGAATCTCGGGGTCCTTCATGGCCTGCTCCATTTGCGCGTGGTCAACTTCACCCGAGCTCTGCTGCTCCTGGATCTTCATCTGAGTCTTGAGCATACCCTGTCGCAACTCTTTGTTGTTTGGGGCGAGCTTGAGGCCCTTTTCGTAGACGGTGAGGCACTTGTGGTACTCTTTCATAAAGAAATGGATATTTCCCTTGCGGATGTAGGCCTTGACAAAGTTGGGGTCAATTTCAAGACAGCGATCGCAGTCCTTCATGGCCATTGGAAACTCGCCCAGCTTCATATAAGCGGCGGCACGGTTGGAATAGGGGGCGGCATCGTTGGGATTACGCTTGATAGCCTCGGCATACTTTGCAATACTCTCCGGAAACTTGCCCGCCAAAAACAGGTCATTCCCCTCCTTTCGCTCCTTTGCCGACAACTCGGGGTCGACGTAAGCCTCCTCCTGTTTCTTCTTGCGAATTCTCTGGGCCTCACGCAAGGTGCGCATAATCTTTGCATCCGACGATTCCACCAGACTCTTTTCATACGCCTCGATAGCCTTGTCATAATCCTCCAACCTCATATAAGCATTGCCCATACGGCCGTAAGCCCTTGCAATAATCTTAAAATCGGTACGCAAATTCCTCTCCAAATTCTCATCTATTGCCTTTTGACAATCGCGAATGCACATATCCAAATCGCCAGCCTCGAGATGTGCGGCTGCACGATTGGTATACAAGGCCATATTATCCGGGTCCAACTTTAAAGCGGCGGTATAACGTGCAATAGCCTCTGGAAAGTCGCGGCGTTTATAAGCGGCGGTGCCGCGGTCCTTTTCCGCGGCGGCGTCACGTTGGGCGCGTTGTTGCGGGTTGAGGTCGTGGTCGTTGTCCATTGGTGTGGGATGTACGGAGGTTGGATCGGGATGGGTGGCGGTGTGGTCAGAGACTTGGGCGTCTGCATCCCTCGACGACGGTTTGATGGGCGGGAGCCTTTTCGGTGGTCGGGGCAGCAGCTTGCTTGGAAAGAGCGGTGAAGAGTTGCAGGACGCGGGGATCGGCTATGTGCTTGGAGAGGGCGTTGGGATCTGTTTTCAACTCGGTGAGGATGGTCTGGAAGGAAGGGTCGGAGAGAAGGGAGGCTGTTTCGGGGTTGGAGGACAGCTTAGCCCAGAGTTCTGGGCCGAAGAGAGGGTTGTTCATTGGGTAAGGGAGGGGTGGGAGAAGAACGAGATGGTGGGGGAGAGGAGGAAGAGGGGAAGGGACGGAGGGGGGGAGGAGATTTGCGTCTTATCAGCTTGTCACGAATGGAGAAATAGATGTTTCTCGAGTCTTGCCAGCCGGGCGAATCCGCTCGATGAAAGTTCCAAACTCATCCATCTCCCGTCCACGTCGTCCTTGGATCAATCTAGACAAACTCCCGTCATTGGTTCCATGCCATATACACGTGTCCTTGCGGTCTTTTGGATTCAAACATTCATCAATTACTTTACCCAACATCCAATTACCCGTTAGAATTAATTACGTATCACACCCTAATCAAAATCCCTTCCCCACCGGTGCCACATCCCCTTCCCCCTCCTCCACCCCCCCCCAGAACAAGAAAAACCGAAAATGTCCACCAAGCCCACAGTCGCCGTCTCCGGCATCACCGGCTTTATCGGCGCGCAAGTCGCCGACGCCCTTCTCACCCGCGGCTACACCGTGCACGGCACAGTCCGCCGCAACACCCCCGACCGCCTCGCCCACCTCACCACCCATCCCAACGCCGCCAACCTCCACGTCTTCGAAGCAGACCTCACCACCCCCGACTCATTCGACCCCGTCGTCCAAGGCTGCCACTACGCCATCCACGTCGCGTCCCCTATACCTCCAACGTGAAGGACCCTCAAAAACAACTTGTGCACCCCGCCGTCAACGGGACCCTCTCCTTTCTTGCCAGTTGCAAAAAAGCCGCAGTTGCCAAAGTGGTGCTCACGAGTTCCGTTGGCGCGATTGCAGACGCCGGTGCAGCGGGTCAGGTCTTTGATGAATCGCACTGGAATCAACTCTCGTCGCTTACCAGAATGCCGTATTTTTACTCCAAGACACTTGCGGAGCGTGCGGCGTGGGAGTATGCAGAGGAGAATGGAATCAAGTTGGTGGTTGTCAACCCGGTGGCGGTGGTGGGGCCGTCTATGGTTGATGTGTTGAATGAGAGTGCGGGTATTTTCGTGAAGATTGTGCAGGGCCCTTCCCTGGGGATTGTGGATTTGCAGTTGTCGGTGGTGGATGTGAGGGATGTGGCAGAGGCGCATGTGGTGGCCATGGAGAATGAGGGTGCGGAGGGGAGGTATATTTGCGCGGCGGATGGTATGCTGTCGGTTGGGGAGATTACGGAGGTTGCGAATGATATGGGGTTGAAAGCACCCACGAGGGATCTGACGGGGAGATTTATGTCTGCTGTGATAAGGGCGTTGAGTTATGTGGTTCCTGGGGGGGATGGCGGGACTTTTTTGAGGAATCATTTGGGGAATCCGGTAATCCCTTCGAATGAGAAGATTAAGAGGGATTTGGGAATCAAGTTTCGTGATGCAAAGGACACGGCGAGGGAGACTTTTGAGGATTTGATCAAGCGCGGGTACTTGCAAAAGCCGACGGCTTGAGTTTTCTGTACGGGTGGAGTGATTTTGTCGTTGCAGTGGTATGTTGATTGACAGGACGGCGGGAAAGGGAGGGGCGGGACGAGGTGGATTGGGGTGTTGGGGACTAGGACTTGCACTGGTGGTGTGAAAGTGGGAAGGGTGGATGGTTGTGAGCGAATTAGTGTGAGAGTATGTTATTGAAAAGTAGTGTATTGCGGAATGATAGGCAGACCTGTTGTGATAGATTGTTTTTGTTTGAGAAGGTAGAGTAGACGAGAGTCGGTTAAAGGTTGGAACGACACGGCTTGTTTTGGTTGTGAGTTGTACGTACGGTATGTGTATCAAGCATTGTGTTGAAAGTGAATTGATAGTATGTATCATGTTGGCTTGTTCGAGGTGGGAATCGGATTCGATACGCTGCAGGGGAGACAAGGTGCAGAGTGTCAAGACCTGACACTCCCTGTAGCGTGCAATCTGTGCGCTTGCTCGATTGGGTTGGCGCAAGGTTCAATGCCATGGACGGTACGATATTCGGTTGTCGCCGGGCTTTGACGGTGCGGGAGGGCGCGTTGACCGTACTTGCAGGCGTTGGCCTGGTGATTACCCACTGTAATGGCCTGGCTTGGCTTGGGTTGGTAGTTGCCGGTGCCTGAGATAGTTGTATCTCAAGATAATCTTGTATCGGTCTGTCCATGTTGATGCACTGCTGTACAACATGGAACATCCAATCAGAACAAAGTATCCTAGTACAACTGGCACAACTGGAACAACTGGCACAATTGTCATTTATCGCCACCAATGACATGCCACCTGCATAGTCTCCTAAAAATAAGCAAAAATCATAGATGATCCCGAGATTCCCCCTTCTCAAGCCCCTTATACTTGTATTACTGTAATACTGTACAGTAATAGTAATCAGAATCATCACTTGGCCAATTCCAGATATTTTGATCCAAGAGAGGACTATAGTCGGCAAAGCTGTTCCTCCTCTTCCTCTTCCTCCAATGCCATACAAATCACAACAATTGAATCTAACTTCATCCTGCGCGTCAATCACCCCTATTCACAACGACAGTGCTTTCGCCTCTTTGCCTTTGCCATCCGACCATCGACTGCACTCTCCCAAGTTCCGCTCTGCTCCTCGCTCAATGCCCATACCCCTTCAAACCTATCTACACCATCTGCATTTTGTTCATTACGGATTGCCACCCTGCCCACAAAAATTGATTTCTGAATTACTACCTTCTCAAGCTCCTCATATTCTCTCTCAACGATTCCATCACCCCTGGAGCGCAGCTCTCATTCCCAAAAATACGCTAGCCTCGGTGCAATTACGTACACTGCGGCGTTGCGCACGCTAATTGGCCCACAGAGTATGCCCCGAGTACCCTAATTGGTCTGTTTGCATACCACCGCCCACTTTATTCAACTATCCTTCAAAGACCCCTGATACGGTACAAACTTTATTTCATCCTTCCCTCGTACCAATACACCAATTTTAAATTCTCAATTCACTATTTGTTACAGCACAGACAGCGGACCTGGAAGCACCCGGCACCACTATCATCCATTCTCGCCCCTCCACCGCATCAAAACTCACCAAACCCACATCCCCACCCTCCCTTCATGTCCACCAAACCCGCGGTCGCCGTCTCCGGCATCACGGGCTTTATCGGCGCCCAAGTCGCCTCCGCGCTTCTCACCCCGCGGCTACACCGTGCACGGCACAGTCCGCCGCAACACCCCCGACCGCCTCACCCACCTCACCACCCATCCCAACGCCTCCAACCTCCACGTCTTCGAGGCAGACCTAAACACCCCCGACTCGTTCGACCAATCCCTCCAAACCTGCAAGTACGCCATCCATATCGCCTCCCCCTTTGCCACCGACGTCAAGCATCCGCAAACTCAGCTTGTCGACCCGGCTATTCAAGGCACCCTCTCGTTTTTGAACAGTTGTAAAAAGGCTGCGGTTTCCAAAGTCGTGCTTACGAGCTCTATTGCTGCAGTGTCTGATGCAGGCGCGCACGGTGAAACTGTGGATGAGTCGGACTGGAATCAACAATCGTCGTTGAAGCGATTGCCGTATTATTATTCAAAGGTGTGTGCAGAGCGTGCCGCCTGGGACTTTGTCGAAAAGGAAGCCCCGGATCTTACCTTGGTTGTCATCAACCCGGTCCTTGTGTTTGGTCCCTCCATGGTCAAGTCGCTCAATGAAAGCGCAAAGATTCTTGTCAGCACGGTTCAAGGCATGTTTGCAGGCATCATTGATCTTACTTTTACCACCGTCGATGTCAGGGATGTTGCAGAGGCCCATGTCCGCGCTATGGAGAATGATAACGCCGAGGGCAGGTATATTTGCGCCGCCGATTCTTTGCTCTCGCACCGTGAGATTACGCATATTGCAAATCAAGTGGGGTTCAAAGCACCGACCAGGGATCTCACGGGCGGGTTGATCTCGGCTGTAATGAAGGTCATGAGTTATGTCGTTCCTGGTGGTGATGGCGGAGCGTATGTCAGGAATCATCTGGGGAATCCTGTCATCCCCACAAATGAAAAGATTAAGAGGGATCTGGGCATCGAGTTTCGGGATCCCAAGGACACTGTTAGAGAGACTTTAGAGGATTTGATTAAGCGTGACCACTTGAAAAAGCCAACGGCATAACTCTGTCGCTTTCGCCGATTCGTCTCATAACAACTGACATGCGCTCGGACGACCAAAACGCGACTGCTATTTGCGCAAAATAACAACGGGGACAGGCTGGTAAAAAAGGTTTCTACACACTAGAGCTCAGGGGAGGCCGGGGGTGCTGCCGATGACTGTCGACTCTTTGCTGCATGAACACCGCACTTTTTGTGCGCCCATGGACGTCTTTGTTATGGTTGATGGTGCGTGCAGATGTGGCCGCGAAAACCTGCTCGTCTTCATTTCGATCATACACTACACGTAGACCATCTCGTCTAGCAAGAACCGCGCTCTACGCACGGAACACAAATAGAATTACAATTGTGAGTTGATTCGCCGTTTGTAATACGGTAATAGGGTTTTTTGCGAGACTTTCAGCGGGCATGCACGATTGCTCAATTGTTCTCTACTGCTTGAAGAATCCCCTTGAAGTCTGGAGTTGTCCTGTTGATGTAATTGTATTTGCGGAAAGGGTAAACGCGTCTGTGCTTTCGGGATGTGGCTTTTATGACCGTCCCACTGCCAAGCGACCTGTGAGCGCAAGTAAAGTTTTATCAAAGGATTTCTTTTCTACCCGTACCAGTGACTCGTCTTGCACGCACACAGCTGGAGGCTGCTGTTGCGCGCCACGTCATAGGGAGAAGGAAAGCCAGTAAACAATGTGGCGCGCAGAAATATTCTTTCATTTCCACCTTCTCCCCTCTACTTTGCAGTGTCCCTGACCGTCGGCATATCTAATGTCACTAATGCCAAGTCGCAACGTCCAAGTCAAGAAAATAAAGAGCATTCTCCCTCTCATTACTTTAATTGAAGACGCTCCCACCTGTGCCCCGTCCATGTGCTCGAGCACCTATCACAACAAACTAGCCAGCTTCTCGGAAAGAAGTACTGAGATTACAGTCTCTAGGCGTGTCCTTCACCGTCTTGCCAGAAAACGGGGGCTGGGACATTCCATCTTTCTTCAGATCCACTGGACGTTCTATAACATACATAATTGACTGTAGTTCCTTTGTGGTTCATGGAAGCATTGTCATCAGAAAATTTAGGGGCCAGTGAACAGATTGTTCAGGACTTTGTGTTTAACAGTGGGTGAATAGGACCTCAAGCCATTCAGCAGTTGAATGAAGCAATTACTCTTCATCGAGGGATGGCTGCATTATGGCGTTCTCCATGTCGGTTCTGTATTTTGGTCATGCTCGCCCCTACAGCTTCTTTTGGACCTAAAGTTACAAGTTCACATTATTATTTTGCAGCGTCTTTGCAACTAACAACAGAGATTAACATTATTTAAATAGCAGGAATAATGATGTTCCTCCCCGGTCTTTAGTCCGTGACTTTGAATTGTTGTGGGTTTACAGTATGTATCAACTCATGTGCTTGTTCGATCGTTTCGTGCTGTCGCATTTTGAAATCGAGTACAAATTGTTTATGGTTGCTTTATAGGAAACGAATTCAGGTTGTTTGATGGAAACCAAGCGACACGTTGGGTTTCAAAAGGCATGGGGATGGGCCTGCAGTATTACTTGTGAACAAGACTAATTTGCCTCTGCCCCGTTTGAAAACGTCTGCTATGGTCAGTGTGGGGAAAAATAAATGCTTGGCAGGCCCATCATCAGATGGGGCAGATCATTTAGATTCTCATGAAATAATTGAAAAGCTACTCATGATGGTGATGCCTTCAAACTGCCATCACCTATTTCGGAAGTGCTACCACCTGCGCTTCTTGACCCGCCAATTTGAAAAGGTTCCCCATCGCTGGCTAAAACGGCCTCCCATATGCCTTTTTATTGCAAACTTTCTCAACAGCATCTCTTTCATTTGCCCAATATCCTCAAACCTCTGCATAAAATAAGAAACTGCACTAGACGTCTCCTCAATGAGCCTCTAAAAAGGCCCGGAGGACCGCGAAAATTTGGATAGGTAACCCCTAACCCAAGGCAAAGAAAACTGCACAAAAACGTCTTTAGGTGAGTTCATATTGTCACTTTGTACGCCCCTTGCGAGTGAAGCGCTGCCTGAGGAAAGAAACAACGGCATTAATTAAACAAGAGCCAGCTCCATTACGCAATCCAGAGCCCTTGTCATGAGTTGAAACCTCTCCTGCGAATCTTGACAGTTGCACATTTTCTTTCATTACACTGGGCCACCTCATTTCATCAAGTCGAGATGTCCGGTCCAACAACTGCCATCTATCCTAACGAAACAGGCGCACCATAACCCTCATGATTGCATTGGCCAATTTGCCTATTCGTCAGTTCACACTTGCACCCTCCCGCCTCCTATATAAGCAACCTCCATCGCTGCGAAACCAGAAATTACCGCAACTCACAAGCAAACAAGTTCAATCAAATCTCTTAACATCCACAAACACATCTAAAAAATGATTGCCAAGATTGCCACCGTCCTCGCCCTCGTCGGCGCTGCCGTCGCCGCCCCAGTCTCTCGTGCCTCCATCCAGGGTATCCTCAACTCTGGTGCCGGTTTCCAGAGCGATGGTACCACCACCGCTGGTGCCTCCGCTGACGCCGAGTCTGGCGTCGCCGCCAGCTCCCTTGAGGGTATTGGCTCCGTCCTCGGTCTCGCTGGTCCGGGTCTCGCCTCGGCCGCCGCCATCGCCTCCCCGTCTCTTTAAATTTGTCATCGATATAGGCCCTCAGCATGAAACCGCACGCCTGTCCTGTATATTGAAAACGTTTATATCTTCGTGAACTTCGGGTACTGGAGAGATGTGGACAATTGGACTTGTACAGATATTGTTTGAGAGTCTCAACTCGTTAGATTCTCTGATTGTTTTCTGTCAGTAAATATTGTGGACAAAGGATATGTAAATGAGCCTGTACCCATCAACCCGGCTTTCTTAATTCCAGCGAAGAGTAAAATACAGTACATGTCCCAAACCTTCGACGCACCTACTGCCCATATCACGTAGGTCAAACAATACTTCCTCTTGGACGACGAAACAGGTAGTTTAGTCCTAGTCAGCGCTCTCCATTCGAACCAGCATTACAAGGCATCAAACGGATGACAAAAGGAGAGAAAAGAGCTAGTTCCACATCATTACAGAATAATCCAGAGCAAGACCCTTTCGAGATTTTATCCCGCGATATTCATATATGTGTTCCTTGATATAGATATTAAGATATTCCTCACCTATCGGGCATCTCCGCGAAATATGTGAATCTTTTCAAAGTTGGCAATGGACATATCGATTCTTGGCAATACGAGTCTTCCAACATAGGCAAATGGAATCGAAACAAACTGTTTCCAAATTGTAACGGGCAAGTCACAGTCAGAGCCGAAATCAGTGGTCGCTTCTTCAGATTAGTACAAAGATAATTCGAGTGCAGCACCCAGGAAGGTTCAACTGGCCTATTCTTGGGGCAGCTACGTTTAAAGTCCTGCGAAATAGGGTAAACCGGATTCATCAAAGTCCTACTTTTGCCTCGAAATTTCCCGTAGAGGATTGAGTGCCGTGATTATTTTCTAACTTACATACATCCTAGAAGATTTTAAATTACGCAGTGCCATTTAGGCACACGAGTGACATTACCCATTACCCTGAACACGTCTAGCATACACGGGGGGATAGCCGACCCGCACTTTTCAGAAATTAAAGAACCAAATCGATTCCCTCCGTGCCCGTTAGCAGGAAAAAAAAAATTTACAGCGGCTGGTCCATAACACTTTCACTTCTCTTTTTACAGTCGATCCCTCTACTTCGCTTTACCGCATAGCTTCCTAGGGCATCAACTTACTTTTCTATCGCAGTAAACCACCCCACATTTCCTCCGTAGTAAGCGAGAGAAAAAGAGTATATAATTTTTGCAACAGTTGAAGGATTGATTGGCTCATTTGCATGGCCTTGGAAACTTTGTGTAGCAATGCAAGGATCTGACTTCAACTTCTGAGCGTCTTTACAAACATGTGCAGCATTATAATCATTTCAATACCTTCACATGCGCGCTTAGGGATATTATTCATCAAACGTACTGCTGAAACTCACGTGAAAAATGCTTCATGTCATAAAAACCGAGTCGGAGGACAGCAGGAAGAGTCAGAATACCAGTAGCTTCCACAGGATTCCCGAGCTACAAGGCCAATGCGTACGTCGGAATTCATAACCCTTGTGATGAATTGTCGGAGAATATTCCTAGTCTTCCATTTACAGTAATATCTCCCGTGACCAAATCTGCGGAAGTTAGTACTCAGTCCCCTCTTTTCCTGACTGTAGCAAAGGGGAAATTTGATATTCAAGACTAGTCTATCGTGATGTTTTAAGAGTTACTTGTGACAATAGGCAAAGTGTTACTACTGTAACTGAAAAATAATTATCACGAGATATTTCATGAGGATAACCTCCAAGCATAGGAGTGTTGTCCATTACTACACCTTTTGCTCTGAGAAAGCATCGTGCTACTTTATCGAATCTACTCGACACCCATCGCTACACAATACGTTTGTTTGGAGTGGGCCTAAAATCATTCCAATAGCAGTCTTCAGCATTTAAACTCCACCGGATCGATTGCCGTTTATCCGGGGGTTTCAGTACTGGTCTGGTTCCTTGAGTGAGCTGAAATGCTAGATCCGCTCTGTATAGATCCCTAAACTTGTACTTCAAGGTGCAATAGTTCAGGATTTAACAGCATTTGCTGCTATGGGTTCTGAGGTCTGCCTCATTGTTTATATTAGTTTTCTGATGAAAAAATGATTCATAAAAGCATTTACATCTTCCCTGTTATCATTACCTTCTGTGATTGATTAGCAACTCAAATTTACAGCATTATCAATCCGCATTTAAGCCATGGGACCGACAAGGTTGCGGCCCCGCAAAAGGCCCGCGGCTTTTGGGTAGGCCTCTCGTTACAAACCTGGAAAACTAAACTTTTTAGCATTATTCAAATCGTACGTATCAGTCTCGGCATTCTCAGCTTTGCGTAATTTCGTAAACAAAGGAATTTAATATTGCAAATTCATAGGACTCCCAACCTCTGCACTACTCGCAGAAACCAACCCCACTTATGCCCTGTAATGCACAGAATTTCGAGAAACATGGAAGATTTAAAACAATTACTAACGGGATACGACAGACGAGACTGTATTCTCAAGTTTTAAAGGAGCACCAATAAATCCGCAAGGCCCAAAGCATAGAAACTGTAATGCCCAATGCATAGAATCTGGAGGGCCAAATGTATAGCGAAGCAACCACTAGCGCGAACGGTACATCCTCCATCCCTTGAGGTCCGGCCATCAACAAATTTGCAATTAGTCAATAAATTGTGGAGAATAGTAGGAACTGTCAGTATGTGCAAATTTACTGGGTACCAACCCACATAGCTACTACAGTAAATTAACCCCCAACTTTGACCTGTGCGGGGATGTGTACAACTTGTCAAAATAAGTTACTACTGTTGTAGGAAGCCCTTTGAATCTTCCTGCATAGCCGGTACTTCAAATATTGTCGCCCACAGTTGCATTATGCACCAGACTGCACTACTGTACCGTACTACAGAAGTGGAAATCTACAGCCGCGAGTAGATACTGAACGCATTAAACTTCCTTCCAGGAGCAATCGTATTCTCAACGCCCCGCATTTTCAATGAATCCATATCTTTTTAGACAGGCCTCGCATCGGTCTTGGACACTTTCTTCTTTAAATTCTTGAACTCTGTCCAGAGCGACACTTTTTTTTCCAAATCTTTCTATCAGGCTCGTCAAATACTACTCACACAACGATGAATTGCCCCGGGAAACACATCTTTTCTCTTGGGTATCAACATATCTACAATTTTTTTGTCAACTACCGTACCAATCTGCCCTAGAGTTAAATAGTAGTGTCGATCTATTACGTAAGATAAGCAGGGGTCACTAGGGACCTACCACAAAATATTGATAACAGACATATTAGCACGAGCGTGCAGCCATTACCGCGACCAGGGTGTCCCGCTTATTTATTGAATTCGACGGGCAATTGCCTTCACTTCATGTCGAGGGCAAAATTAATGTTCCCCTGGTCTGTGACAAAAATTAATGAACAAACACCTCATCTTCTTTTCGATTTTCACAGATTTGATCGGGCACTTCCATGGATGACAGTGGAGGGGCTCTGCATGATATTACGAATTCTTGATCGGACAATAGTTTACACTACCAATTGTCTTAACCTTGGCCAAATAAAATCAATTCTTAATATTCTCTTGGAGCAAATACTCTGCAGCATAGCTTTCGAATAAACGGCAGTGCCCAGCAGAAGCAAGTTATTTATCCCTTATCCATCAGCCTGATGGGCTCTGCAGAGTCTTGGTTGCATTCGAATTGCGCCGGGCCTCGATAAGAATGCACTATCGACCCAGCAACAGAATATACTTCCGAAGATTTGCAGGGCAATAGTTCTTTGATGTTGGGCCCATCTCTTGCCACAAACAAGCTGCCGAACCATCCCACAAATTCTCTTCACGGAGAGTATATAAGAAGCAGAAGAAGCGTATCAACCTAAGCCTCATCATCAGCCAAGACGCAAAAGCAATTCGGAGCATTTCAACCTACCTAACCCAACTTTCTTTAATCTCAAAAATGATTGCCAAGATTGCCACCGTCCTCGCTCTCGTCGGCGCTGCCGTCGCCGCCCCGGTCTCTCGTGCCTCCATCCAGGGTATCCTCAACTCTGGTGCCGGTTTCCAGAGCGATGGTACCACCACCGCTGGTGCCTCCGCTGACGCTGAGTCTGGCGTCGCCGCCGGCTCCCTTGAGGGTATTGGCTCCGTCCTCGGCCTCGCTGGTCCGGGTCTCGCCTCGGCCGCCGCCATCGCCTCCCCGTCCCTCTAAGCTGTTGGGATTTCCATGGCGTTTTCAATTTGTACAGGGACTGCTTTTGCAGATGGCGCAAGGCATTTGAATGACTGCGTGACGTCGATGGTTTAGGTTACTACCATACAACACTCGGAACAAGAAACGAACGACAGAATTGCAAGCGAATTACAGCGAGTATCTCAGTCGATCCGAGTCGAGTACTTGCTATATGTGTATCTGCAATACGTTGCGACAAGCAAAACGTAGTGGAGAATAGTTGAGCAAACCAAAGCTTTATTTTGAATTTCTCCGTTAAAGCCCTTGGGCAAGTTTCCTTCCGCTACTACCAGCGAGCTATAGTGTTATAGTGCTAACCAAAATAAACTACTGTTTATTTCGGCGGGGCAAAATGTGATTGACGCTGGAAGAAATGTACGACTTTGCGAAATTCAGAAGCTGCAAACACGATTTAAGCTTGTTTTCAGAGTGGCTAAAGAAAACTTTCCCTGCCTCAATGAGAGAGGGTAGGAACTTTTGAAGCAGAATGGCAGCAATCGCTGTGTAGTCAAAGTTCGATTTTTGCACACGATTTCCTGACGCCCTCAACCACCCCGACTAAAACCGACACCCCTCGAATTCATAGCCTATCGTAGAACATTTTACATCTAAAAATTCTACATGGTCTGCCTGTCCGGAGGCCCTCTAGAAGGAGTGAAACCCAAGCAACTGGAGTAATTATTCAAATCTCTATCAAATAAGTCATCATTCGACTTGGGTTTTTAAATATGCATCTCTGAACTTCCTTCGGTCCTCAACCCTTCGAACTCTCACAAAAGAACCCAACCCGCTGTTATGGACAAATGACCTTGCTGGGTGCGTAGATACGTCTCCTTCCTTTCGAGACCCAGCTGTCACGACGCCGTTGACCAAGCAGAGGAGCTGTACCTTGCCGAGGCGGTGGTTCAGTGAGTAGTGATGATGCGTGGCGGCTTGTCACACATGTTAACGCATGTTTACGATGTAGTCACTATCTGGGTAATTCCGGAACTTAGCCGTACATATCTTCCAAATGTAAACCACCCAAACATTTTCCCCAGCTGTCAGTGCCGCTAAGCAGTAAAACTCGCAAACTTTTCCCCTTCTTGAGCTCACAAGTCTTGCGATACCCAGCTTATCTTTCCTAATTTTAGAGAAATCCAGTAAAGTATACCTCTAACCCAACTAACTACAACCAAAAGAAACACGACAGCCCTCCCAAACTAAGCAGAATGGACCCTCTTCTTCCTCCTCCACTACCAATCCACCCTCTCGAGAGCAGCCATAATTTCCATTCCAACCTGTCTGAAATTGATAATCAGTCCGCGTTAGCAAACCCACCCACGCCGAAAGAAAAGCGATGACTTTCTTCTTCCCGGTTCTAAAACCCCTTCCCCCAAGAGCAACAATTCCTTTCGAGCCAAACCCCGAAAACTCTGAGAAAAAAAATAGGATGTGGTCAGATTTCATGCAAAGGCACGCCGCGACAGCCGTTTCGTCAAATGCGGCATAACTTTTAGTTATCCTCTCGCTACAGATCTAAGGCGACCCAACTGCCATACTGCCCAGCCGACGAACTGTTTGGGTATGAGAAACCGGACATTCTTCCAAACAGTAAGCCACGCAACCTTTGCAGGGGCTTATTACTAGCGCATGCCCCAAAATATTACACCCTTCGAATTTGAAACCATTGCCAATGATCTCACTCATGTCGAGAGATATGGTTTCATCCTCGAATACGGAAAAGAGAAAACCGTCCAGTTCCAGGACCCTCCAGAAACAAGAATCGTTCACACTATAGGGTAGATTTGATTCCCGAAACTTGGATCATGGTGTCTATTCAACTTGCACTTTATTGGCGGCTCGTTAATTGCAAGTTGTTCAAATCCCTTGATTGATCCCGTCGTAATCAGAGGGATGGGATTGACTTGTGAGTTATATACTTATCTGAATCAAGTAAATCAGCCCCTATCTCGTTCTGATCCTATGCATTCACTAAACGTTCGCGCTGTATTCATCGTCACAACCTGGCTATAAGACAGTTTCTATGAGGACCCTGACAAGTTTTCTGATGCTAGCGCTTCAAGACTCTTGATAGGTGGGAAATTTGGGGTGTTTTTAATGCATGAAAAATATGGTCAGCTGTTCCCTAAGGGATGTCGTGATGGTAAAGGCTTACACTTGATAGGTTGATTCATACCTGACAACAAAAAAATCTCGTCACGTACGCATATGCATTTGTACCTTCATATACCCCCCCGTAAAGCAACAATCGATAGTCCTGTGCGCCACACACGCCTCTCGCAGAGTTTTACCTCGGAGGCCACATCAACACGTTTCAATACATTACAAACATGTGATTCAGGCGAGTGCCGCACAAAAGCCACTTCAACTTCGTTATCCCCTATCAGAGTGCTAGAATATTAAATAGGCAGCGAATAATTTGTTCAGCACGAACCAACATTGGGTTGAAAAGATATTTAAAGAACTGAAGATTCTGATAGGGAGAAAATGGCATCGAAGGAAGAGGTGACCACTAACTACCCGTGGTGAGAGTCGTTGCGAGAGATTAAAGTGCCACTGTAGACGTTAACGGGTGGTAGAGAGGAGTGGTCGTGAAAGCAGAGTGACTGCTCTCGTAGCCAACTTTAAAGGGGCAGGCTATACAATCTATGCTCCGCGAAAAAAAAGCTTCTTTAGTCTGAAGTTGAATCTAAACTTCCCAACTATTCGTGACTGGATCTGAAGTTTCCTGCCAACTTCCTATATACTCTATGTTGTGTGTGACTTAGTTTAGTGAGCGTCCCACTACGGCTTGCTGATCCCTCAGTACTCCTAAAATTTCACGAGTATTCCTCTATATATATATACAGTACAGTATATGTACAGTTCCGAACTGCCGAAATTTGTAGCACCAGCACAGTACCTTTGCCAGCTCTGCACCGCTACAGGACAATGCAAAGCATTCCTCTAAAAATAATCGAAAATAAAACTTGCATTCCAGTGCCAGCCCAGCCAGCGCAGCATGCCAAAATAGTGTTCAGAAAAATTTCATTTACAACATGTCCCCTTGCTCAAGACGAACGTCCAGGCTCGTTCCTGGTCTATTTAGGACGCGTGATCCCAAAATAATTCGGGAACAAGATGGCTCTATTCAAACAGCGACAAATTACAGATTTAGACAAGAAACAGAACTATGAGGAACCTTTTCTTTAATAGATGCTGTCCGATGCTGGCCTAGCACAAGGACCTGACAGTGTCCAGGGTGGCGTCGAGCAGGAGAGGGAGGACGAAAAGGAATCGAGAAGGAAAAGAAGAAGAAGTTTGAGGGATTGCATGAGAGGAAGACTATAGGCACCTCACTTTTGAGGGTCTTGCTTGTGAGTTGCCTCCTGCCAAGGCAAGAGGCCTTTTATGCGCGCCCTTCGCCTTGGCTGGCTGTCTACTGACCATAAAGAAATCAAAAGCTGTGACGCCTGGTGCATCGAGCAAAATTTCACCTACGCAGTTGAAAGCTACGCAGTATGAACCGACACCTCAGCTACCTACGCTACAGGAATACGTCTGAATTCGGTTGCTGCCGTTTTGGGTTACAAAAATAGAAAACTGAAATTATTCCGTCTGTACAGATACATATCGTAGTCTTTGGCTGATATTGCAGAAGATATATCAATGCTGACCCAGAAAGAATACTAGGACTAAAATCAATGTTCGATGAACCCCCGTATTCCCATGTTCAATATATAACTTTAAGAAAAAATAAGTAGTAAATTATGTACGCAATCATTTATTGATTGGCTGCAAATAAATTTATGAGGGGGAAATGTGGGGTGCTTTAATATTTTAATTATATGGTCGATTGTGTACCGGAACATCCTAGAGGGTGACCAGAAGTATGAATGATGGATTTACATTTTCACTAATACAAATTTTATCGTCACTCACAGCATAAAAAGCACTTCTAACACACGGGAGGAAAAAGGGAGGCCATTTATTGTGAAGTTCATGCTTAATGATACCCACCCAATTTGTATTATGGTTTGCAGTTAAACGATTGCTTGATTTGACTACGGTCTCCTTTCTTTTACTAAAAAAATTAATTTCTGAATACCCTCTGCACGCTTCTGTTCCATATGTTACAACTTGTAAAGATCTAACTACCTACTAAAAACTGAAATGAGCAAGTATCACCATTTACTAAACTGAATAGTGTTGGGAAAGTTTGCTGGAAAGTGAGTTTATGGGATTTTAGGGGTGTGTATGATAATTGTTTTACTGTTTTTACTGCACTTTTTATCTTTTGACCTGCTTGTTTTTTTATTTTAAGTGCGGTACAATAGTAATGACGATTCTTGTCCACAGAGCGCTCATGTAACGAGAATATAGCCCGACAAACGAAAAGCTTCCGCCGCAGTAAAAAGGAAGCCAACATACGTACACCTGTGTCGACATATTGCCTTCCATAACTACCATCTTACTCCCTTCCATCACCCCCCCACTCCCATCAAATAGTTCAAAACCTCTACTAATTATTTTAATCTTTGTAATTGAGATATACTGCGATTATTTCGTAGATAATACCTACTGCGCTTGAATACTTCGGTACATGCTATTCACTTTACATCAGGCATGTATAACTTAAGGTTGATTCAATACCAGGAGTATTATTTTAACATCACTCTGTTGCCTACGGTATCGCCGAATTTGTTCAATATATTTAACGGCTAAAATATTCTCTATTATATATTAAATAAGGAAAATTAAATAAGGAATATATAGCAGTGTCATTTCTTGGGACTTGTCTCTATATACGTTCATAGTCGGGCATTGCTCTAAGGGTACATTAGGCGTTCTACGCTAGTGTCCGTGGATAAATTTTATTTCCCTAGGTCATTTTCAGAGTAGTACGTAGGGAAAGACTTTGAAAGCCTTAGAGAAGTTCGGGAATATTCATCATTTACTCTGCTAACCAACCTGATAATTTTCACTACGCGAAAAAGCTCTAGTCTTTTCGTGCTCATCTCGGCTTATGCAACTCCCCCTTTGGTGTAGTCATCGGCAGTCAGACTCCTGAAGCTCAGCAGGCAAACCTTGATTATGGTCTCCAGAAGTCAAAATTTTAAGTCCTCCAGGCTAACCTTGATTATGGTCGCCAGAAGATCAACCTCCCGTGATTGACGGAGCGCTCACGGATAATGAGAATTTGGCGTCACCAATGTACTCAGAAGTAGAGAATTTTGCCGCTTCATCCTCATAGGAGTGAGATGGCAGCGATAGAGGGTTGGACAGTGAACGGGAGCCGGTACTGGCAATTTTGAACAATTAGCCGTATTAGTCGGGTTTAACGGAATTATTAGAGGACGAAGAGGTTCATGGGAAAGATGAGGAGGAAAAGCAAGAAACTTTGATAGTCTCAAAGGATGAAAATTTGGAAGAGGGGGACAAAAAATTGATAAAGGAGGCACTTAAAGAGACGAACATAATAGCTTGGGAGATACATGATTTCGATCCATCAAAAGTTGCGATGGTACACTCCTTCGAGCTTATACACGATGTTTAGTTATATTCAAGATTCTCCGTATGTCTCTAAGTCACAACGGCTTCGTGAAGAGGGAGATTAAGTAGCTTCTGGAGGCAGATACCACCATGTCTAAGAGAGATCGGCCCGGTTGTTCTCAGTGTCGATAGCTACTAAGAGGGACATGAGGACCCGTTTCTGTGTTGGCTAAAAGGTTGATTAAGCAAGAATTTTGGCCGCTAGTCGAGATAGAATAGTCTTTTGACGATCAGCGGCTGAAAAGGTGAATGGGATGTTGGGGTTTCAGCGCATACCGGACATGTGAGCCATTGGGGAAGGTGGCAATCGGTGGTAAATGGGTAGATAATGTACTGTATCTCCACAAGGCATACAGGGTTAGAAATATTGCACAGTATGCACTGCAATGTGTCGTGCTTACCGCAGAGAGGGCCAGCAGGTTATGCTTGGCCATGGGGCAAAGAAGTAGAAAAAGGAGAAATTCAACCTCGCTTCCCACTCTTCTACTGCTTTAAACCTGTTTTCACGTACTATCCGCTATCAGAAATTGCTGCAATATCTCAAGTTGCTGATTTAGAATATAAGTTATGGAAGTATATTGTACTAGAGATGTCTTTTCATACTCGCGCACATTTTAGTGCCTCTTTAATAGCAATGCCTTTCCCAAAGTGCTGGAAGGGGATAATTTGGGGCCCTTCAAGGGTTTTTTATTCCATTTTTTACTTACTTCCTTTCTTATTTTTCGATTACTAAGGCAAATTTTAAGTAAGCGGAAAACTAAGCACGGTTCTTCGAGTTCAGATATGCTACTCTCAACGGGTGCTGATTGCTCCTTAGGTAGGTTTCCAAGTCTATCTACGGTAACGTGACGCTACACCTCTTGCACTGTGGAAGATCCTTTTCGGCCGCCGTCCTGACCTCTGCCATCTTATACATTTTCCAAGCGCGAGAATTTCCCTCTGATGTGTATTAGCGAACCCGAGCTCGAAAAAAGTGCAGTGAAAAGTACTTTTCTTGATTATGTGGTTCTCCTTCCTCCTTTCGAAGTCGGTAGAGACTTTTAACGCAGTAGTAAAGGTCCTTTCTATATCGGCAAGTTTATTTATCGGCAATTTTATTTGCCGATAAGGCGTCGACCTAGGTTCCAGCGCCAACTGCAGGGGGTCTGTCTGATCGATGCCAACGAGGTGAAGGTGTTCTGACCAGTGAAGGAAGTGTTGCTCGCGGCTATGTTGGCCTTCTTGTTTCTGATAGGACCCGATAAGTCTCGATAACTAGCCTCGGAGTGCAAAAAGATCTGGTTGGAACGAAAGCTTGATTCAGAAGCCGATGATATTTCTGCTTCGTCGTCTATCAAGGAGCGGACGGGGATGGAGCGTTATCTGGGATTCGGACTCCTTTCCTGCCGAACTATGCGCCGAGATTGACCCTAACTGACCGATTTCCGGTCCTCTCTCCGTGTACAGCTTCTCGGTGCGATACATCAGCAATCAATAGGTTAATGCCCCTTTCAGCACCGGGTTAAACACCGTCGGGCCAGAGAGACAAGTAGCACCTACGGTTTGATGGAAACTGACCCCTTGAACTTCGGTATACACACCGTCAGTCCAAGGAGAAAAGGGAAGCCATTGATTCACAAGGCAGAATAGGGAGCAATGTCGTTACTTTGGTCTTCTCCTGGCTGGGATGATAGTTCTTCTTTTGGGGGGGCAGTAGATTCCGGTGTGTTGGTAGTGAGGTTTTGTCTTCTTTGTTTGGGGGTGAGAAGTTGAGGCCAGAATCCCTTTCCAAAACGGCTTACATGGAAATCTAAAAGTTTCAAACCCTAACTAAACAGCACAAAAAGCACAGATTTTTGGAAAAAGTAGCTTCTACAGTACTGAATCACCAAATTTGGTGTGTTTGGCATAAACTGCACTGTATTCAAGCAAATATAATTATACTCATGGCGCAGAAGGATAAAATATGTGGCCCTGGTTGGTATCACGCGCAATTACAAGTATCTAATACTGTACATAGATAGACAAAAAATCGAGCATAACTCTCTCATAAGAAACGATGGCGCTTAAAATTGATTTGTCTATGAGTTCTTTGCAGAGAAAAGAAATAGTTTGGATGAGAAATGGGACAACTTAGTGGATCTGGTTGCCGCACAAATCAATGTAACTAAATATACATTGCAGTAAGTTTAAGTACTGCATAATTTTAGCAAAAAAGGTGTAAGATTAATAGATATAAAAAAGTGGGTAATCTAATTACAGTAAATAGATACAAAAAAAGGGACTCAGAGGATTTACGGTAGATGAATTTTATAGCTTCTCTGTTGTGTTTTTACGAGGATATCACTACGTAATTCGTCTGAAAATCATTTTACGGTTCGCGAATTTCGTGAATTTGATTGCAACACTGGTTTTTATGTTAAAAGCCATACAAAAAGGCCGATTGACATCAGCCTATCCTAGAACAGACAAAATTGCAACGCGAATCTCCGATTTCCTTATATATAATGTATATATTGACAAGATATCTGGAAAAATGGAGACATTGAAAACCCTCCTCCTCGACCTACATGAATATGTCGTATTATCTGCGACGAAGCAGGTATTAAAAGAGCACCTTAACGTCCAGAGCATTCTCTGTCGCAGGATAGATGTAAGATGTAATACATATAAGGTAAAAAGATTTGCTGATCATCAGTGCCTCCAAGACTTCAGATTCAAGAAATTATATGTCGGGCGGATTTCTGTAATGAGAGATTGGAATGGAATAAAAGGGAGGAACCAATATCTTTGCTATCCTATAACAGCTAAATACATTTTTCTGCAACGGCTTGCGACTACCATATGACGGTGCAATATAGAGACAAAGTTTGGTATTGTTTCGTCACAGACGTGCGAAAATTTCTGGGAACCGCTACAGATATTCACTCGAAAAGACGATTACTTCTTGGAACTTCGTAGCTCAATGATCCAACAAGGAGCGACAATTTACTCGGAAGCGATCCGTGAAGCGAGAGCACCTTGACCAAACTGCATAGACTTATAGATTGCAACAAAATATGAATTAGTGGATCAGAGCGACATGGTAATTGCGAGCGAAGTTGCCTCTCTGGGCATGAAGTTTTTCACTGCTTAATTTACCAAACTAATAAGATCCCAAATGGTCCTATGTTTGCAATATACCGCCCCGAAGTTTGAAGTCGTCACGATTTGACGCTTCATCGCCAAAGTAAATGGAAGGCCACTTTAGAAGGCTATTTCAGAAGGACAATTGCTTATTGAAGGGTTGAAGTTTTAAATATACGGTGATTCAGCTTATCTTTTACAACGTTGGATGCAGTGGCCAATCTATAATGATCTTACAACTCCAGAGAAACAGTATTCAACACAGAAATGAGCGTTGTACGCGTTGAAGTTGAACATAATCACAAAGACCCCAAGCAGTACTGGACAAGTCAATACTTCGCTCGAAATTTAAGAGGAAGGAAAATACCGATCTCGTTTCCTTACGAAGCATGTGCCGTTTTATTAAACTTTCAGACTTACCTATATAAGAGAGTACAAGTTGTTGAAAAGTGCCGAAATAAAGCTCCATCATTGGGAGAATATCTGACCTTTCAATAAACGTCGTAACGCGGTCCACATTTATTAGCCTTTTTGTGGATAAGTACGTTTATTAATTGAAACTGCGCAGAACTTTCCTTACGTCTTTGCTCCGTTTCCTGCTTTTTCTCCTTCAGATTTCCTCCGAAGAAGATACAAGGAACTCTGCTCTGCTGACTGCTTTGCTTACAGCTCTTTTGAAATCTTCTTATGCCACTTTTCCATTCACATATCGTCAATACGCTGCTTTTTGGGGTGACACAAGTAAAGTCGGAAAGTACTTCGGAGCCAGCTTCACTTGTCTGGGATAATATTTTGGACTGGCGTGCACTAGCTTGCTGCCAGATTTCCTCCCCAGCAGCAATGGAAAGCTCATTCTGTGCATCAATCTCCTCTCTGTCACGCTTTCTATAGATCCATATATTCGCGTTCGTGATTAATGTTGTCAACAAAAACGTCAACCTCAGTGCAGTCTTCAATATTTCCAGACGCGGATTTTTTTGTCGCTTTTACAGCTTTACGATCTTCAAACATACGAAAATACGTTTCTTGAATAGTTTCTTACTATTTTTTGGCATTCTCTCCCGGAGGGGGGCGGAATATTTCAGACAGGTTTCAAGAACACACTGATATTCTGATTTCTATACAGCTTGTATTGAACAGCCAGTGTGCGCTGAGTTCACGATCAGATTATATAAGTTACAACTTTAAGTATCCTTTCTCTCTTCCATGTGCCGAGTCACTGAAGCTAAATTTGCGCTTACTTATGGGCAGCTTTGAGCCATTAGTTGGGAGTGCAATTGATGGTCTTGCGGTGGTTGTTTCCACAAGTCCGGGAAGTTCTCGAGTTTTATTCATGTCTGATAGAAAGGTGATACTAGGTTGCTTAGCTTGGAGTAGATCTAGCGTGGTCGGATGAGCCATATTAGGCGTTGCTGTGTTGAAAGCCCCGAAGAAGCAGAAAGCAGCGAATCTTCGCACTCTTCAGCGTTCAAAATGAGTTTCTTAGCCATGACTGTTTTCGATACAAGTTATTCGTATGTGACGTATAAATTTTACATGCGTTCAACCTGGAACCAATAACTGCGAAAAAAGGTACGAAGTTCGTCTACCGTAATTCCTCTATTCACAAATCTGGAACCAATGTACGGCCGGATCTGTAGCAATGAATCTGGATGTGCAAGAACGTTGAAGTTCTGCAGGCAACTGTCGCCCCGGTACTCATTCAGTGCAGACGAGAACGCGTTTCCATCAAACTGCATCTACCTGCTATCCACCTCGGGAAAGTGAATACTTAAGCTATTAGCTTACTAAAAGCCTGCAAATTACAGTGTAACCTATACTGTCAGCTCGTCATCATCTGTCTTAGAATGATTGGAAAATGATGGATAAATATGATAAGGGGGGTTGAACGTGGCTTTGATCTACAAATGATCTTTCCCTGGTTGCCACGGCTGCATCAGCTTGCTGTAAGCTCTTTAGATGATGCCCACGTAGATACCGCTGGGTTACACTGTCTATCACGGCTGCATCTGTTTACGGCAAGAAACTCTGATGAAGGCCACTTAGACAAATTACCGCGCATCCAAAGAGACTTGGAGTAACATCACAAGCGGCTTAACAGGGATATACTGTATAACCGTCAACTTGTAAATCTTGACTGCAAATTTGGTTCCTCAATTCGTCGTTTGTTCTCTCGCCTCCCGCCTTTGTTGTATTTCACTCCACAGACCTTACAACTGCATATACTGTACTGTAGATTCAAACCACTGGTAACCTTGCAGCCAGGGCTACTAGGCACTTTGCTGTCATTACACTTTCCTTACAGTTCTGAACACAGCGTTTGACCCCATTGGTACACTTGGAATAGTTACGGGCGAGTTGCACACTGGGATATTACATCATTGCTTTACCAATCAAAAGTAGCCTTGCTATCCCATGCCACCTGGACCAATGTACTTCTTACATCTTGTCAGAGTATGTCACTCTTGCCGACTACAATTCTGAAAGCGCTGCTTACGATACCGTCAGGGCTGTTTTACGGGAATACCTTTGAATTCGCTACTGTTAGACTGCATTTTCTTTTAGTTTGTAGCTATCTTCAGTTCTATATAAACCCTGGTTTGGAGCGGCCGGCTTTACCCAGCCAGCCTCAACCAAAGTTTCAACCACAGTTCTACCTTGATCTGCTCGTGTGCGCTTAACACCCCACATCGTGGTAGCATCGCAAGTAAGTTGTGCCTTATTGTGCGTTTTTCCAATCCGCCAGTTGGGATAAAATCTCTACTAGATTTATCTCAGCTGCCCGATTGCAAACAGAGACTAACATTGTGTTTTTCACTCTGACCCTTACGCGGTAACCCACAGTGTCGTACAACAGGAAGTCAAAGGGCCGCCCTCCATCGCCGTCAGAGTACGACTCAGAAGACCTCGCCGACTTTCGTTCCCCGCCCACCTCGCCAATACTACCGATTGGCGAGGAAGAAGATCCCAAGACCCCGCTTCCTCCGTCGACTCCGAGAACCCCATCGCCTTACTCAGCCCCGAGGAGCCCAAGACACCGACGCCGACTTGCCAAGATCTTGTCTTACCCCGAGCACTGTCAGTGGCATCTCCCTTTGTTACGGTCGAAGAGCCTCGCACCCCTTTTCGATCGTTTGCCCTACCCCATCGACCGGCCTTCGATCCTTACCCC
This sequence comes from Kappaphycus alvarezii, assembly GCA_002205965.3. Taxonomy (NCBI): domain Eukaryota; phylum Rhodophyta; class Florideophyceae; order Gigartinales; family Solieriaceae; genus Kappaphycus; species Kappaphycus alvarezii. Next base: position 117,935 of record NADL03000078.1, on the reverse strand, counting down.
GGTCCCGAGGAAGCCGTCGCGTCCGACCGTCTCGAACCCGTCAAGGCCACCGACAAGTTCAAGGGCTCCTCCGAGAAGGCTTCAAGTACTGCCGGACGCCGCCTCTGTGTCGATCCAAAGGGTGGTAAACCATCGAATCCGCAAGGCTAGGCCCTCGAAAAGGCCGCGGATGAACAAGAACCCGAAGTCCTCTCCGTTCCATTGTCGTCATTGTCAAGTGACCTGCTCCGGCCGCGTTCAGTACTTCGAGCACCTCCGTTCCCGTCGTCACATCCGCCGTACAAGCAAGAAGGAGTACAAGTGCAAGGACTGCAATATTGAGTTGTTCAGTGAACAAGACCTTGTCCGCCATCAGAACGGGGCTCAGCATCGACTCACAGTCAGAGGTCACAATTAGTATCTTTGTTTTCCATTAAAATTGCTTGTTTTTGAGTAAGAAAAAGGAAAAAAGCAATAAGTTCATTCTCAATCGACTTCGTGTGTGTGTTGTGTTCACCCTTCCGCTGTGATTGCAAGCTTTCCTCTGCTGCCCCCAGATCCTTGTAGTAGGACTTACAATTGTAAGTCCGTATCGCCATCAGGACCTAGACAGGACAACCACCGCAAAGCAAGAATCGGAAGAAGGGCTACTATAACGCACCCGACGTGACTGACGTCAACCCTTACGTCAAAGAAGGAACTTTTTGTAAGTGCTCCTGGCGGATTTGAACCCGCGACCACTCATCAGGAGCTACTTACACTTAACCACTAGGTCACCAAGACCGGAATTTGAAGGTGCAAAGAACCAATCAGGTTATAAATCACAATTTTTTCAAAAATCATTGCTGGCATTTTGAAAAACCAGCTTACTGGAGGCTTCGCATCGTGGGTAGTTTGCCCAGGAACCATCTAGGAGACTCTCTGTTACTCCAGGTGTTACAGAAATCGTGTACACGTATCACCACGTGTACACGTGTAAGGTCGGAAACTTCTCTCAGATACCAGGCCAAATACTGTTACTGGCTTTGTGAACCTAATCGCTATGGATCAGCCGCAAGTCACCCTAGAGTCCTTACGCAAATGGTGCTTCAGTTGCAGCAGAATCTTGAGCACGCCAATAACCAAATTGCGGCACACAGATCAGAGCTTTCTATTGCAGCGCAAAAGGTATCCTCCTTAGAATCTGAACTCGTAAACGCCCAAAACCAGGCCAGCTCGTCAAATAATGCCCTAGTGGACAGTCAGGCTGGCCCAAAGAAAAACAAGCCAACTACATTCACTGGGAAAGGATCAATTGCTAGCTGGTGCGTTCAAATGGACAACTACCTCGGGGAAATGATGGAAATGGACCCCTACACATAGCACTCAGCTACTTGGCTGGAAATGCCCATGAATGGTGGATGGTCCACTTCAAGACAGAAGAAGGGAAAGGAATAAATTCCTGGCAGTCCCTGAAGGTTGCTTTGATCCAGCGTTTTGAAACGCTGAACAAAGAGAAGATCGCTCGAGACAAACTCGCCCGCTGGAAACAAGTCAAAGATGTTCCTACCTTCAACGAAGACTTCAACAAAATTATACTCGACATCCCCGATATTGGAGTTAAAGACCAGATAGATCGTTACTCTCGCGGTTTGAAGCCCTATATCTGGAAGGCGTTGTGCACCAAAGAATACGTCAACCTCTCCGATCTAATGAAGGATGCTGAGCGAGTAGAGTCGGCCTATCGGCGTCTGGACCCGGTAACCTACCAAAGTCTTCTGGAGGAAGGAATGGAAATGGAAGCTCTTTTGCTGGAACCAGCAGTCCTGTACCAATGGAAATTGGGAACGTAGAAGTGATACCGGGGCTAAAAAGAAACACTCCCAATTTACAGAAGCTTGACAAAGAAGAACGTGAAAGATGTATGCGCGAAGGTCTCTGTCTCAGGTGCAGACAGAAAGGACACATGGCCAAGAACTGCCCAAAAGCCCGGAGGAACTGATTGAAGGTCCCCAGTCAGTTCCAGTCATTGAAGAACCATTAGACAACCTTGTGTTAGACAAAGAAACTCGGAGTTATCATTGAATCAAACAAAAAGGTCCATTGTGTCCACCATCAGATCGAATGCAACGTTCATTGAAACATTCTCCCCTGCATTCGAGAGAAATCACAAGGGCCTTCTCATTGTCAAGGGTACAATTGCTGGTGGACCAGCAAAAATCCTCATAGACCCTGGTGGTGAGATCAACTTCTTGAGTGAATCGTTTTGCAAGAAACATCAAATAAAGACCCGAGATTCCAGAGAGCTTGCTGAAATGGCCAACGGTGCGGACCAGATACTTCAAGAATTGGTAAATGCTGTCATTGTACATATAACTGCCTATACTGAACCTCTGTACTTTGCAGTAAGCCCATTGAAGCGTTATGATGCAATTCTTGGGAAAGAATGGTGCGCCTCGCATGGGGCAAAAATCAATTGTTTTAATAATGAGGTGAAAATCGAACATAAGGGAAATTCATTCATATTTATTGCTGATGATGCCGTAGTGAGTCCTTTTGTATCTTTCAATACCATAGTTAGTGATTTCGATGAGAAAAAAGAGTTATTTGCAGTTTTACTTAGACCGTTACATTCTAGTGAAACAAGAGCACCAGTATACCCTCGAGACATACAGAAGGTTTTGGAAACATTTGCTGACGTGTTTCCAGAGAAACTCCCAAGAGGTTTGCCACCGAGAAGGAAACAAGACTTTGAAATAGAATTAAAGGAAGGAGCAGAACCACAAAAGAAAGGTCTCCATAGACTCTCTGACAAAGAAATGTCAGAACTCCGAAAACAGTGAGTTGGACGAACTACTAGAAGCTGAGTTTATAAGACCTAGTAAGAGCCCCTGGGAGCTCCTATTCTATTCGTGAGCAAGAAGGATGATAGTCTACGGATGTGTGTCGATTACAGAGCCTTAAACCGGCTTACTGTAAAAAAAGCTATCCCTTACCACGAATTGACGACATTTTCGACCAGCTTAAAGGAGCAAAGTTCTTCAGCAAAATTGATCTTAGATCTGGGTATCACCAGATTAGACTACACGAAGATTCGATTCCATTTACCGCCTTCAGAACACGATACGGGCACTTTGAATTTCTTGTTCTGCCGTTTGGACTCACTAATGCGCCAGCAACTTTCATGAACCTAATGAATGACATTTTCAAGGATCAGCTCGACTTATTTGTGATCGTCTATCTGGATGATATCCTATCTACAGTAAGACATGGAAGGATCACTTGGATCATATTCGAACTGTACTCGAAATCCTCAGAAAAGAAAAATTGTTTGGCAAATTATCTAAATGTGTCTTCGGAGTTACAGAAGTCGAGTACCTAGGACACATCATTTCTCAAAGTGGTATTTCTGTTGATCCAAACAAGATAAGTGCAGTCATGGAATGGCCGATACCAAAGAATAAGCAACAAGTACAGTCTTTTCTTGGTTTTGTCAATTATTACCGGAGATTCATAAAAGGCTGTTCAATTCTTGCAAAACCTCACAGAATTGACGAAAAACGTGAATTTCCAATGGAGCCACACTCAAGATGATGCCTTCAAAGTACTCAAGCAAACACTTTGTAGCGCACCGGTTCTCAGAAATTTCGACGCCACACTGCCTATCTACGTAACCACAGATGCATCACAGTATGCAATTGGTGCAGTGCTGGAACAGGAAGAATTAGGTTCTAAAAGGCCGGTCGCGTTTGCATCCAGGACTCTTAATGATGCGGAACAAAACTATGCGGCCCATGAAAGGGAACTTTTGGCCATTGTAGATTCCCTCAAGTGGTGGAGATCATACCTTTATGGTAATTCATTCACCATTCACTCGGACCACTATCCCCTAAGATACCTAGAAACCCAAGAAAACTTGTCCCCGAGACAAGTGAGATGGCTGGAAAGATTAGTTAATTTCGACTTCAAGATAATACCCATCTCAGGAAAATCAAATGTAGTGGCGGACGCACTATCGAGGCAACCACAAGATGTGCCGTCACCTTATCACGAAACAATTCATTACTTCAAGAAGTTATTACCAAGACATCCTCAGAATCCAATAACATTTCGACCATATCATTCACAAACACTGAGTTAGTGGGGTTGGTAGAAGATTATGGTAGGGATGAGAACCTCAGAACCCATTACCAAGATCCTAGCTCCCTTTGAGCGTCGAGGGATGCTTCTACTTAAAAACAAGAAGATCTGTGTACCAGAAGGAAATTTCAGAGTCAAGCTCCTGCATGACTATCATTGCACTCCCAACACGGGACACCTAGGAATAAGCAAAACTATCAACAGAATATCACCAAAGTTTTATTGGAAAAATTTAAGATCGGATGTAATCCGATACATACGTTCCTGCCAATGCCAGAGAACCAAAGCAACCAATCAGAAACCCGCAGGTCTTTTACAACCACTAGAACCACCGAAAACCAAATGGACCCACATAACCATGGATTTCATCACACCTCTCCCAAAGTCGAGAAATGGAAACAACGGCGTGTTAACAGTCGTTGACAGACTTTCTAAGATGATCAGAATAATACCAACGAAACCAAACACAGATGCTCCTGAAACAGCACTGCTGTTCAAGAATCACGTATACCGAAATCATGGATTACCAGAGAATATCATATGTGACCGAGATCCCATCTTCATGAGCAAGTTTTGGACAAAACTTTTTGCTCTACTAGGAACAAAGATATCCCCCTCCTCTGCATACCACCCACAAACTGATGGACAATCGGAGATAATGAACAGGAAAATAGAGGAAATGATCCGTGCTTTCGTTAGCTTCGACAAATCAGATTGGGATAATTTCCTGGTAGACTTTGAAGTTGCTTACAACTCCTCTGTGAATGTCACCACAACTTTCTCACCATTTTTCCTCAATTACGGAATTCAACCACGAACAGTACCTTAGATGTTTTAGCGTCAGACAATCCAGCGGCAGCAGGTTTTCTAAAACATATGCAAGAAGCATTAAGGAAAGCCCAGAATCAGATCCGAAAATCCAATGAGTCCACCGCAAAATATGTAAACAAGAAAAGAAGGCCGTCTACGTTCAAGATTGGTGATAAGGTTTGGCTATCAACAAAGAACTTATCACTTGAAGATGCGGCTGGATCACGCAAACTGAACCCAAAGTATTGTGGTCCCTTTGAAATAACAGAGGACATTAACGGTGTAACTTACCGTCTGCAGTTATCTCAACCGATGATCGACAGAGGAATACATAATGCGTTCCACGCTAGCCTCTTGAAACCGTTCTTTGAAGATGAATTCAACCGACAAATTCCACCACCGCCACCACTCCAATTTCAAGATGGACATGAGGAATACGAAGTTGAGTCTATACTCGCTCATAAAAAAGAACGTGGAAAAAATAAATTCCTTGTCAAATGGAAAGGGTACGGAGATCATGAGAACTCGTGGCTTCCCGAATCATACCTCAAGAATTCACAAGAACTTTTGAATAAGTACAAGCAGAACCTCAAGAATCGGGGCGATTATTCTCTGTAAGGGGGAGTGATGTTGTATTTCACTTCCACAGACCTTACAACTGCATATACTGTACTGTAGATTCAAACCACTGGTAACCTTGCAGCCAGGGCTACTAGGCACTTTGCTGTCATTACACTTTCCTTACAGTTCTGAACACAGCGTTTGACCCCATTGGTACACTTGGAATAGTTACGGGCGAGTTGCACACTGGGATATTACATCATTGCTTTACCAATCAAAAGTCGCCTTGCTATCCCATGCCACCTGGACCAATGTACTTCTTACATCTTGTCAGAGTATGTCACTCTTGCCGACTACAATTCTGAAAGCGCTGCTTACGATACCGTCAGGGCTGTTTTACGGGAATACCTTTGAATTCGCTACTGTTAGACTGCATTTTCTTTTAGTTTGTAGCTATCTTCAGTTCTATATAAACCCTGGTTTGGAGCGGCCGGTTTTACCCAGCCAGCCTCAACCAAAGTTTCAACCACAGTTCTACCTTGATCTGCTCGTGTGCGCTTAACACCCCACAGCCTTCCATTCATCCCTCAAGGCCAGTCACAAATCATCATTGTTCTTGTTTCAATTCTTTCTTTTTGTTGAGTCACTCTTACTTTACACGTGTCTAATTTGATTTTCTGTACTTTCCGTTAGGGACACAGTTGACACGTGGAATGTCTTGGGCTCAGCCACAGACATTCACAAGTGCACAAGGCGGTACAGTACTGTACAATACAGTACAGTACAATAAGATGGCACGACTGTCGCTACAGCACGTAGACTTGTGTCCTCACTCCAGGCCCAAGCCCTGGAGCTGGTATTTACCACGGACATGTTGAGAGATAGTACACAACAGATTAGGTCGGTCCTTTACAAATGGCGTAGATCTCTACCCATGAACGGCATGGTCTAGGATATCGTAGCTCTATATATATCGTTGCGCACAAGACTTACAGTGTATGTAGCCATTGTGACCTTTCGTACAATACTGAACTAGAGTGCGATTCAATTGAATACTGTACGTCATCGGATCTTGCTCTGCTACACTCCTACCACTCTCTTGTCGGAAGTCACAATCTAAGTGTGCCCAGGCGCTAGCTGTTTGGTTGCGAATGATCCATTGGTCTACATCGTGGTCAATGATGCCTTCATCAAGGATACGTTCAAGAACTTCATTCTTAGTGATCTTAGTTAAAGCGTCGGCCGGATTCGATTTTGATAGTATCTTCGCAATGTAGTTCACTTCCATTCGTTCGTATGATTCTCGGGCAACCCGAAGATCTATCATTAATCTTTTTTTCTGCTGTGGTTGTGTTTTTTGTAATTACCTCGAACAAACACATAGAGTCGGTGTATAGCTTCACAACAATCTTACGCGAAAAAATCTGCTCGAGATCATGATGTAAAGTCAGACTAAAGTCGATACCATCCGCGAATGCATAGACTTCCCCCCCCATAGCTGATCGGACTGTCTGACGGCTTTTGTGGCTGCTGAAGTGCAAGATGTTGCACCGTCCATGATCATCACAGAGTAACACAATGTAACCAAGTTGAGTTGTTAGATCATCGTTGTCTGCGAATGAAGAATCGCTGTACATGCGTATGTGGAGTGAATTCTCATCCAAAGAGCGTTGTAAGATTCCACGGTTTGCAGTTTGCTGGACATAGCGAATAGTCTTATTGGCTGCCTCGACATGCGGCGTCCCGAATGTTCTTTCGGTAACTTATGTGGCCATATTGACGGAGCATGCTATGTGTTGCGATTATGCCCATAAATCACCAAATACCCTGACAGTATCCCTCCGGTAACCTGTACCAAGGATTTACACTGTAAGAAGACATCATTGCAACTTGTGCACTGTACTCACGCACCAGTGTAAAAGCATAATATCATACCTCTTTGTACCTAGCCAATGACATGGATCCATCATGGCTATCTCGCGTGGTTCTCGAAACATTTCGCACCCACCAATCAGCAACCACTTTATGCTTCCTTGCCAATTGGACCAATGGGACTTTGCCATGATGTTTTTTGCTGTCTTTTATTCTGATGGATGCTACATAAGCCTTCAGAACCTTGTAGTTTGATACCTCTGGGTCGCTTTTTCTAGAATTCATTTGAATTCATTACCGTTTAGTTACACTTTATCTCTGCTGGTGTTGAGTACTTTTTCTATATAAACCCTGGTCTGATGTTCCGGCCTGTTTACCGGAAGCATCAACCAACAGTTCAACCATCGACTACCTTTTGTGCGCTCAACACCCCACACTATGTCGGGGCGCGTGTGTATTAACCATTGCAGCCTTTGGCGACATGATCTGAAATCGCTGAATGAACAACCAGGTGAAAGCGCCTTGAGTTGCTTCGTACATTCCCTTTGATGAGCTTGATTCTGTCCTGAGTTTTCTCTATCTGCACGCTAGCGAATGTGAATGAGCCCATTTTCCTTTTCCTAGAGTTGCATTTGTCCTGTGTGACGTCACAATCCCTCAGAAAGCTTTCCGCCCCAGCATTTGGGCTGTCATCCACGTACGTGCCAGTGATGCCAACTAGACGCTCACCAATTCGTTTGAAGAAGAGACTGATGTCTAGAGCTGTACGCTTCATGTGCAAGTCGTTCCGCAAATGGCTGCTCATGGTTACATCCCAGTAGCCTCCCGAATCTGGCAAACCATACAGCGGCTTAATAAGCTTTAAGAGCTGATCGCCTGAGAGACGAAATTCATTAGTGGCCAAACATAAACGTCACGCATCAATTTATCCATAGATTGTTCATACGCTTGTGAGATATCCTGTGACCATATCTTAACACCAAAAATTGCAGCGATAGCGGTGATCACACGTATTGAGCTCTGTCGAAGTGTCGTACTCTGGTGCAGCAGAACACTTTTCTCCTTGTCTCTGTGCCCCTGCACCACATACCTTGCTTTAAACATTTCTTTATCAGTCCCTTTGTGATTGATTGATAACACAAACCTACTGCCGAGCACGTTTTCGTCGTTCGAGATGTCTTCCTTGAGCAAGATCTCAAACGTACCTTTCTCAATAAGACCGGCAATCCCTTTCTCGATAGCGGCGAGAGCTTCCGTACTACGACAGCGCGGGTCGGATGGGGCCAGCACTTCAGTAAGGAATACGCGAGCAGGTTGATGAGATGTTTTGGAGCCGATAGCATGGTACATTTGTTAAATAGGCCGGCGCCATCTGCTTCATGCACAGGTAGGATGTGATCGATGCTGTATTGTGCTTCCTTATCAGGCCGAATGACATAAACCATTTTATCGAACACTTTAGACACCTCGCCGGCTGATTCCGCATGTACGTACACTTGGTTCCCGGGAGATACGCGGTAAGTCTCCGCTGGTGGTAATTTTGATCTGGGAGCGCATTGTATGCGCAGCTGTGCAGATATATTAGCCATTTCAAGTGTCTCGATGTTCATTGCGGCCATACGGTCGATGTGGCCAGGGAGCGAGGTCGGAGCCAGGGGAAAACGCGGCAGAGTTCCGAAAACAAGTAGGGAAGGGACCAGGCCTTCCAGCCCCATTGTATCATTCATGGCCTTGACCGCCAGCTACAGAGAGATGTCAGGGTCAAGAATTGGGGCGTCCTCCCTGATCTTCAGAAAAATGCGGCGCAAAGGGGCGTGGTAGCCCAGACATCGAGCATATGTAAGTACCCCTGACGCCTCTCATCGCAGTGCTCGTTCTCTGGCCAAATAGCAAACAAAACACTTTCGAAAAAAATTGTATAACCGTCAACAGCACTTACTACCGATACCGAATTCTCCTCAAGAAACTTTTTCACGCGCTTATATATTTCGTAGTTAAAAAGGATAGTAGCAGCCGAAAAAACGGGGATAGTAAAGTCAGATATTGTCTTAGCAAGAAGAGCGTCACCCAAGAGTTCGGGAAACTCTTGACTATACGAACGAAAATTTTCAATAAACCGCACTTGATCGGGGTGCGTTAACTGTATGTTGGACCACATGTCACCAGTGCGGGGAACTGAAGGCCCTGCCATGGTGCTGGGATTCTGGATGTTTCGGGTGGATATACTGTGATGATGATGCTGTGAATGATAGGCCCTGCTGAGTTCGTCTTGCTTGACTTGTCTTACATTCGTTCTGTTGCATGGTCTGCGAGGCGATCGACGTTTAAATATCGTTCTGCGTCCAAATATGAATGGTCCCTGCAAAAATTGACAGCAATTGCTGTTTAGTTAGACACTACTTGTTGAAATTAGAGTCATCACGAAATTGGTCGCGATCGATTTGGATTTCTTTGTTCTCGGCGACAGCTTGAGGGTGCGACCCTTCACTTGGTCATAACCCAATTAAGACGGTTTGGTCCCGTGCTTAACGTGACTAATGAGTGTCGCTACAGCACGTAGACTTGTGTCCTCACTCCAGGCCCAAGCCCTGGAGCTGGTCTTTACCACGGACATGTTGAGAGATAGTACACAACAGATTAGGTCGGTCCTTTACAAATGGCGTAGATCTCTACACATGAACGGCGTGGTCTAGGATATCGTAGCTCTATATATATCGTTGCGCACAAGACTTACAGTGTATGTAGCCATTGTGACCTTTCGTACAATACTGAACTAGAGTGCGATTCAATTGAATACTGTACGTCATCGGATCTTGCTCCGCTACGACCGCTGGATAGTGCAAGATTCGAGTACAGTACAGTACTGTACTGTACTGTATATTTACGTAAAATTCCACCGTGCGATACTGTACCGAACTAAATTACAGTACCTTTGAGCGACGCAATAAACACCACGTGCTGGGCAATGCAGTCGCACCTCTACAAACGCCGCGTGAGATGTTGATGCAGGTAACTTAGTCCGGCTGTCCAATATTTTAGCAACATCAGCCGTCTCTTCAGCCGAACGTTGCAGAGTTCGAGACTACTACATCTTTCAACCGGACATCGCAAGTCATGTTACTGGACAACATGTCCGTGGCCACTGTTCCTATGTTACCCCTTACCAAGCACGGTCATCGACAAGGTACAACCTCGTAGCCGAAACACCCATGGCTGGTTGCACCAACTTTCGGTACTTCGCGACGTTGGGTGCAGAACGCACATCTCTTGGTAGCGGAAACAAAAAAATTTGCTTGGCTTTGGTCCGACCTGTCGTCTGCTTTTTTGAACAATTTGTTGCCCATGCTAGGGCGCTACCCCTGCGGCCACCATGCTTGAACCATACCCCGCAGTCAGTCGCGCAAAATCCCAGCTTGCATCGCTCCGCTACGTACTCGAGCTCAGCTGGCCTGACAGGCAATTCAACCACCAGTCGAGATGACCTGAAAACTCTCAGGGTCCCAACAATACGCGAAAAAGGGATGCAAATTCCCATGGCTAACTTCTACCCATGGCCCATGAAAGACTCTCACTGGCCCGCACAGGCTCAACTTGATACTTTCCTGTTCAAATTCCTCTGAGCTTCTCTCAGCTCACGGGGCAGCCCTTGAGAGGCGGTTCTACCTCTGCCGTTCCGCTCCTAGTTTCCTGCTTCCTATATAAGCCTCCTCACATGGCACAGGAGCCTCTCTCCCCACTCCCTCCTCAGAACGCACAAGCAATCTAGTCAATTATTTATCCTCTCAAGCACCTCATCACATCTCAAAAATGATTGCCAAGATTGCCACCGTCCTCGCCCTTGTCGGCGCCGCCGTCGCCGCCCCGGTCTCCCGTGCCTCCATCCAGGGTATCCTCAACTCTGGTGCCGGTTTCCAGAGCGATGGTACCACCACCGCTGGTGCCTCCGCTGACGCCGAGTCTGGCATCGCCGCCGGTTCCCTTGAGGGTATTGGCTCCGTCCTCGGTCTCGCCGGCCCGGGTCTCGCTTCCGCCGCCGCTATCGCTTCCCCGTCTCTCTAAATTCATTTCGTCGTAGAAGTGAATCCAAGAGTCCTTGACAAGACGTTGATGAGGCTCGGAGTAGGCGATAGTATGTAGAGCTGAGCAACTAACTGCAATGAAGTAAATCTGTGACCTGGGAGCACGACCAGGCCCGGATATCATTCACATACCTCACTCCCGAAACACTGGATTCCCATCCCTGGCCTCTGCCCTACGCAAATTTCATACCGGGGTATGCCAGTCCACCTTGACAGCCTTGTGCTCCTTATGAGCACCCTTTAACAACGGCACCCTCGCCGTATACACGCCATCCGGCCTTCTCGCGACCACCATTCTCTTGCCGTTCGGATCAATCAATGCTCCACCCACCACGCGAAACCCCACCGCCAATGCATCCTCCACCACCACAGGCGAGTCGAACAAAATCCACTTACCGGTCAAAGCGCGATTCCCCAACCCCCCAAACGCGCCAAATGCGCGTGCGCCATGCGTCCAACTCTCCCACAAGCGATAATCCAAGCGCTCTATATTACAAATCTGACTACGATGAATGCGCACCGATCGCTCCCGTTCCATACAACTGTGAATGCGAACATTGTTGCCACGGGGCATACGAGGCGGCTTGCAAGCCGATAATCTCGCCGACCTTTGCGTTGCGGACGGTGTACCAAACCAGATGACCGTTGGTGTCCAGGTAGGGTGCGGCGTACAGGGTATGCAGAGGTTCGCGGGCTCGGTCTAGTCGGCCATCTGCGCCGCCTGGACAATTGCGTGGGCGCTCCCTTCTGCCGAGGGAGGTGGAGAGATAGGGGCGGAGCCAACCGTTTTTGATGCCGAGCGAGTGAAGATACCAGGCGTAGGCCATGACGGCGGATTTGGCGGGCTCATCCATGAGAGCGGTCATGGTTTCAAGTTGAGATGGGGGGATGTCGGGCTCCTGGAATGAGGAGGAGTAGGTGGCGATGATATCGAGGGTTAATTTAGACGGGATGGGTGTGGGAGGATAATGTTCCTCCTTTTGAGGGATGAGGACGGGCTTTGCGTTGGGAGGACGGGATATGGCGTACCATTGGAGGGAATGACAGGGTTGAACGGCGGGGATGATGTGCTGAGAGACGGGGACGAGGTAGTCGACAAGGGAGGTGTGCCAGATGGAGTCGGAGGGGGTCTCGATACGACAGATGTGAAGGATGAAGAGCTCGAGGAGATGTTGGAGGGCTTGTTTGGGACGGTCAAGGAGCGGGGAGAAGCGTTGAAGGCGATGGAGGACGGTGGGAGGAAAGGTGTGGTGAATGTGAGATACACAGGGCTCAAGGCCTTGAGTACCGTGAAGAGCTTCGCGAAGGGTGTATGGTGGATAGTGAGTAAAGGGGGGAGGTATCGGGGATTTGTAGGGAGGAGATGACATGAGTGGAGCCGGGGGGGCATTGAAGTGGGCGATGGAGGGGAGAAGGGAAGCAGGAGCGTGATAGATTCAATCTGGTGTTGGCGGAAAGCTGGAATAGGAAAGGTGGCAGGCAGTCTGCATCGGTTGGCAAAGGTCAATTGAACAGATGGCGTGCCACGTTTCACGTTTGGTACAGGGCATTGAATGTTGCCCTACAACATAGTGCGCACTACTTACAAATGCTTTTGTGTGTGTGTATTTCCAGATCGAGATAAGCTGAATTTCTCAATAGTGCACACCTTTTTAATTTCACACCTGTCATGCTAATGCCTCAAAAGTTATCAAAATACTCTACAAACTTGACGTGATTCCAGTACTGTACGATAAATGCGGGTCACTACAGTACGTTGCTTTCATCAAACATTTGCACCCTTGACGTTGATAACTGCAACATCATTGCTGACACTGTAATGGTAATACTGGACTGTACCTTGCAAACAGAGCACGCGACAATATTTGCTGCTGTGACTACATTCCTTTTACTGTACGGTTCAGTTCAGCCTATGAACCATACATTACAGTAACTGTACGTTACAATACTGTAATGTGCATTGTTGTACAGTTTGTAATGCAGCACTATAGGGTACTGTATAGCCCTTTTCAGAGTAGTACTGTGTAGTACTTACATGCACGGCGCATATGTGATGCAGTACAGTTCAGTATGACCATACTATTGCACGCCTTTTATAATACATAAAAGATGATTATACCGTATATACTACTGTACCAAAAATTAGCATGCTGCGTGGTGTGGTGGCATCGATTATAATATAATTCATAATCCAGCCCTCAAGGCCCGCCATCGCTGTCCCACTTGACCTGCAACATACGCGGCAACATTCGCACCACCGACCATCTCGGTCCGCCCCGCCAAACCCTCCCGCATCCCAGTCCTCACAACCAACCACTCCGCATCCACACACCTCCTTCCTCCTCCCCAGCACCCATCCCACCCACCGCTGTCCCGCAATTCCCATCGCATTCAACCCTCCGAATACTCAATGCCCATACCCCACCCCGCCCCCCTCGCACCGGGCCTCCCGCACAATCCTACGCACCACCCGCAATTCGTATACTCCCTCACTCCCTCCATCCCATTCACACCACACCACACCACACCACCCCGAATCCCTATATAAACCACACCCCTCCACCCTCTCGACCCCCACCTCCTCACCACCACTACCGCACAACACCTCCCATCCCAACAACCAAACAACCCTCTTCACAACCCCACCCCAACCAATCCCAAAATGATTGCCAAGATTGCCACCGTCCTCGCCCTCGTCGGCGCCGCTGTCGCCGCCCCGGTCTCCCGTGCCTCCATCCAGGGTATCCTCAACTCTGGTGCCGGTTTCCAGAGCGATGGTACCACCACCGCTGGTGCCTCCGCTGACGCCGAGTCTGGCATCGCCGCCGGCTCCCTTGAGGGTATTGGCTCCGTTCTCGGTCTCGCTGGTCCGGGTCTCGCCTCCGCCGCCGCTATCGCCTCCCCGTCTCTCTAAGTTGCCGCGTGTTATGGCGCTGATGGTTTTGTGAGTGCGTTTGGTGCGGGTTTGGAAAAAATGCGTTGCTTTGCTTGTTGTCCGGAACTGTAATTTTATTATAGGTTAGCTTTTGTGGTCCATCTTGGTGTTTAGGATGTAAACATTTTTAACTGCTTGCTAATTATTGACTTGGTTTCAAGGGCGTTTAGGAGGAACTTGTGCAGGTGGCTTCTTCCTGATTCAGTAGGGAGCAGCTGTCTCGCTTTACGAGTTTTGAAAGTTCATCTTGCCAAGGATTTTGGGCTCGCCGGTACGGGGTCATAAACTGCAAAAATGGACCAAGTACATGTAGTATCTGCAATTCGTACATGGCGAAACTTTTCAATGTGTGTATTTTCTCGTCAGAGCGGATTCCTTACAGAGAGGATACTGTATTGCACCCACCTTGTTCATATCTAGTAGGGAGAATTCTGCATTGCTCAAAAGTACTTAACAACTATCAGCTACTTTTTAGTCTGTGGACATGCTACATTGCTTGTACTGTAGATCATGCCACATGGTTTGAACGCAACTTCATAGGACTCCTAGCCACCTATCGCATTGAACCAGCCCTATTCGCCCCCTTAGCAGATTTCTGTAACTGTAGAATCGTTGTACCTTCGTACAACAGCAGCTATCGACTTTTTCTTTTCATCTATATTCCGAATCACGTATGCACATTTTTCCAAAGACAGGCAAAGAGTAAGGAGAGCGATACGGTCCAGCAGCTGAATAGATGAGAAGGATGGGTATCCCCGGCAGCACCAAGAAATCAGGAAGCTTGTGAGGTCAAGTTTGGGTTTACTTTTGAACGGCGCTTTGACGATAATAACTACAGTGTTAGAGCCATCCCAAAGAAAATCAAGCAATGGGAGATCGCGATCTAAGAGATCGAGCGTACCTATAGCTCAGAGGATACTTGATTATTTGGTGCTGTATCTGCCTGTTTACAGGGAACAGAAAGCATTACCTTTTGGTGTAATAAAAGTTGCAAACGGTTACAACTTCACGGAAAGGACTTATCCTCAAATTGTATCGTTAGGAGGTAAGAAACTAGAGTAATCCTCCTCTCAGGGACACCAAGAACACGTAATACCTCTCAACACTGCAAGCGTTTCCACTTATTCCGTTTGGAACTATTTGAATATTACAACTTTTGTGCGAATTCATGCAGCAGTAAGGACTTTCAAAATTCGTAAACAGGAAGTCTTTTCATAGTTGTACCTTGCGTAAACTATATTGCGTTTGTAGTAACTTGACCAGGCCCTTTCTTTCAGTGCGGCCACAAGAATTACAGAGGAAGTATAAACTTGATAAAAATGGAAGGTGTACCCTTGAGTGAACAAGGGATGATTTTTTATACAGCAATTTGTTGCATTGATCACTGACCTGGCCATATGTTGCACATTACAAACGTGGGGAACAATTTGTATCGTGCGATAAAGAGAGGGATAATAGTTGGGAACTAATGATGTAATGGCCCAGAATCTATGTTGCCATTTTATGTTACCAACCATATTCGTTGGAAGCAGTAACCGGCGTCCTTCGGGCGTTTAAGAAAGAACATGTCCTTTGTGACAGGTGTAGCCGTGGCTACTGGCAAATGAATTGACTAAACTATTATTACGCCCTTGAAAACCAGTAGCAAAGAGGGCTCACGAATTATACCTCACAGTGTAGTCTCGAAAGGGACGACCATCCTAGCAGGATTTCTAGTTGATTTCAACAGGAAACTATTTCTCTCCGGGGCAACTCTACGGCGTCATGTATTCGTTTGGGTGTTTCCGCTAACATATCTTGGGAGTAGTCAGTTGAGAGTTTGAATAGAGCTGCACTATGAGCAGGGCCCATTTTAGACTTCCTTTTTTGTTCAAAGTGTCTCTCTGGGCCGCATCGCATCAGTCTTGTTCGGTACTCGACTGGACTTATGCCTCCACAGCACTGCCTCGAAACGGAAGCACAGAGTTAATGGTCCGATATGTTAGAGGCCCGTCAATTTTTACACATAAATCGAAAATATTGGTACCAAAAAACCTCGTTTTTCTTACTGAATTATTCATAGTTGAGGTATAAATACCGAATATCTGAAAGCAAAATTCTTCATCAAATTTGTCTCAAAGCAGTAGTAAAGAGCCTAAGAGTTATCTCACTTCACTAACACTCTTTAACTCTATCAAAAAATGATTGCCAAGATTGCCACCATCCTCGCCCTCGTCGGCGCCGCCGTCGCCGCCCCGGTCTCCCGTGCCTCCATCCAGGGTATCCTCAACTCTGGTGCCGGTTTCCAGAGCGATGGTACCACCACCGCTGGTGCCTCAGCTGACGCCGAGTCTGGCATCGCCGCCGGTTCCCTTGAGGGTATTGGCTCCGTTCTCGGTCTCGCTGGTCCGGGTCTCGCCTCCGCCGCCGCCATCGCTTCCCCGTCTCTTTAGGAGTACTAACAGGATGGCTTTAACGCTTGCCAACAGGAGTCTTTAATTTGATCGCATAGCTCGGCTTTACTGCTAAACCTGGTAGACTAAAACGTTGGTGAACCAGACAAAACAGTGAAATTTAGGCCTCTTAAGGAACGTTTGTCACTGTACACTAGTAAATGTCTATACTGGACGTGTTTCTCTGACAGCGGATGTTTAAGTTGCTGTAAAGCTGGTGTGATGAAAGGAGTCTCACAACTCTTTGTCTTTTGAATCGTCCAGACTGCTAACATCTGTATAAATGCACAGGAGTAATAACAAGCATGGCTTGCGTTCTAGTGAGAATACTGCAAATTCTTCTTAATGAGGTAGCTACGGTACCTACACGTGTAGAACAGCCCGGGGGATAGCAGACTCTTACCTTTCAGATATTGAACCCAAACTTTTGCCGGGACATCAGATGCATATAAAAGGAAAACATAGAGGCGCCAAAACTCCCCCGATTTTGAGCCCCTTGCATTTTCGCAGTAAAGGCGCCCTCTATTTGCCCTGATTGTGAGAAGTACACGGGCTAACTTCCGGTGGAAATGTAAGCAACGTGATCTCAAATAACGTAACACTCTCTTTCAGTCAGGGCGGAAGTTTTGGGTGTTTTTACTATTGGAAGATATATTCGATCTATCCTAAAGTTTTCCAGACAACCATAATCGACTCAAAAAGGTGTACAGACACAGTAATGGGGGAGGAACTACGCCGAAAAATGCTACATGCTTGCCGCAAAGGCATATACAATGTGAGTAGTTGCAAACACTTGCATTCGATTTATTTTAGCATCACGCTTAGTACAGTGTACAGTTCTAAAGGGCACTGAACATATGTTTTCTCCGCCGCCGCCGCACTGCATAGGCTCATCACCCTTTGTTCCACTCGCAGTAAACTAACCCAAACATTCCCCCTGAACATATCCGCGCGATGGAACGGGTTTCGAAAATGCAAGGTATTCTTTTACAGCGACACTCCGCATGGCAGTACCTCCAATGCGGCTTGTTTGCTTGCTGGCCTCCCCTCTACTTGCTGGAAGATTGAAGCTCCACCAGCGCCTGCCACAACCTTTCACTTACTTTCTTTAGATTCCTCCCGCTAGAAGTGTCGAACGACGAAGTAAACTACCCCATCATTCCCCTCTTACATGCTCACTACCACCGTAGAATTTTACTGGGTAGCAGCCAGCTTATCTGGCGTTACAGTACTTGAGACCCCCGTGCCCTCTGAACATATCCAATGCTGCGGCGGCAGTAAAGTCTAACGCACCGTGTCTTCTCTAATGCACCATGTCTTCTCTAACGGGGGGAATGATGGGGTGGCTTACTTTGTCGTCTGACACCTCTAGCTTCTCTAACGCAACGTATCTTATCGCTGCCCTGTTGACAGTCATTGATTGAAGTAGATCTATAAAAAAGTTGAAGAAACCCCTTCACGCAGGTACAAGCGGACTGTTCTTTCCAAACAGTGAATCACACAGGCTTGGGGTAGACGCGGGGGTTCATTTACTATTACAGATTTGCGGGCTGATGTTCAGTCAACTTGTGTGGGAGTGTGTATGTGCATTAAATGTTGCAGCAGGTGCAGATGGCACTCCACAATACAGGCAAGGGGAAAGGTTTAGGTGTTTTACTCTTGGAAGATATATCCGATCTATCACATGGTTTTCCAGACGACCGCAATCAACTCAAAAAGGGTATACCGACACAGTAATGGGGAAGGAACTGCGCTCCCTAAAATGCTACCTTCAGGCCAGCCATCAAGCAGGCTGCATTGGACATGACGGCTGCTGCGGCGTGCCTTTGCATCAAAATTTCCCGAACCTTTCCGTACGTCTCCAGTCCCCTCACGGCCACGTTCCTTGCCACGTCATTCAGCACTGCGCATGCATCCGGGTGCTACCCTCCAAGAGTGGAGATTGGCACAGGCACGAGCCTACCTCTGGTGGAGGTCGCGATAAAGGATTGATATCTTCTCTGCTTTGCATTTCGCCCCGCATTCAGAGAGGACATCGGGTTGAAGGCCCTCACTCTCCTGTTGGAGGGAGCGAGGGAATTCACGAAGGTAACATCAAAAAAGTCGGTCCCTCCGCTGCTTCCCATTGCCTGGATGTCTGGTCTCGTGCGGTGGAGACCATGGCGTGGCTCTACGACAGGATGACGAGCAGCTCTTGCCAGGTCTTTCGCAAGAAGGTTTACTTGGCGATCATGTCGGTTGATCCTGTGGGCTCCATGCAAGCAGTGCATGAGATGATCGCCATGTACATCGAGTGTGTCCGGGGCAATTCCTTCTCGGGCATGGCGCGCCAGGGTGAAAAAGTGGGACTTGACAGTAGTATTGAAGCCACACCGAGAATTCTCGAGGATCAATGCTTGTCTGTAGTCCGGGGCATGGGGGACAATACACCCATTCCTTAGCTCCCGGGAGGGCCATAGACGCGCGAAACGCCTGCCTCCTCGAATCCCCAAGAGGAATTCGTTTAAATATACAGGCAAGTGAAGGGGAGGCCAGCCGGCAAACAAAACGCTTTGGAGGTTGATGCAAATCTGGATTGTCGCTACAGACTAGCACTTATGGGTCTTATTCCTAAGAGGTGGGAAAGGTTTCGGATTTGTACTGTTGGAAGATATATTCAACTCTATCCCAAAGTGCTCCAAACGACCCAAGCGACTCAACAGGGCATTCCGACACGGTAGTGGGTGAAAAACCACGCTTTCTAAAAATTGTCTGATATTTATTGTAATTGATATTACGCCGTAGTTCGCTATGGCATTTTGAATTAAGGTTTGTGGCACGCAGATTGCGTGCGGCACACAAGTTACTGTACGTGTAGCACGCAAGTTACTGTAGGTGTGTGGCACGCAGGTTACTGTACAGCGCCGCATCCCGGGGAGATACATCTTGAATCTTCCAGACGTATCTCCCCATAGCATGCCAGGGAGGGGATTGGGGCACGGCACAGTACGGTACATGTATAGTGCTGTGCTGAGCCGCGCCCTCGATAGCAAGACAGGTAGGTTCCGCTTGGCCGAAAAACAAGGAGGACAGAAAGAGAGTAAACAAAAACAAGCATTCAAGGTTCATAGGAATCCAAGCCTTCTCATCACTCACGGCATAGCAACCCCGTTTACCCTTGAGTCCTATTGCTGACGATCTTTTCATACAATAAGCGACCTATCAGTTTCCCTTTTACCATCCAAGGGTTGGAAGGGAAAAAAGGTTTTTTGGTGTTTTACTCTTGGAAAATATATCCGATTTATCCCATGGTTTTTCAGACAACCAAAATCGACTCGAAAAGGGTAGATACCGACACAGTAATGGAGAAGGAACTACGCTCCCTAAAATGCTACCTTCAGGCCAGCCATCAAGCAGGCCGCCTTGGACATGACGGCTGCTGCGGGCGTGCCTTTGCATCAAACCCCCCCGAACCTTTCCGTACGTCTCCAGTGCCCTATTGCCCTAGTGTTGGAATAGTAAAATGGAGCACTGAATTTGATAGCCTGCTTTCGGTTCCAAAATTGCACTCTCAGGAGCTCAACTGGGCCACGAAAGTAAAAACTACATGTGAATGGAACCACAATATTACATTTATTTTTCCTGCCGTAAAATGTAAAAATATTACTGTAACAAAACTGGGTAATAGGACTTGTGTGCTATCTTCATCCAAGTTTTCTATCACATACCGGTGAGGTAGAGAAATCGGATCTTTTTGGATGCATCTAGAAGTACTGGGCAAAACATGAGCTGCTTTATTGCTTCATATTTGTTTTTCTTCTCAGTGTGTTTATTTACCGTGATTCCCCACCTCATTAATCTCTTTGCTTAGCTGTGTTCCAGGCAGTACCAATATCTAGCCAAAAATCTAGTTTCTGAAACCTTCCACTGCGTTGGAGCAAGTGTAGAGGTTCTATATGCAATTGTGGTGTTGTCTGATGACATTACAAGCTGATCACGTAGAAAATATTCGTGTCCGTAAACGGGATCGAGTTGTCGCCAAATCTGAGAAACACGCTTAGAGTAAAGTCGAAAAACCTCAAACTCACTCTTCTCAGAGTATTACCGCATAAACTGCGATAGAAGCATAGACTGCGATTCAATCAAAGCACGGATACGTTCTTCGACGCTCATATAGTTGTCAATGAGTTGTTGCGATAGAGACTCATAGGATTTTCTCTCTCTGTAAGGACTCATGTAAAATGAAAGCGCGTCGTCCTTCAGCACTACGGGAAGAGCCTGAGCCTTTTCAAACTCATTAAGCTGCAAACCCTACACATTGTGTCGTACACTTCGAGAGCTCCTGGCAGGTCTTCGTCGAAAGATCCAGAGTACCTATCCCGCATCTGATATGATTTCATTCTCCCACTAATTCCAAGTGAGTGTCAGGATTGGTTACTTGGGTTTAGGTCCCCTACCTCCCTAGACACTGAATTTCTACCTTTCTCAGATGCCTTAATCTCCGGTGCTTTACTCTCTGCCTTCGACTTGGCAGAACTTTCGAAAATGGTAGGACCATCGTTATCTCGAGCACTAGCCGGGCTTGAAGATGGTTCTCCAACTTGTGGGTAAACCGTTAGTGTTCCTTGTGTAGCCTTTTCCGGCATTTCTTGTGTAAATTCAGCATAGTTATCAGTCTCTATTATGGATATGAAGCGATACTGCTTCAAGCATTCAATCAAAGCGCGCGTTCTAGGGTACCCTTTCTTTCTCTTAACATAAGCACCTCTTTCTGTGAGCAAATGGATCCATTTAACCTGAATAGACTTAGGGATATGAGAAATCGAGTGTTCACGGAATTTAGAACTGTAGTCTAGCCACAGATTCTTCCCACAGACCTTTGAGTCTCTAAAAACTTCCAGCATCTCTAGTGCATACTGTGAAATTTCATTCTTGAAATTCATAATGTCCTCACCAGAAGCATTGGCGTGGAGCGAGTTAGGGTCACCAAAGTCTTCATTAAGTTCCATTGTCGCTTTAGCCAAGACATCATCCTGAGTCCCATCACCAGTACCGCGTCCATGTGCTGCTGACTCATTTCCAGTCATCTTTGCTTAGTCACACTTGCCCTGTGCAGCTGCGAACAGGACGCTTATAATTGTCAAAGTCCTCCTATTGGCAAGTGTACCAGACCACAGTCGGCCCTTCGGAGGGCTGGTTTGGGATTCGGCGGACAACAGTCGCCTGCGATCTGACAAGCAGGTTGTGCGACTGCTTTCGACCGGTAGTAACACCGTAAAGGTCTGCAGTCCTATGTAGAGCAGTTCGCCTTACAGAGATACAAAGGTCTACTTAATGCAGTTGTGTTGATTATTGTTTTTGGATATTCGTTTCCGTCCCTTTCACTCCGTGTGTGTGACACCGTACCTGGCATATATAGTGTTCGTATCCACCACCACCGCAGTCTCAGATGAATGCACTAAATTATCAACTGCCTCTCTCAACTAAATAATTAGGTGCATGAAATTATTACGTGGTGACCACAAGCAAGGGAAATTATTACATGGTCTGTGATCCTGAAAAACGATAGCTACAGCAACGTCTCTAAAGGAGGGGACACATCTGGGTTCTTTAATAACTCTGGTACAGTCTATTGACCCTTTTCCTCCATCTTTCTGAAACTCACTAACAAAGTCTCAACTAATCCATTAGCAGCACCCTGACTCTCACCCTCTCTTTGTGTCACAAAATAACATCATTCGAATAAGTTTGAGCAAATATTTTGATGTGGCTAAAATATAAAAAATACTGAAATGACTTATGTAGTTGATTTCATGTTCAAATGAAAAAGTAATTCGTGAGAGTGAAGTTTGCGAGCATAGTGTAAACTGGGAATAAATAATTCTTCTAAACTGTTAGGGGTATTTCAGCTGAGCTTCCTTGGTGATTGTAATACCTTTCGAAAAGGCTTCCATGTAAAAGAAATGTGAAGTAATTAAAAGCGTTTGCTTCCACAACCATTTCAAAAGGAAAGAATAATATGAAGAATGATTCCAAAAAATGGTGTTACAAATTGTAGTAGTGTAGGTGTGGCCACGGCTACGCACATGCACGAAGCGCACGTACCTCGCGAATAGGCCCAGGAGGTTTTACTTACTACTGTTGGCCAAGGAGTCACAGATAGAAAATACAGAGCAAAGCGGTCAACAATACCGGTAGATAGTCGGCCCACAGAAAGGAAGGGAAGAGAAGAGAAACTATGAAAGGGGTAGTAGAGGCGGCGAGCGGGCTGTGAAGCTTCAAAAGCTAGAGTTTACTACCAAAGACTCAAGCTCAGGGAACAACTCGCCTTACCAAGGGAGCCCCAGGGTGTGCAACTCGGCCAAGTATTAGTACTATTGTAAACTACTCTAAACTACAGTTGCTTCGCCGAGTAACGGAAGAAAGGGCCAAACATGTCCATAAATAGGGTTAACAGTTAGGTACTGCACTTACTGTGCGAGATCGTAGCAGTCAGTCGTCCCGTGGCCAATAAGTTAGTGTAGAACCACTTTTTAGTTAGCTGTTGGCCGGCCGAGAGAGATAAATATCCTCGGCATCCATAGTTGACAGTAATTAGTGTTAGTTGACAGTGAGTTGTTACTGTAAAGGCCGCAAAAGGCGTGCACCATGTTGAAATATCCACTTGGTCCGCCATTCTTGCTGGAAAGTGCCACGTGTGTGGGCCGAAGGGGTCCATCGGACCAGCCATGAGGTGGGCCAAGTGCTGCTCTGTGATTGGATGTCGTACTAGCCCGAAAAGTATCGACAAAGTATGCCCTGGCCAACCCTTCAAAAATAATGAAAAACTAAACGTGGCCACGCTGGTCCTACTACAAAAAAAATTCGAGGCGAGTCTTCTCGTAGTTAAAATTGAGGTCCCGTGTACAGTATATATATCCGTTTTCGTAATTGATCGACGGCCTCAGCTCCAAACATTATCATCAATACAATCTCTGAAAAATTAAGCAAAGCCTTATTTCGTATGACATTTTTCTATGAGTAGTAAAATAGGAGCAAATATGCATGACAAATAATTAATATTGAAATGGCAAAAAGTGTTCGATTTGGTTCTTTAATATTTGAAACGTGCAGTCCAGCTTTTCCCCGGTGTATGCCAAACGTGTTCAGGATAATGGGTAGTTTCACTCGTTTAACTAAATGGCTGGCTCAAAGTCAGCTTGAAGGCATAATGCGTTGGACATCATTGCCACTGGTACACGCCTCTGGGTTACAACCGCTCGAACCGTGCCGTAATTGCAAAAATGCTAATAAAATTATTCGCGAGTAAATGCTTCACAAATTCTTGAGTAGAACGCATGAGTATTCTGTTGTGACCAGTTCAGAACGCCGCAGGCGCTTGGGCGTAGTACTTTACTCGCCTGGTAAGAACGGGGGAGGTCAAGGGTTACGAGCGGGGAACAGCGACAAGAGAATTAGTCCGAGGGCTGGAAGGGTCGGAAGGGCCGGAAGTGCGGGGGTTCGAGACGTCTGTGGCACACAAGTACTCTGTTGTATCTCACGCGCCCTGTAAAACACCTGATACCTTCCACCAAAAGCACACGTGCTTGTTTCTAGATATTTAGCTAGAACTGTCGTGTAGCTTGATTCTTCTGAAACTGTACAGCGCGTTATATAATATCTCTAGTTAGAAAGAAAGTAAAGAGAGAGAAAAGGACACAACAACAACACTTTTCCTCAATCCGGGATCCCCCCACCTCCTTTCTCCGATCACCATCACCCCTTCCTCAGCGTCACACTTCCTTCCCACAACTCGCGCGCGACCCTACATCTGCGCCTCAAAAAGGTACTTCTTTCGAGGGGAGGTGACGCTACTGCAGTTGCATCGACCCACATATTTCGTGGGGACTCAGACGGAAAAAGGTTCTTTTTATTCCTTGGGAACTTCGTGGTGCGCGGTAAGAATGAGGAAGGTAAGTTGTTCGAGCTTCTGTCCCACCTAGATGGCGAAGCGCTGGACTTTTTTTTCCAGACGTTTAGGAACGAGAATTGAGATCTTTTGGCAGTGGCAGAAAAAACCACTGTGTGCACGTTACTCGCCATCGCATCACACTGCTACTGGAAACTAGCCATTTTTACTATACATACAAATGGCATACCGTCATAAGCCATACACCACGACCAACCAGTCTATGCTAGGGAACAAACAAGCTTTAACGGAGGACTAATACAACCCAACCGCACTGGACTCCTGCTAAGCAACATGTATGCCACACCATCTGCCGCCCATACCTACCATACCGGACTCATCGCTCACTTCATAGCACACGGATACACCTAAAGCAACAAGGACCCCTGCGTGTTCCACAAATTCCACAATGGCGCCCCCATCCTCATTGCAGTCAGTATGGACGACTTCCTACCCATATCCCCAAACCAGCCCAACATCAGTGAAATATTCACTGTCCTTAAGAAAAAATACAACACCTCGAATCCGGGATACCCCAAAACATACTTGAGATGGAACGTCAACACAACACCAGAGGGACAAATCCACATATCCCAGCCACATATCATCCAAGACCTCCTCCATAGAACAAAAATAGCCCACAGCAATCCATGCCACACCTCAGTCCCCGAGAACACACACTGACCGCATGCTGCGGACGCGACAAAACTCCCATCGGAAGAAGTCAAACATTTCCAATCTATACTGGGAGACCTCCGCTACTTGACGGACAGCACACGAGCGGACATCCAATTCGGAGTGGACAAGCTAGAAGAACATATGGACAAGCCAACTACGCAACACTATCGACTACTGCGCTGGTTCATGCGGTATCTTAACATCACTAAGCACCATGGCATACTGTACAAACGAAGCATCCAGCTCAGACAGACCGCCCAACCACTCATCACGTATACAGACGCGGACTTGGTAAACATCTAATCGCGCCACTGTCGTACTGCAATCATCCACACCATCTTTGATGCCCCAGTCGCATGAAGCAGCGTCAAGCAACGTACTGTGGCCAAAAGTACCTGGGAAGCTGAGTATCTTGCTGTACCCGAAGCCGTCCAAGAAACCCAATGGCTAAGACGCCTACTCCATGATTGTCAGAATTACAACGCGAAGCCCGCGAAGGCACTAATCGACAACCTAGCGGCACTAAAATACAAACGACCGTACTTTCACATACCAATGTTATCCGGGATTACAGCCGACCTTATTTTTCAATCATTAAAACACCCAAAGATTTCCCCTACAAATAGCGAATCACACAGCTCCCACCAGACGCTGGAAATTAATCGACACCACCACCTAGTCGACCATATCCAGAAGAAAACCATCGCAGTCCACTACATACCGTCGGAACACAACGCGGCCGACATACTGACGAAAGCACTAGGCAAAGTAAGATCGCCACACACTGCGCGCAACTGAACATTTGCCACATGCCTTTAGCAGACCCCACAACACACTCCCACCCCAACCTTAACAAAGAGCGTGACCCACTGCGTGAATTCGATCCATCGTTTTCACCCAGGACAGTCAAAGGAACCATAAACGCCAACAAAACGAGATTCAAATTCACGCTCAAAGGAACCAAAACAGCCTGTCCCAAAAGTAAAACAATATAAAGGCTCGCCGTCGGATCAGATGTTAAATGAAGTATAGAGGCTTCGTTCTACGATACTACATGTTCGAACATGTCAATGGCAATGGCAATGGCAACGGGGACGAGTTGAATGTTTTCTTGTTGACATGGGGAGAAATAATGTACCACTTTGTTTCGAGAGTGGAAGCACCACAGTCAGCAAGGGTTTGGTAAGGAATTGTGATCCGAATTCATACAGTAAATTATGTACCAGCTGTACTTTTTTCTCGACAAAGAAAGCATGGTCATCATTCTCGCATTTTACTGTAGATGGTTACATCATATCGCAAATGATCCCATATCGGATATTGAGGCTAGTCGCGCAAACTATCCAGTCTCTTCCACCAACAGCTCCAATGCAAACTTCCGCATGTCTTTCTTAATCGATGAGTGTCGCCGGGCGGAGATAGTCCTCTACATCACCGTCATCAACGGTATCCAACAAATCATCATCTTCTGGGTTACCCCGATAGCAGTTTACCTCAAACCCGGCTGGAACCTCCGCCTTCGCCGCATCGTTTCCACCACTGGCTTTATTGTCCTTGGACTTGTCCAGCTCTTCATTCGCATTCAGTACGCAAGGTCCATAACGGATGCTGTTTTCGGCGTCGCTCAATGCCCTTCCGCTCGAGTTGAATCTATTCATTCTTTCGCATGGACGTACGCCCTCCAGCTTTGTTCCGCCCTCCTTTGGTCCCCGCTTTCTTGGTGCAGTCGCGTCCTCTCTGTCCCGACCCAATCTCATGTGCTAAAGTACCTCAAGTACATCCTACTCGTTCCGGTCCAACTCTTGCGGGCTCTTTTTTGGCTCACAGCAGCCACAGTGCTTCTCATCATGTGGCTTTCAACCTCCTGTCTTGCCATTGTCTTTCACCTGCTCGCTATCCCCTTTGCCCTGTTTGCCTGCTTTATCACGTCTCAGCTCCTGTTCATGTATATCGTGTTTGATGACGCCTACTTTCCACCACGAGTACACAATGCCATTTCAGAGGCAATCACATTGATCCGGACCTTGCTCACTATCCGTCATTTGTTGCAAATCGTCGGCAAGGTGGCAGCGCTTTGTGGTGCCTTTTCCTGTCGCGATCGATGGTTTCGTCGCGACGCCTTGCGCACTCCAATCGCACAGGCTATCCAAGCAACTTACCCAGGCCTTATCGGCCCTATCTCCTCTGATGAATCAGATCTTACCGACGCCATCGCCGCCTTGCGCGGCTTGAACAATGTTTGGCAAGATTTACAAAATAAGCAGAACTTCATCGATGACCGCAACACTATTGTATATGCGCTCTCTTACAAACATATTCCCGTGATTGAGGATGGCCAAATGATCCGGTTAGATCATACGCGGGCGGAAAATATACTGCGGAATTTGATGGCCGTTGTGAAAGAACATGGGTATCGACGGTTCATGCTGTGGTGTGATGGAGCGTCTGCGGTGGGCGTGCGGACGGATAGTGCATGGGTGGACATTGGGTTGTTGCCGTATGCAATTTACAGGACGGCGAGGGTGGAGACGCGTGTGGATGGGGAGCAGATCACTGCGAATCGCATGTGGTTGGAACTGGAAAGGGGACTGTCACTGGGGAGTTGTGGCATGGATGTCATCGAGGAGTATATAAACGGGCCGAAGGTTACTTATCATTTTGAGGAAAGAGTACGCGGCCAGGGATGCAGGGCTATGGATGCCGTTCTTAGGATTTCATCGAAAATAGCACAGGGTCAGTGTGAGTCATTTGAAGTTTCAAGAAAGGAGGATAAGGGTGATATTGCCCAATGGGCGCGGAGGATGTTGTTGAGGTCAGGAATGAAGGAGATGAATGAAGTTTTGGGATGGCACGGGGACCTAGATGATAATCGAAGTGCAAAAGACTTGTTAATCCGCATAACCACCTTCACTCCCCGCAGGAACAACAAGTACACTGAGGCCGAGGTTATGGAGTTGCCGAATCGGAAGGAAAGCAGGGCGCAAAGCAACTCGGAGGAAGCAACAAGTGACCAGACGCCCGAGCGGACTGAGTATTGGTTGCGGTTGTTAGGGTTCACGGAAGAGGAGATTGAAACTCTCGAGAACGAGGACTTGGGATTAACTCGGGCAAGATTCTACGCCGCGCGAAGGGGAGAGTGGAAGCTGAACATTGCTTGTTTGCAAGGAAATTACTACACTAACATTATAGAATTCGAAAACGTTGGACCAGACTTTTTGGGAAGGCACGAGGGCGACGTTGGGAAGCGATGGTTGGTCACGAATTCTCAAGTGGAGAAAAACACAGAGATTGAAGAGTGGGTCAAGGAGTTGGCTGCGGAGATGTTTAAAGATCCGGAAGAGAAGGAACGCATATGGAACGTTGAAAAAGAGACGGAAACAAAGGTACGAGATGATACCATTGCAGATTGGTACAGCGATATCTTCAAGGGGTTGAGTGCTTGGCGGAGGCATTACGATATTATCGCAGCTGAAAGAGATGCAGAGGAACAACAGGTTGAGTTAGGACCAGATAGGTTGCCAAATCACCCGGCGGCACTAGAATACGGGTCGACTGTAAGCCTCTCCTAGGATAGGGACTACTGTAATGAACACGAACAGCACAGCTGGGTGTAGCATCAGTACAGTGTACAGTACAGATTACAGAACACGTGTAAATCACTATTAAGATCTACAGTACAGTACAGTGCTGTACAGTGGGTGCTTCCATTTTACCAGTTGGCAGCCAATCAGAGGCCTGTAAAAGTAGTGGCGACCACGCTCCATTTGGATATCTGCACCCACTCCTGTAGGGTGGCTCTAGATTTCCAAATGTGGTCGTTCCTCCGATATCCTGCTTATTCCAATCGGCATCGAAATCTATGGTGCCCTCGGGCCCAAAGGCGTACAGTTCTTCCGCAGCCTTGCCGCCCACGCCACTAGGCGCCGTAGTTCCCCTCCTAGTCAAGGGTTTCACGATTTCGTTTCCCGTTTCACCTTTTGCTGCACGGCATGCAAGCCCGTCAGGTCCTCTCCCGATGTCTCTCTGATTAGTTTCTATTCTACTCCTCCCCTCCGCCCCTGAGTGCTTGTTCCCACCGCCGTAAAGATGTTCCGCCCCCAATGTGGACCAGCTCCAAATAGGCCGATGTGCGTTGTTGGAGCCCCATTCCCGCCAAGACGCCACCCCTCATCGCCAACCCGGCTATGCAGCCCGTCCTCCGCCCTATTGCAGGTTCCCGCCAACAGGTGGTAGTCTGGATATCTGGTATTTCTGCAAGGTCCGGCTCGCTGTACCACATTTGGAATTCTGGTACAGTAAAGTGGCAATTCCTCCTGGAAGCACCCAGCACAGTACTATATGCTGAGGCAATTTGCTGGAAGGTGCATTTTGGTACTTTAATTGGAAAATTATGGGTGAATATGAGAAGGGAGGTTGAACGTGGCCTTGATCTGCCACTCCGGATAAGTCACGCGGTCACGGTTGCATCAATTGACTGTAAGCACCTTTTATGATGGCCACGTAGGCAGCTTACCGTTGTACACCCTACACTCGCTGCCGCGGCCGCATATGCTTCCTGGTTTCTACGTAGCAGCCGTACCGCTTGCGCAAGGGGACTTGGACCACGATCAAGACCGGTTCAACAGGGCTATATAACCGCCAACTTGAAAACCTCTAGCGCAACTTCTGGTTCCTCAAGTCGTCCCTTGTTCTCATCCCTCGAACCAGCTCCAGACGAATCTGTCTAGGTCGACTATCACACTTGCACATCAACCATGTCCCATGCCACCTCCTCTAAATCCTCGCAGTCCGACGCTTCTCGCCTCCATACCCTCGAGAACAAGGTCACCGGCATCGAAACCCAGCTCTCGCAGATTGTTAACTTGCTCCAAGCTTCCGCTGGACCGTCGAACCCTCCTGCCGCAGAGCCGCCGCCGCCGCCGATTCAGATCCACCGGTATCTGATCCTACCGTCAAGCCCTCAACTGCCGCTGAGGCTTACAAAACGGGCGTTCTTCAGTTCACACTGCCCACGCCCTCTGCAACCGCAGTTGCCGACACACTCGCTACCCGCCAGGAATACGCTGAGGTCGGCAAACTCAACAAGTACCAGCGTCCTAGCTCCGTCGCTCCCTATCCCGCCAAGAGGTTCATTCCGGAACCAGAAGGTCTTTTCGGTCGCATCAAGGCCGCTGACGTTCGTGACGGGTGGGAAGCGGAAGTACTCTGGAACGTTGGGCACAACTGTGAGACCGCCATCGCCTGCGCTCACCGGGTCACCGAGGCCCTCCAGAACAAAGACATCTCAGCCGCTACTGAGTTCTTCTCTGTTCTACACCACTACTTGGAGGCCACTTACAGCCGCGTTCTGGAACGGACCGACTTCTTCACTGACTCTGTCGAGTCCGGAAAGTCCGAAGCATCCTGCTCCAGCGTTACCTTCGTGAAGACGACTACCCGTATTCTTCTGAGCTCTATCGCTCAACTAAGGCCAAGTTCGCTGAATTGCGCTCCCAGGCATACGCTAAGGAGTTCAACAAACAGGCCGCTCAAGGCTCTCGACCTCGCAAGAATCAGTCCGGAAAAGGTTCCAAGGACTCTAAGTCCAACTAAAGACGTCGCCTCCGCGACTCTTTCTTTCTGTCCCTATGTCCCACGTCCTCTGGCGCAATACCCAGTGCGCCGCTCCCTTCTGGGCCGAAACCCTCGGCGCCTCGAAATTCCTCGTCCGCGCTTACGGTTTGGGGTCTACGAAAAACCCATCACAACCTCCCTTTCACGCACAAAATTCCAACTCCCTCAAATCCCCATCGATCCCCAAGACCGGGAATTCTTCGATTCAGCAATATCGGATGCGCTCCACCGTCGCAGTTACGAAGAAATTCCGAGTCGACCGCTCTTTCCTTACACCAAGCTGGCTTCCCTATCTCCAACGCCTTTGTGACAACTTCAGCGGAAAAGAAGCGGCTCGTGGTCAATCTTTCTCGGCAATCTACCCTATTTCGGGATATCCCGTTCGCATGGAAACATTAGAAGGATTCGCACTGGACCTCCAGAAATCCGACATGATGTTTTCTTTCGATATCGCCAAAGGTTACCACCATTTCGTCTACACCCCGATATTCGAAATTGGTTCGTGTTCAAAGTAGACCATCGCTACTTTCGCTGTGTTGCCCTCCCTTTCGGATGGAAACTTCTCCCGCCTACTTCATCAAGTTCATGCGACCTTTCGTTCAATATGTCCGGGAAACCTTACGTCTCCGAATCCATCCCTACATGGACGACTTCTTGGTGGCTCTAAACCGTCCTTCACGCCTCAACAAGGCCCGCCGACAGATCGATTCTCTGCTCCGCTCGTGTGGACTTCAGAGAAAGGAGGACAAAGGTCACTGGGAAGGAACGAGGCAGATCGAGCATTTGGGATTTCTAATCGATACAGACCGTCTAGTTTTGGGATTACGGCTCGAAGGATGGAAAAGTTGCGAGGTATTGCCCGGCAACTATTACGCCAAGCACGCCGCAATCGCCGACTAGTCGACGTATCACTGCTACGCCACTTCGCAGGCGTCGCTATCTCATGCTCGCTCGCTATGCCCCTCGCCCGGTTCTACACCGATCAATTTACGAGTCTCTCAAGACGAATCTGAGCAAGACGGGGAAACGCGTGAGGCTTCTACACGCCGCTCTTCGGGACCTGCGCTTCTGGAGGGACCTCACTACCAATCCTCCAGAAAGGCCTATCGCTACCCACAGCCAACATTCCTACACTCAGACGCGTCGACGGGAGTCGGACAGGGAGGAACATTGGGATCGGATCTGAGGCCAGGGTACAGGGTTGTTGGGAGGCTCGCGGACTCTGGGACCCCGTACTGCGAGTCAAGCCAATAACTTTCTTGGAACTACGGGCCGTCACGGACAATATTCGGCCTTCGCGTCGTTGCTGAAGAACGGGACTCATCTCAAGATTTGGGAGGACAATCAGGCGGTGGTATCGATACTCAATGCGATGACCACCAAGTCTCGGCCCTTAATGAGAGAGCTCCGTTCGCTACACCGCTTGCTTCTAACTCGGGATCACCATCGAATCACAGTATCTGCCCTCGGCAGTCAACCGTTTGCCGACCGACTGTCACGCCTTCAGACACTCGACGATTGGAGGATCAATACCAAGCCCCTTCAGCCTCTACTCGAATCTTTCCCGCCAACAATCGACAGATTCGCAGACAACACCAATCGGATCTGCAGGATACAACAGCGAGTTTGCGTCTCCTGGCTCCCTCGCCGTAGACGCGCTCTCCCAGGATTGGAAATCAGAAGTCAATTTTTGGAACCCGCCTCAAGTTGATACCACTCGTCGTAGCCAAGATCATCAAGGAACAGGCCGCAGGAATCTTGGTCACGCCGTATTGGCCCGCTCAATCATGGTTTCTCAACCTGCGCCAACTGTCACGGCCACACGTATTCGCCGCCGACAACCTCTACCTACCGCCTCTGTGGGCTCCGCCGTCGATGCCCGTCCCACCGTGGAATATCGCCGTCTGGAAAATCTCGCAGAAGAAGCACGATCGCTACCGCTCGCAGTGACTCTCCAGCAATCTGTGCTTACAGCAGCCGGATTAGGGAATACTTCGGGGGGGAATACTATTGCACGGATCATGCCAAAGGCACGTACCCCAAACACCTGGCGCTCGAATGAGATACTATGGAAGAAATGGGTTACTTTTTGCTCGCAGGATGGAATCGACCCACTGGATCCTTTGAATTTGGTTTTTCTCTATGTTTAATTCGGTACTTTAATTGGAAAATTATGGGTGAATATGAGAAGGGGGGTTGAATGTGGCCTTGATCTGCCACTCCGGATAAGTCACGCGGTCACGGTTGCATCAATTGACTGTAAGCACCTTTTATGATGGCCACGTAGGCAGCTTACCGTTGTACACCCTACACTCGCTGCCGCGGCCGCATATGCTTCCTGGTTTCTACGTAGCAGCCGTACCGCTTGCGCAAGGGGACTTGGACCACGATCAAGACCGGTTCAACAGGGCTATATAACCGCCAACTTGAAAACCTCTAGCGCAACTTCTGGTTCCTCAAGTCGTCGCTTGTTCTCCCGCCTCCCGCCCTCCATTCATCCTTCATGGCCCAATCACAAGTCATCGTTGTTCTTTGTTTCATTTGTTTGAATCCTTTGAGTATTGTTTTCTTTACACGTTTCGAATCAAAATTGTGCGTCCTTCATTGCATTGTGATTTGAAATATCGTGTCATTTGGATATTATGGTTTTTCATTTCGATATCATACCTCGCATCATTAATCGCTCTCAAGTTCGCTTGCAGGAGTATCGCTTTCGCAACACGTCAACTGAACAAGTCGTAAGCTTCCGCAAGACAGAAATCTTCTATGAGGGTGCTAAATTAGTGGTCAACCGATTTCTCGGTTCTCTGAACGAAGATCGCCACGAGAAGGCTTTAGCGTGAAATTCATGTTACAGAGACGGGCCGATCGGCCCGCGACAGATGAAGGCACTTGCGTACCTCCGATCCACCCTCGTGAGAGAATGGACACCTCAAGATGACTGTCACATCTCGTGAAATCTGGGACTGACGATACCTCAATTTTTAGCGTGATTTGGGATGGGACGCTAGCACCCTAACCATCTCATGGAAATCGTCTTTTCCAAAATTTGACTCACCTGACCCTCTTAGTTTCGCCATCCCTGTCGAGACGGCTACTGACGACGTATGCGACGAGAACGCGGGGTATGTTATACGTCATGTTTTAGCTATTTTACCTTTAGTGAATCTAGTAAATGTGTTTGTGTTTCTCTATGTTTAATTCATGTGATTCTAGGGATATCTATGACGAATTTTTTGATGTTTACAACTGTACTTTCTAACTTTTCTTAACTCTTGGTTTTTAATGTTTTTTTTTGGTACAGTACAGTAGTGTAAAGTAGCACACTACTGTACTGGCGATTCCCGGCAGCAGACCGCTCGGGCGACGGTTACATGTATATAGCTGGCATCTAAGGCGTCTAGGCCTTTGTGGGGAGATAGCGTCCCTTTCCCTCGCTCTTCCCATTTTCTGAAAAAAACTACTGTCTTCTTTACCATTTCGTTACTCTCTCTTCCCTATCGTGGTACTCTTGCGCAGGAACGATACACCCAGCACCAGCGCGGTCGTGTTCGACGGCACGGGCGACGAGCGAAAATTCTTATTTTATTTGAAAATCTCGCGATGGCATCCAAACCGGACGAGGAGAAATCTCTTACTCTCCTCGCTCACCTAGATGGCGCAGCGTTCGACTTCTACTACGATATGTTTGCGTCGAACGTTGAATTCTTTTCAGAAGCGAGAACCTACCCCGTAGTCAAGCAGAAGTTTCTGGTGCATTTCGCGAAGGACGAGGACCCTGAGGACGTCATTTGTCAGGCTATAGAAGTTGGGCTTTAAGTAAAGACGTTCTTGGTTCATTGAAATAAATAGAGCGCCTCTGAGAGAAAAAGGGGATCGGCAACATCGGTAGGCTCGGATTCCTTCGCACCTCCGGATGTTGACACTAGGGGTTGCAGCAGTCCTTGGCATTCCGAGGACCTAAAAATTACTCAAGAATCTTCAAGGCGCTGAGGGATTTTCACTCGAATTGTGTAGATTTTGTTGGTCCTTCGAGTCGTTCAGTTGAAGTCCCACCGACAAGGCTGCTGGTTCGCCCGGATTCAAGGTTGAGAAACATCGAAGACAAGGTGAACGGTCTAGCTGAAGACCGCTCAAAACTGACGCTATTTTTGAATAAGACTAAGGGAGATGACAAAGTTGGACCATATTCAGCCCCTAGCAAGAACAATCGGGTCCGCCAATGCTCTTACTGCAATAAGCTTGGCCATAAAGCAATGAATTGCGAAAAAAAACCGCATCGTAATACCCGCTGTTTTCCTAGTGAAAAGATGAGTCAGTCAGATGCTAAGCGCTGGTCTTCCGGTGAATTAAACCGTGGCTCTTTAAGACGCCGCTGAGGAAAAAGAAGACGGGGAAGGAGGTGGCCGAGTTAATTTCATCTGAGGGGACTCGACCGAAATCGATTCGTCACAGGATGAAGGCTTCAGTCTCGCGAAGAGAAATGTCGACGAAGAGACGGAGAGGCACGACCTAAGCACCACCGTCAGGATGAACATGTGGGCTTTCCGATGTCTCGCCTCGTCACTGGACCCCAAGCTCGCGTTATGCAGCCGGGCCCAGCCCTACCCCCGGAATAAATTCGAATTATTAGCCGTAAGGTGAAGGCGTAGAAATCGAACCGCGGGGAAGGAAAATCAAGCAAGCTGCAAGAATACGTCGGAAAATACGACGTTTTTCCGAGCGTGCAAACGCAAACTGCGGTTTGACATTCGGTGAGCTTCTTCTTGTAGATGCTGAAGGAGCTGCCAAATATATGCGCCGTTTGTTTGGAAAACGGTTTACTTCAAGTGTCGCAGTCGTTTCGAATTTCGGTACTAGTTTATTACGGTTGGTTCACCTCAAAGCTTACGGTTACGAGATCTGGGCTCTACTAGACTCCGCGGCCGTACCGGACGTCATGTCGGCTGATTTTCTCGACGTATGTACCTGTCGCCTAACTATACTTTTATAAGGGTCACTGTTGTGAAGAGTGACAGCGCTTCCTGTGTCGGCTCGCTGGTCAAGAATCAGACGACGTTCGGGAACCAAACAGCCAAATTAAACTTTCTTGTCGTCAAGAAGTTCCTCTTCGACATCATAATCGGTCTCATCTCGCTCACGGATATGAGTGTAAGTATGGATTTCGGGTCGCAGCGTTCGCTTAACCATTTGTTCCGAAAAAGTTGTGCTTCCGCTCGAGCCTAGCACCAAGTATACTGAGAAGAAACTGGTCGAGGGCGAAGAGATAGGGACTCCCAGTGAAGATTTTACGTCTAATTAGAACGCCGGTCCGGAGCCGTCGGACTCCTCGGAACAAGAACTGGTCCTGGCTATCCGCGAAGAAAAATATTCCGTATCGAGCGGAGATCCTACCGGTGAAGAAAGTACCACGGACCAAGAAGAAAAGAAAGGGAAAATGAGTGATACTCTGAGGGCTCGACTCGCTCATTCGAAAGAAGAAACGTAAGAAAAGATAAATGGCTTGCTTCGTGACACCGGCATTGTCGCTTGGACTTTAAACGGGCTACTTACTGCGGCCGTGCCGACGAATTATTCATTTGAAATGAAGATAAATACCCTGATCTACCACGGGGCTCGCCATATGTCGCCTCGACACAATGAAATGACCCGTAGAGAAATCGAGTCCGCGCAGACGATGAGAAGATTTATGCAATCCAGAGGGCCCCCTTCCCTACCAGCTCAATGGAGTTGCATAGCTTTCTTGGCCTCGCCGGGTACTATCGTCGTTTCATCAAGGATTGCGCGGGAATATCTACTGCCCTTTACGCAGCAACTTCGTTTAACAAGAAATTATAATGGACTGAAGAGAAAGCGGCCTCCTTCGAAACTCTGGAAGAGAAGCTTCCTTCTCTGCCGTTGATAGCCTTCCCGGACTTCGAGTCACCCTTCATCATGGAAACCGACGCTTTTAATGCCGCTTTTGGGGCAATTCTTGCCCAAAAGAAAGAGTACAGCAAGATTCATCCCGGGCAGTACGCAAGCACGACGATTAATTCAGCGGAGCGTAACTAGAAGCCCTCGCCGTCATTTTCGCTTTAAGGAAATTTAGGGTGTATCTGTTATCGACGGAGCCGTTTAAGCTCATTAACGAACATCAGGCCCTTCGTAATGCCTTCAAGAAAAACGACATTCACGGAGTGCTGGCGCGCTGGATGGACTTCCTTGCGGAGTATGAGTTCGAGGTACAGTACAGGCCAGGCGCGGGCAACGCAGCAGTTGACTACCCCTCGCGTGCAGTACCAACCGGCTTCTCTCCGACATCTGAACATGATGAAGGAGGCCTAGATGCTGCACTGGATTTTGCCACTACCGAAGAGAATCCCACAATCGAGAGTTTCCTGTTATTTGCAAGGTGAACATCCGAGTTGATGATGAGCAAGAGCGTTTTTAGGTCAAGTGTATGACTAAGAACTTCATGATATGGGAAGGAAAGCTTCTTAGACGTACCAGAAACGGGCTAAAGTCTGTACCGTTTATGAAAGTCAGAGTCGCGATATTAGAGACCTGTTATGACGATGTTGGACACTGGAACAAGGGAGCGACAAAGAAATTTGTCGTAGATCGTTATTAGTGGCCACAAATGCACCTAGATATTTACAACTGCGTGAAAAGTTGCGAAGGTTGACAGAAGGCGAAGCCTCCGACGTCGTATCGCATGACTTTGGATGCCCCATTGAAAAATATCTTCGAGATCTATTCGATCGACTTCGCGGGACTTCTACCGATATCAAACGCAGGGAAGAAGTATCTGCTTATCGACGTTGAGCATTTGACAGTTTGGCCAATCGCAGTTCCCACCACAGAATCATCGGCCGCAACCATAGCCAATTTCATCGAGATCGAAGTTATGCACCCTTTTGGTCTCCCGAAGACTATTATCTCTGACAACGCTGGGTGCCTCGCCCCTGCCGCCATCGCGGACTTCACGAAGAAGCATGGAATTAACTGGACCGCTGTTCTCGAGTATGCTGCAATGTCGAACGTTAGAGCCTAGAGGATGGTACGGACCATCACAAACACCGTGAAGAAGATGGTCGTCGGCCCAGGAACAGATTGGGAAGATTGTTCGCCCGGTCTCTTGTATAAATACCACCGCCGTCGCCTTTCCGCAGGAGCTTCGCCGTTCGAACTTATTTGCAGAGTAGTACCGCGCGTGAGTCCATCTGACCCCATCGCGTTGATAGACAACGCTTCCGATGCACACCGCAAGTTGGGACTTCTGGCATCCTCCGCCCTTCGAGCTCAGCGCCAAGGGGAACACATGCGTAGATTTTGTGAGTCAGCCTCGGCAGAGCCTCGTATGTTCAACGTGGGGGATTGGGTTCTGGTGGCGCATGGGCAGGCGTTAACATCAGCCGCTAAGTGGCCTGACCTTCGGTCGCGCTGCTACGGGCCTTTCCGCGTTTGGAAAGTTGCAGACCCCCGATACTGGCTCATCTCACACGGGGGTTGCCATTCCCGCCACGCTATCAACTCGAGGAGATTAGTTCCTTTAGTCTTGCGCCCGAGCCACCTGAAGGCCTAGGATCGCTGGATTGAGCCATGATAGTTATCCTTTTATCCCTTTCCTTAACGATTTTCTATGTTATGTTTTTTTGTTTTGTTGAGACATAGGATGGATCATTCCATATTTTGACCCGACAATTTATTCATGTCAAACCTTCTGCTACCCAATCATGGAGCTTTAACAATAATACGGAATACGCATCAAACAATATTGCTTGAATTTAATGTGGGACTAGGAACCCACTAACGACTTCCTTGGTCGGCCATATACCTCTTACCGAACGAAGAAGAACCTACGGTTGGTTTGGGGAGACGGCGCCTCCTCTTTTTCTTCACAGGATCGGGCGAATCGCCCGGGATGCTATGAGCTTTGGAAAGGACATCTTGCTTACCTGCAAATTTCGCTCTCCATATGTCAGTTATCTTCAAAAAGTCCCCCTGATCGTCCTCCCCGCAGCAAATTTTCAGAGAAACTTCACAGAACCGCATATCGTACTTCTCCGCGCAACAATATACGAGTACGTGTTCTTCCCGCGCGCCTAGTCATACGGAACCATATCTTTCAAATATTAAATCTTTCCGCATTTCCCCCTCTTTCCTTTTTCATGTGCCGCACGAGCTGTGTGTTGGTCACACCGGAGCGATCCCTCCGATATGGACGTCTTTACTTCGGATTGTAAACGCCCCAAAGAAGTGTTCACTCAATGAGGAATTGTGTTTGTTTTACTATATCCTGTCCTTCTAGTTTGTCGGCGACTGCGGTAAAAAAATAGCCTGAAGTACTTCATTCTCAATCAACTCGTTCTGTATGCATTCAATGTGAATAAATCTTTCATGCCGGAGAGGGAATACAATAATTAACATCCACGAAATTGAAGTGGGTATAGTTGACACTGTAACGTATTGCTTCACTAAAACAGGCTACTGGTGCATATTCGCGAGATGTAATTCGAATTATACCCACACTACACCAACTTCAGCATCGAGCGAATGTTTCCCTGCCCAGTTGGGAGGATTCCGTTCCACGCATGCATTGGGTGTCAGCTCAGTTTTGTTTGTGTTCATCAAATTCCATAGCGCCGAAAACGGCTTGGCTTTGGTCAAAGCGTCGGCTGGATTCTGAGATACTGGAAACCAGTAGATCTCTCCATTATTTCGCTTCTTCTATTGGATTATCAAGTATGTTTCGATCTATTAACACCTTCTCGATGGTTGTGTTGATATTCACCATGCTGTCGTACAAGCTCTTAGAATCTGTATACATATGAAACGGAAACATATATCCGAATATCTCATTGAGTGTGTACCTTATCATTGTCGAAACGTCAAATCCATTGAACATTGCCTATAATTCTGCGACCAATGCGCTTCGTGCCATTCGACTACGTTTCAATGTACAATAGTGTAATATGTTTTTCCCTTCCGCTTTTGTCCATTATGGTAACTAGGAATCCAAGTTGGAAAGGTTTGTCCTTATTTTACGTAAAACAGAGTCGGAAAAAACGGAAATCCTGAGTGAATTACTGTCAAGCTTAACAAATTTGAGCCCAAGATCCGGGTTCTCCAAGCAACTTGATATGGACCGGTTTAGTGCTTTCGCGTCATCTTTGTCCCGTTCTGTAGTGTGCGATGCTATCAAAAAACAATAAGAAATATCTGGTCTGCAGACTGTTGCGATGTATGAGCCACGAGCTCGCTGTCTAACATAATCTTTCATATCGACTGGTTGCTCCTCGATACGTCTCAAATTTTTGACATGGTCCCGCAACCTCATTACGTATGTCCAAACTTTGAGTGATGCAATTGATACATTGAACCGCAGTGCTCCTCAGTCCTCGCTGATCTTAGCATTCTTACAGTAAAAGCGCTTTGATGATTCATTCTCTAGTCTCATGAACTTAACGTTTCCTCCGCTTGTTGTGTTATCAGTTTGTAAACAAGCAATGCAACCAACAGTACACTTTTTGGAGTTGGGGCTCATAAAGTTCAGTATGAAAAGGAAGGATGTCTCATTTTGAGCTGCCGTCATCGAAAAAATATCAGTATGATGGCGGTGGTATGTAGTTAACCAATGAATAATCGCCTCAGGAATGCTACAGAAAGGTCTATCTATACGTAGTAATGTATCCGGCGGGTAGGCGAAAGGGTGCCGGGAGGAACCACAGAGACGGAAAGATTCAATTTTTTTGCTGATTGGACATAGGCCTGTGAGATATTGCAGGTGAAAAGGCGATAAGATGGGTTTAGAACACAAATAAATAGTATTAGTTGTTGTAATGCCCGTTGAAAACTGGAGCATAGGTAATAAATCCATGATGTTCATCATTGAAATCTTTTACAGTCAGCCTTGATCTCTTATGTGCATCCGGAAAGCCTTCATGTTTACCTCATCAAAAAAACGGCTTCCGAAAATTTTGCGCCATTTGACTCCGACTTGTGGACGGGAGTGAAAACTCCTTTTGCTATAGGACAACCTATCTCCCGCTTCCGGGAGTTTTTAAGTCTGTTGTTGTCCATTGACTGCTTTCTCATTCTGGTGGACATTATTTCCATACATTCCCCTACCTCAGCGTCTGATAAAATGTTTGTCCCATTGAGGAGCGCAGTGACACCATGATATCCGTTTGGTAGGTCAGGGGAAGTGTTAGCGTCGGATTTTCTAGCTGGCGTTTGGAAGAAACATTTCACCACAGTGGTGCAGAAGGGAGTAAGGCCGCTATATTTCAGTACAGTGCAATTCTACCCACTTAAATCCAGCAATGCGTAAGGACAGCCCCATTTGTCGTGTTTTGGCCGGTTTACCAAAATACTGGACTCGATTGGTGCGCTATGGATGTCTGCAGTGCTGGGGCCATTCGGGGTATTCAATGCATACCTAGTTTGGCGGCGAGCGAAGTTTTTGTCTGGAAGCTGTTGTCTTCTTGAGTGCATTAGCCAGTTGGAGCATGGACAGATATGGCTGCTCATTCGGAAGACCAAGAAGTGGTAGGCTGCAGCGTTTGGGTGTTTTACTGTTGGAAGATATTTCCGACCTATCCCATGGTTTTCCAGACAACCGCAATCGACTCAAAAAGGGTATACCTACAGCGTAATGGGGAAAGTGGTAGTGACCCGTAGACTAGTAGGGTAGGAACCAAACCATCAGGACCAACGGAGTCCTTAAAAGACTTTACTTCAGTTTGCAGTGCGGCCTCGTGGTCTACCTGTGGTGCTTCTAATCAGACTGTATTTTAAGCACGATATGTCTCGACAAGCGACGTTGTATTCGGACATTCCACCGGAACTTGAGATATGCAGGTATGTATTAGGTTGTAGCTTGACTATAATGCCTTAGAAACGAACCGTTTTTATGCGTCGTATCGAATTAGGTGGAGGGGGGAGGGAGATAAGAAAAACTTCAGAGCCGGCCAGACATCTTCAGTTGACACGTCAGGTAGCCACTTGCAAGCCTGATATCTGGTTGATTCATCTACAACGTGTAAGACAGGCTTCTTCTCGAGATTGATTATATCGAATTAAATATTCTGGTTAAAGTAATTCTCCTCCGTAAGGGTAAATTTAAACGTTCTTTTTTTTATGCATATGTTTGGCACGCCTGAGATTCTTTGGTAATTTTTTCGAGTTTCTTAGATTTGTGATATCCACGTAATCGAAGCCAGCATGTCGGAGGCAGTTCAACAGCTTACCTGAGCATTGGGTTTCCAAAACGTTTGTGCAAACGTAACAGTTCACTGGTGGTAATAACACAGCACAGCATTGGATCCAATAGTAGGAAAGCATTTCCATAGGTCCTGGCTATACTAAACCGTAACCCAGATGAGGGGTACGAGCACGTCGGATATATTTTCATAGTACCGTATATATCTAAACGAGTCATATCTGGCAACCCAATTAGACACCTCTGATAACCTCACACAAGCCCCTAAATTCGATTCCCAACCGCTGGCTTTCGATTCCCCGGGTTCGCCTACCCCCGCTACTATCCGTTTCATACATGACCTCCTCCCGCACATCGCGGAAAATTGCATACATCTGTTGGAGTTGATAGACTGAGAATTTACCGACGCATTAGTTACACGATCTGGCCGTCGCTGGCGAACGCTATCGTGTCGCTCACACCTGTGCAAGTGCCCGCCGTGGACCATCCGGTTAGCTCTTTGCTAGGAACATAGTCGGTTCCTGCACTTGATCACTGATACTAATGCAGTAAAGTATTATATAGGAATGTCACATTCAGTCACATGGATTTTGAACAAATACAAACAATTAGCAAATGGGAAATGAATCTCTGCTGTTGTGGTGAAAAACTGTGGACAGCACTGTAAGGCACATGTGCACAAATTTGGGCCTCGGAATTACTGTTTGACTGCAATACTGGCCATGGAACGGAGGGAAACCAGCGATTCCACTACTGTAGTACTCACTTTATAATCAAAATATTTTATTGCAGTACTGTTTTAGGGGTTTCCAAAATATGGTAGAGTCTATATAAACCTTGGACGTGGAGTGTTCGGGCCTCGAACACCCCGACCAGACCGACAAAAACAGTTAAAACAACGAATACCTGGTCTGCGCCCGAGCCCCCACCGCCGGTATATCGACAAAAGTTTGTTTGTGCGGCGAGTTCTTCCAATCCGACAGAAGGTCAAAATATCTATTAGATTTATCTTTCTGTCCGATTGCAAGCGGGGTGTAAGATTTTGTTTCACCTTGATGCTTCCGGATAACGCCCAGTGCCGATGGACACAAGGCTTCAAGCGATCAAGTCACATGCATCAATACCAGTCGACGACGTCATCTACCAGGAAAAGAAAGGGGTGGCAAAGATCTCTCCGGCATCTATAGGGACGGGAGTGACGTACCCTGAGAAGGTCGTAACCGCAAGTGCCGTGGCTCGAAAATCAAGCCTCGCAGAGAAGATCGTATCCTAGGCCGACTGAAAGGAAGAACAAAGAGACCTTCGAAGACAGAGGACATACATCGAAGATTTAAATCTAGTGGTTGAGTCTGCATACAAAATCCTGAGTTATACCAACAGCGTGTCTACTTCACCCTGGGGTAAACGTTGAATCTATCAACGACAGCCGTTGAATTAAAAGAATCAAAGTTTCAGAAAAATTGAACCCTTCCGAGCCGCGCAATTTATCGACTCAACATCTGCCATGTCAATTGAGCGGAGCTTTCACTTTCCAAAATACACTTGTACGGTGGAGCTACGGTCAATGTTAGGGGATTTTCCAGTGTGTTCACAATACGCCATATACTGATCCATTCTACCTGTGCTTCCCAGTGCACAACCCGAATCGAACATAATGTCATAGAATTTGTTCTCTCCATACGCCTTGCGCTGGTTAACCTGGATTGATAAACCATGGGTATTTTCCGCTTCCCTAAAATTAGAAATAAACGCAGAACGGCTGCTAGGTACAGCATAGGTAGTAGTCATGAATGAAATAGGCGGGTCCCCTGTTTCGTTGACATTCTTTTCTGTATTACTCTGATCAGTTATATTGCAAAGAATCTCTTCAAGTTCTGTGATGGCCTCTGAGTATTCATCCCCGCTGTCACTATTAGCTTTGTCAGTAATGAAGGCATGTAAGTGCTTCAATGCCCCTCTCGTTTTCATTGACTGCATTATTTCTTTAACTGCGTGGTTTGCCGACCAAAATCCCTCCTTCCTGCAGAGATAACATTTCGACTGTGGCCTTGGATGCCATTGCTTGTTATTAGGGCTATTCTTGTATTGGCTATCGACATAATTAGCGAAAATGATGTGCGGCTGTGTGGGTTTCGATGCTGCAGCTGTTGCTATTGCTTATTGTAAGTCAGCGATGACACTCTGCAGTGACTCTGGCGTTTTTAAGTATGCTAAA
Source organism: Kappaphycus alvarezii (assembly GCA_002205965.3). Taxonomy (NCBI): domain Eukaryota; phylum Rhodophyta; class Florideophyceae; order Gigartinales; family Solieriaceae; genus Kappaphycus; species Kappaphycus alvarezii. Next base: position 73,509 of record NADL03000078.1, on the reverse strand, counting down.
TGGCTTTGCTAGACATTTTTGACTGCGTTAAGGAGCTTATTGTGAAGTATAGTATCGCTCTGGTACTTGGTCGGTGAAGAAATTTGTATCTCAAGCAGAGAAAAAATAAGATTTTCCAAGCAAAAAGACATATACGTATCATGATTGGGAGTTATAGCCCAGGACAGAGAGAAAATTTTGCATTCTCTCAGAAGTGATCAAGTTCTTTCATCTGTGTGAAATCGGTTCTTCATTGATATTGGGAGCTCTTCCAAACCATAAATTTTCCCCTTGAGTGCATCGAGGCTAAACCGGCGCGCTTGGCCACACAGCATCCTAGAAAATACTTCCGGACTTTCTATCAAGGATAAATTGGCTTGATTACATTTCGTTATGTTTAATTCTCCTGGTCTTTAAGTACATTCGAAAAATACTGAACTGCTAGTGACGTACAAAGGTCAACAATGAAAGAAAAGTCTCTACCATCAAGCTGTTTGTGGTCTAGATGTTTTTATTGCTGTGGACATATCTAGCGACATACATAAAATTTGACGTTTTTACCGGGTTATTACTGCAAAAGAATATATATAGTGGTTACAATTTTGTGAAGTGAGGTTGCGCATTAACCAAAACTCAAATAGTTACGTGATATGTGTTTTTTAAAAGCGAGAAAATGGGTTTGGCTTACTGCGAGTGGTGTAATGGTTCGGGGCCCTGCTAAAAGTGCCGGGTCATACAGGCAGCCATTTACAGTACAAAAAAGCTTTTAAAAAGGCAATTTGTCGAGAGTTTGTTATGGTTGAATGTGCATTTTATGAAATAAAAATCTATCCAAAGGCAATAACTTGAATATGAACAGAATCTAACATAAAATCGAAGCCCTTTGAGGGACCCATTAGAGGGCTATTCAATGGATTTATTTTTCAAAAAAAGGAACCTTTTTTGTCTACCTTATCTGTGTATAGAACATTCAAATGCTTTTCCTCTTCTTTAAATTATGAGAAACTTCAATTAAATGCTGATTTGGAATGGATCTGCAAGCAAGAAATGCTTTGCAATTTACTTATATAGAATTGGATGTATTAGCATACGGAAATTGACAGAAAAGTACGTTTATAGCCAATATCTCGAGATTTTTAGTGCCTGCAAAGTAGCGAAGGACTTATAAGGAAGCTGCGAGATCCATGCAGTGTAGCCCTTTCTCCAATTTATAGAGAGCATCCTGCAGTCACGTAAAAGTCAAAAATTACACAAATGAAAAATATGCGCCTGCAAATATATTCAGAATGTATCCTGAAATGGAGAAAATGCGATAAACTGTTGTTTTGAACGTTTAGATACTTTCTTCGAAAATTTTATTACGTTAGTACCATCCTCCAAAGTTCAGCACTACCTCGTTTGAATCGACAATGTTTTTCTTGCACTCTTCAACTATGCGCTTTTTCTAAAATTTAGGGATCTTGAGATCGAGAACAACACGTGCAAAGTCAGCACCTCTACTGGAATATTCAAACAGTTATATTACACTCGTACTACATTGATATCTTAGCCATATTACAATTTATTTGTCTCAGGGGCATTTATGTCACTCTACACCTTCATCGAAGCTATAATATTGGAAGAATATTTTCAAGCTTTCGTACATTTTATTAGTTACGCCTGAGTGTTTCTTATTATGGGATTGCATTTCCTGAATTTTTAATTGGCATGCGCTCCAAGTTTTATGTGTTACGATTAAAACCTTTACCATCATATTAATTATCGATCTAGTACATGTTTCGATTCGATTTAAATTTCTCTGTTATGTTTAAGAAAGCAGCAAGCAATCGTAACGAAAGACTCAGGAAAGGTATCATGTAACAAATTTTTTTAAATTGCGATCTAACATAGCGAACGGAACAGGCGATATTAATTAGTCTCACATGCCGTCTATGATCCCTACATTGTACTTCTTAAAGAATCCGGCAAACTTAAAACTATGACAGAAAAAAATAAGTTAATTGGCAGTATGTTGGCTAGTCGTACCCATAAGACTATTCTTCGTTCAAGATGCCCCATGAATGATGCATTAAATATCTAAATTACCAGCAAATCACACTATCTGTAATGGGCCCAACCATATACTTCCTCCAACTCAGATACTACTTTACCGCAATCTTGAGCCAACTAAAGCCATCTATAACGATAAAAAACCTCAGCCCCTGATTTTCGCTTTCCGACAGCTGGATTTCGATTCCCTAGGTTCGCCGATTCCCGCTACTATCCCCTTCATAGATGACCTCCTCCCGCGCATTGCGAAAAATTGCATACATCTGTTGGAGTTGATAGACCGAGAATTTAACGACGCATTAGTTGCAAGATCTGGCCATCTCTGGCGATTAATTCGCCCTTTCGACATGATCACCAGTGAAACAAGTCCATCCGAATAAATAATTCGTCACAGATCGAAATAAATTCTCGCAAAGCCAATTAAACAACTTTTAAAATATGGCAGAATTTGAATTACTTATTTTTGACCTAATTCTATAGCATTTAATTGGTGTTTCTCAAAAACTGACTAGGACATCAACGTTAAATGGTCAAAGTTACTACTCATTGTCCAACTATCTTTTTTACATAAAAGATAATCATTTCCGAAACTAGTAAGCTTACTTCATTTTACAGTGACTACATCATTCAGAGCTAAGAGTTACGAAACAAATGATGAAAAAAACATTGAAACGTTTCATCCCTGTCTTGGATACGTATGCCCCCCAGCACACCAATAATTGTGTTTTCTTCCTAGAAGACATGAGTTACAGTATCATGTGAGTTCCCAGTGTGATATTTCACGGTTTCGATGGGAAAATCGAAAGAGTAGCACATCTTCAAACCGAAATTATAATTAGGAAATTAATTGCTGCCCTGTCGCAATGTGATTAGATCATGAACCTTAAGAGTGAAGGATCATTGCAAAAATATGAAATATTTAAATATCTTATGTGTTCAAAGCATGTTTTATAATTTTTGATTGACACAATATTTATTGGCCATTTTATCAGTACGCAATTGCTTTGGATATAGTGATAACGGAAACTTTTGTAACGGTTCCTTTGCAAGAAAATTTAGTTTAGTCTCTCTTTAAATCAACTGATCAACTCAAATATTCATGTATAGTTATAGAGAAGTCACATATACCTATTGACATACAGAAATAATCTGTAAGGCATAATGATAAAAGAACAGCAAAAATATCGCTTGATTCTAGACAAAGACTGATTCATTGGGGCTGTAGAAAGTGAAAAGATGCAAGATACATTTTATCAAGTAAGCAAAGAACTGTGGCGGACCTGAAGATGCACTAAGTAAGACATTCCACTATTCATTATAGACTAAATGTTGAAAAGGAACATTTGTTAATCCTAAAGCAGCATTTTAACTTTTAATTTGACCCAATGTTCAATGAATTTCGTCCAAGCTGGGCCGTGATGGCACCAATACGTCTTAATAACTTCCCAAATTTAAGACTGTATGATCAGCTAACGGGTTGTTAAATGCTTAAAGTTGCACAATCATGTGGAAATTTCACTCTATAAAGAAGTATTTTTCATTTTAAAGCTATTGAGAACACTTATCCTCGAAAAACCAGCTGTATATTTAGCTCATCGTACGACTGTACGATTTTCTTTCCTACCTTCCACTTGTCGTACATGGAGCTAGGAAAGTTGATATGCAAAGACTTGCTTTCCGGAGTGGAACTAATTTTCAGACCCTGGTGGTTTACTTCTTTTACCATTTTATTCCTGTTTTTCAAAGATCATTCAGTTTACAGTTAGATAATTTGCTTCACAAGACTCCAGTTCAACAGAAAGGCCTTTTGCATTATTTGAACGATAAACTAATTACATCCATGTAATTTTGAATGCTCGATTTCACTACAGAATATTCCTGGAACGCAGAATAGCCCATTACGACCCTTTGGCTAACTGTTATCAATCAAAATATTTTTGTACAAAATTTCGCTATACTCAAATATACTTCTGATAATCGACTAACTGTTTGCACGTACTTAATGAACTGGTATATTAACAAAAACTTATCTTTTGAAGTTCCTATTTAAACTAATTAAAGGGTACAATTCATATTTTGACTGTCCAATAGAAAATAAGAGAAAAGTTTCACATCTTCAGGCCACTGAGTCAAATCTTTTTAAGTTTTGTTAGTACATAATTATGTGCTGTAAACTTAAAGAGCCTCAGGATCTCAACTTTCCAACAGATTGAGTTCTATTCTAACCATAAACCTCTCATGAATGTATTTTATAAAAAAAAAGAGTTTAAAAAATATTTTCTTATTCTCGGAACTAATTTAATCAGATCTTCCCGTCCAAAGATCTATTTTTCAAGGAGTTGAAAAGTTCGGACTTCATAAGATAAAGTCCTTTTCGGTCTACCGATTGAAGATGTAACTCTCCAGGTTGATTATATTGGCTTCCCATATGTAATAAGCCTTGCTTCCTACAACGAGAGCTATCGAACCGGGAAATTTGTTCAAATTATTCTTGCTGTTAGGCTGGGGTACAACCGGCGTTAACATATTTTAAGACTTTTTACTATAGAACAGCGAATTATTCTAACATTTAGCTATCAAATTGAATTCGATGGGTACCATTATGGTGCTGAAATGCTATAGTTCGTGTAAAATTAGAACGGACCCAAGAAAACCGGGAAAAGCATAACAGTATAACACAAAATCACCATTAGAGCATTAATATATTAGTCTGATTAATGTTCGTAGAATAAAATATCAGAATGAACGCATAATTTAATAATATATCTCCGCATTTCTATTAGATTGCGATAATGTATATTTTAGGGGTTTCCCTTTCCCCGTAGGGGAAGTCGCAGACAAATGAGGAGAAGTTTATAGGAAGGTAGTTAGCACCGTTTACCGTTTCTTTTAGAGATTAGTTTTTGAGAACTCCAATGTTTTATAAATTGCTGGGGGCAAATACAGATAATACGGGTTTATAGGATTTTACTAGTTCCAAGAAGCTGCAAGTTGTATATATAATGAGTCATTTTTAGATATATCGTCTGGAATGAAACAATTTATATACAACGTAAGTGACTCCAATGGGTATATTGCCACATATAGCTTCAACTAATTGGTGTTTCTGGTGCTTTAAAAACATTTTAGCAGTTAAAAATATTTCGTTCGCAGTAAAGTCACATATTAGTCAAATAGTAAGTCGAACGAATTGAATGCTTGGATTTTTTTTGGAAATGATGCACAGGAAGAGGTGAATTTTGAGAACTCTTCAAAAGTCTGACTTTCGAAACAAGTTCGAAAAATCGTACCCTGATCTCAACGGGACTTTTTTGAACCCCGTCAAATCCTAAATAACATATAAAACCTACTTTAATCAAGGCCTAATGAGACAAACACGATATAATACTCTCCTCTGCCATAACCCATAGCTGCGATACCACGAGCAATGAGTCCAGGTGCTTGCTCAAAGTTTGTGCTTCCTTTACTCCTTTTTTTGATCTATTATCTCGCAATATGATACTTCGCTCCTCCGTTATTGGCTTGCAATTAGCATTGAGATGAAATAAAACTTATAAAGCAGGAAAAGTCAACGGAATGCATAGCCTTTTTTCGAAAATAATTGGATTTCTTGATTTTAAACTCATAAAAGTTTTCCAAAGCCATTTGATAATATTTAAGTATCTAAAATTAGGTTGATTCTTTAGAAATAGCTGAAAACACATGTATTATTCAGTAAGTTGATTTCGTTAAAATATTCTGTTTTCCTTTTTTCAGCAGCATGATTCATACGGGACTATCTTGGCTTTAACTTTGGTTTTCAGAAAAATATAGATCGACATCTACAGTTACGGAGTTAAGTGACCTTCTAACTTCATCTAAACCTAAAAAACAAAGGTATAATTACTGCATAATCTTCGGAAATAAGCTCTGAATGATCACTTTGAACGAAAAATTTCAAGGCTTTTTTCCGTAATGATTTGAGGAGATGTTTCCTTCTTTGAGTAAAAATATGTACCGATGCAAATATGTACTTACCAAAACCTTTTCGCAAAAAAATGCAGACCGAAATATTATTTCTATTCTAAATGCACAGCTGTTACTTTTGAGCTACTAAATATTGTAAAAAGTGAATCAATCAACTAATTCACACCAATTTTCTCAGTAAAATCGCTTTCAATTTTCTAGGAAGCAATATATAATGCATTTTGTCGCTCTTCGGTGAAGTGGAGAAGCTGCGATGCAAATACGAGATATATTTCTCCAAAGCCTGAATGATTTAATTTCCTTTCTGGCTCTCGAGTCGAACAGCGATCTGCAGAAAGAGTGATCCTGAGAAAAACCGAATTAAATGATCTAGCGAAACTGGGATTAGAAAATAAAATAAGAATCTAGATAGAAGAGAGTAAGCAGCGCGTAAAATCTCATTTGTAGAATATAATATTGCCTCAAAAGAAGATACTGTGATTAATCCTTACATATGTAGAAGGGGAGTAAATGTCTTGGAATAACAATAAGAGGGGTAAAATAAGATGGTAGTGAGAGAAGCGAGGGTATAATTGGGAGGATAATATTCTCTCTCTACACAAAATTTTCTCTGGAAAGAGATTGAAATGGCAGAAAGTGTATATCAAGTTTATAAATAGCACAGAATTGATTTTCTGCTTCAGAGCTCTACTGCAAATTCAGTTATCAACACAAATAAGCTAGGTTACTAATATAAAATATTATGTGTTAAGTAATTTTATTTTCACTCAAATATGAAATATTTAAGTCAAAGACGAATGAAGTCAAAACTTTGCAAAATGAGTGACTTTCATCAGCGACAATTTCAGGTTCAATTTAATGGCCAATTGTTTTGAACTATAGGCCGTCAGGCTAGTTTATATATGGATAAATTACTGGGATTGATGGTACTTAACATTTTTCAAGTTTGATGTTAGAGTTCCTGCCGTTATCAGTTAGCTGAAATGTCCCAATGATAGATCAGAAAAGGATCATCAGATTCATGTCTGCCAGGAATAAGTTCCTTACCAGGCGAGCTCAAAAGAACTACAGGGGATTATCATACAAATTTTGTTGGTCAGAAGCATGAAACTTACTAAAATAATTCTATTGTTTGTATTTTCTGCCGTCTAATACTAAATGGTTCTCTTTTTTACGATTTCGCTCTATCGTTTCGGTTAAAATATCCTTATTCTTTTGCTCTTTTTCTCAAGTCTCTCTTCTAAGTAGAGAAGCAGATTTGTTTCATTCTAAAAAATACTTTTCAATTTTCAATTAAGAAGCATATCCGTGGTAAATAAATTGCTTTTACCTTCATGACATATTCATAATTTTTACTTTTAACTGATTTTCTCATTTTATTTCGCTTAAATTATTTTCCTTTTGATTTTCGGACACATTAAAGTCAACAGTGAGGCATTAGCTAAGTGCTCAGACTGGGAACTAAGATCGGAATGAGAGATCCTTTCATGTCTGTTTTTGTACTTTCATTAATAATCAAGAGCTGAGAGGGTTACCGTCAAGACTACCTAGAACCGAGGAACAGTCCGAAATCTTCTTTTTAGCTCTTTTAAAAGAAAGCTAGTACTAGTGAAACTCTCTAAAGGTCTCTTTATTCGCGACTATTTCGTCAAGCGAGAAAGGGAAGAGATTGACACATATTCAACCAAAAATATATTATTATCTTCACCGTATCACTCCATGTTATAGAAAAAAATTAGTTCTAGAGCAAGCAAAAAATTTTCGATTCAGTCCTTATCGCAATCATGAAATCTAGAGAGTAATTATTTAGTATCTGCAGGAAAACAGAAAACAATACATTCAAAATATCTGATAATTTCTTTTAATTTAGTGCCTAAAATATGGTGTCTACATTGAGTCGCAAGAAAAAATTCATCTGATAAATTCATTTTTATTAACATTAAATTTCATCCAGTGTTAGCTTTTAAACCAGTTTATACTCTTTTGGGTCCGAATTATTCTTTCTTTATCTGTTTCATTTGAGAAATAAATGTTTTAAGATCATAAAACATTTACAAGGTATAAAAATTATGCTACAAATCTCACAAACCCGTCAAAAGAAAATTATTTATCCCTTTTTTGTTTGCGACTGTCGCTTTTTCTAGAAAAGCTGCGATCTCGAAAATCAAATGAAATTTTTTTTGCGGCGGTGATATCATGTAAGGGCAGATTATCTTTCAAGCGGTGTCGTTTTTATACAAAATTAATGGTACCAAGAGGTAATTATCCATTCGTTTCCAACATTTTACACTGTATCATCCAATCATTACCTATAATTTGCATCTAAATATCATAGATAATTAGCCATCCGAACTTTCATTTTATGTCGTCTCTACAGGACAGCATTACATAGCGAGCGATAGAAATATTCTGGAAATTCGCTGATCCATTTGAAATACTTAGCCCCATCACGTTTGCAGTCAAATAAGTATCATAGCATCGATAAATGCGACAGCTGTGCAACACCGAATAATATCGTGTTAGTAAGGATTAGATCAGCCCCATGATTCTGAGCGAGTAAAGGGATCTCTAAATTGTGTTTGAAACTCCAACGAGCGTCTGAAGTCGCATAATGGTATGGTAATATATTGCTGAGTTGTTACGCATTTTTTTCAGTCGAATATATATTAAAAGATTAAACACACGAAACTTCCACTTCCGTTTATTTACTTGCTGGTGTGCGCAGGTGTATTCAATAATGAACAAAAATAATCGACAGGCATCTGTATCCCACTGTCGATGCTAGGTATTGTCAGGTGAGTACTTACAATGCAGCGGTATAGTTATGTATATATGTGAGTAAGGTTATTTCAATTAGCAACAATTAAACTGGTCAAAAGTATCAGATGCATGGCTAAAAATTTCATTTCTACTTAAGAGACTGGACGATTGATACTGAAGATTTTATTGTCTGGAATTACAGGCAGTTTGGATCACCTTCACACCCGCATGCATCGAATATTGGAATTTTTTTCTATTAGCAAACCCGGTGAAAGAACATCAAATAAGGGGGGGAAAAAACTATAGTTATGGCCAAATAGATTATTCTCAAGCGGAAATATTTCCCAGATTTAAACTGTAAAGAAGATGATATTATAGGACGTTGATTATAAACTAATCCCCAATAACTACATGACGTCAAACTCATACCTCAGATTTTCATGGTATCTCATTTTGTTGAAGTTATAGCCATTTTTGGTATTTTGTAGAGTACCAAAATCTGTCCCGAAACTTTTTGATTTTCATTGATTGAAGCGGTTTAATCATACCATACCAATTTCAATCACCGCTTCAGTCTCGCTACAAATATATGCATTTCTCAAAAGAACTACGAGGCGGGAACTGTCTTTACAGTAACCCAAAGGAAACTAGATTGTAACCGAACTGTGCCTCTTAAAGCTTTGAAGTTTCGAGCATGTCGTCAATTCATAAAAGCAAACCAGGAATTACAACCACTCATCCATATGAAAAAATATCACGCAAATTCAGCATTGTATTGAAAAGTGGTCAACCATTTTGAAATTTTTGTGAGTTTTCAATATTTATTGCACATCAAAATGCCGCAATGAGTTTCCGACGGTGACATTTAGGCAGTTTTGAACTAACTAGTTCCACGTTATCCGAAATATCGGCCGCTTCACATGAGACTCCGCGAATATTTGAACAGACTCTCAAGTTCAGTCCATGATTCTTTTGCCGGAATTGAATTTACAACTACTTAGAAATCATAGCTGTCCTTATTTCAATCTTTTGGAACTTACAATGATTTTTAATGTCTTTATTGCGCCACCTTAAGCTTTTGGTTGATTCACGCTCAAACATTTAAAATCATTCCATTCTACAATTGTAAATATTTAGATTCTCGAACCAGGCCTTTCTTATGATTCATCCTCCTTCTTTGCCTCTCCGGTATTACTCAGTTATTTGAGGGTTAAAAAAGTACCGATATTGCAGTACAGCGATGTTTTACGGGGACGGGTCGGAGGATGAAAGCGGCTGCATGAGGTTCCGTTTACCTTTTGCTCTTATAGTCCCTCACTTAAGTTCAAGAGGGTAAATATGTTGATTAGATTTTTACAGATCATTGAAGATATGTGATTCTTATATATCATGAAAGAGAAAGATTTGATCCTTTTTGTTATTCCAGCTCCTGTTGGCCCTCATTCTCTCCTCATTTTCAGTAATGAAAGAAGATTTCACCTACTTTTAATTTACAGAAAGAAATAAAAGAAATCAAGCAACGGTAAATCATTCATGGACTAACATTTACACTGTAAGTAGAAACGTATGTGGTTTATCTATAATGATTTTTAAATTATTTTAATAAATAGTTCTCGAAGTATATTCTTCTGCTGTAGACAATCATAAATAATTCGGCCAATTGGACTCTTAAAAGTTGTCATTGGCTACTTTTTCTGCAGTGAAGCGCCATTTGCAGGGATTTTATAGGAAGAAGAAACTAGTAACCCAATAAATCTTTTTGGTTATGACTTTAACATGTTCAAAAGAATATCTGGAGCACGTTTATGCTTTCCGAACAAATTTTGAAACAGTAAAGTGAGAAAATAATTCCAACTGGCTGTGCCATTAAGGTAAAATGTATTTTTGGATGCATATCAACTATGAGAGGTAACTCAAATAAGTACGGTACCTTTATCTCAAAGTTCTGGAGGAAGAAAAGTTATTTTCGGGACACAGAATCAGAAATTAGTCCGACTTCTTTCCAAAGTATTTTGCTTAACTATGAGCTTCTTCAATTATGGTTTATATTTGTTTCTTTTACAGCGCACATTTATCGCGAAGTACGCTTCGGCCTGCTCTGAAATATTTCAGAACAAGGACATTAATTTCAGTACGGCGAATTACTCCTTATTCAACAGAGCATTTATCGTGAAAAGAAGAGTTTTCTTGCAGTACGATAATGTGCTTGGAATTATTTTTCTGATAGAATAAAGATTCAAAATAGGCAAAATGTGGTCAAAGAGAATCCGAAAAGGCCTTTTCTTATCCCATACTCAGATTTATTTTCTATTCATTGATATAAGGAACCCCGAATGTCTAAAATGCTATTTGCATTCGATTCAAGTAGCGCGCTGGTACACAACGTCTGTGATTATGGTCAGCAATTAGTGTTGGCTTGCTAAATGATGAGGTTAATCTCATTAATTTGTTTATTAATCACCTCATTGCAAGGATTCATTACAGCCGCTTCTAGTATGATCTCCACAATATATGAAATTAAACATTTAGTAATGCAGGGCAAAAGCGGATATAACATGAGTAACTTATCGGGTTGAAACAACACGTTTGATTTCTTCCAGCAGTATCATCAATGATCAGCACTGAGAAAATTTAGAACCATATTAATGGTCCTTAAGTTGGACAAAATATCCCGAGGTGGAGTCCATTCGCGGAACACAGCTCTGTTTTATTTTTCTGGCATGGACCATCTTTAAAGGAATCAGATAATATCGGTGATTTACGATAATTTAAAGCCTTTTTGAAAGAGTTAAGGGCCATCCACCTCACCTCCTTTGTTCCAGGAAACAAGGAATTTTCGAAATAAGGAATACTGAATTTCAAATCATTTCCTTGCACGGTTGCATACAATCAAGTCTCACAAAATATAATCTCTTCTCAATTTTCTTTCATATATCTTAACGAATCCTTACAGTGATGAATGTATATAAATTCATGTGGATAGGATCCATCGTATAAGAACTCTATAATTTTAGGAAATGCAAATGATCGTGAAATTTATCTCTTTTAGTGAGCCATTCCATATTTATATCTCTTCATCTTAAAAGTACTCAAGTAATTTATAAAAAGGTAATACTATGGTTGTTTTAATCTTTTTAATTTATACAAATGGTTATCTGATAGGCTGTATAGAAGCAGAACAGACCGGGGAAATCTCTTGACCGGCGAGGATCGTTATCGTATTAGCATTTGGCTCAATTCTGAAATTGATTGTACTTTCCAAAAATTGCACCGCCCAAAACTCTTTCATTTTAAGATTATATCTTGTGAACATGAGGAAAACAGACCAAAAAGTTATTTTCGCCTAAAGCGGATTTTCTCTATTATCTTTATCACTCTTCGAATGAAAAATATATCTCATGCCATATTATGTATACAAAATTCGAGCCAAAGAGATTGATGGCACTCAGATGAGTAGGGAAAGCATATTCATAGATAAACCTACCAGGAATTATTTTTTACCAACGAAGATCCTTTCATTTTACGTGTTTTCACTCGTCGAGTGAAAAAGAGGTTCCAATTCCTTACCGAATAGGAAAATATTGAGCAAATTAGAACACTAGCTCTAGCATGAGAAGTAAAAACAACCGTACAGGTAAAAAGAATAGTCTCCAGAATTTAATTATCTCATTTCGCGTGATTATTTTTCATTTGTTTACGTTTCTGATTTCATGGCACGGTATGACATACTTATGATGTTGCTTGCAGAAAACACGGCACAACGGCTTGCGCCTCCCTTTTGGCACCCCAAACAAATTTAATATACTACCTACTCATACAAATAGCCTCGTTCGTAGCTTATGTACCAATGTATTGACTCTTTAAAGACATTATATAGGAAACACAGCGAAGCTGTCGACGAATTTTCCATGGAAAATCAAGTTCTGCCTTCGATAGGGGGAGAGGATTTTGTCGGCTTCTTGGAGATGGAGAATCCGCCGTTCAGAATATACAGGAGATTTAAATTCTGCAGAAAGGAATGGTGTAGTTTGTTATACTTAGAGCAGCAATATACAATCAAGAGCGTTTGTGTTGAGTTTTTTTGCATATTACATTGGCGAAAGGGATTTTATTTGTTGTTTGACTTGGGTCGATTACTATTAGGAGTCGATCCGGATATTTACTTCTAAATTATCTTTCCTTAGTGGCTTTTTTACACCGAATTTGTTTCAAAAATTTCTACAATCACTGCAATATTTTACTGGAACTATACATTTAGCTAGAAATGGAGGCTTATGAAACGTATACGAGCAGAATTACGCAACCGAATGTCATATCACGTGCTGATCAAACAACTTGAGAATATGGGTTTGGAGATAGAGACAGGAAAAGTGTTCATGCATGGTCAGAAAGAGGCAGAAAACATCGGAAAATATCGAACCCGCTCTATGCCATCTGTATCTATCGCCACTTTCATTGAAAAAAGGTGGAAATATTCAGCCATATCGTGTGATGTGCTCCAGCATGATTGATTCAACGTAGACAGTGATTCATGGCGGGTACAGTGGACACTATCTTCGGGTCCCTGGCTTAGTTGATTTCCGAAGGAATAAATTTGCCCACTTCGACTGCGGTAAATCGGATATTATATTTCATCAAAAGCAGAATGTTACAAAAGTGACTGCCCGGTGCAGCTTGCCTAGTGAATGGCCGGAGGTCGGATTCATAAAGAATGCTAATATGTAAACTCCACTCCCCCCAAGAATAACGTGAACACAAGAGAGAGACTGTATTTTGCACACATGGATTACATTGGGTGGTTGATTACTGACAGAGTTCTGCGGCCTGAGAACTTTCGCGCCTTACAGATGAGTGTTGTGTAGTGAGAATATCAAAGCTTGCACAAAATTTTAACAGTTACTGATCCTATATATCAATTGATTCTGGGTCTCCGGGGCTAGGAAAGTCTCTATCAACGTCATAGCTGTCCACGGAATGAAATTCAGACAAACTCATACAGCTAGTGGGCACCCGGAAGCGCTCGGTTCCATGACAAACCAGTACAGGCAAACTTTTGGTCATCCCCATCCTCTTGATAGCATCACCAGGGCGATCAGTGTGGTCCGGCTCTTAAGCACCTTCGGATTTGACTGCTGTAGGAGAGGTTTCCGAAAAATGACTTTCTCATAGAGAAATGGCCAGTGTGTGGTGGCACTAGGTAGAAATGAGGTGTTTCCCGAAGGTTTGTTTAACATTTAGATTGATGAAACAGAGTTTAATTACAAAAGCGCAAGTGCAGATAGGAGTAAAGCAGAGCCTGAAATGAGTAAACATAAGGCACCAAAATTGCTACCTTTCAAGCAGGGAAATAAGTTCCACGACACAGCACGATCTCCGAGACCACTCTTTGTTTTGAATCCATATCAGGCATTTTTGGACTTTCCCGTTGCCACTGCGAATTATTGCGATAGATTTGTGAGCTCTAAGAATTTTTAGACAAGAGGGTGTCTCCTTATGATACAGAAAAAAGTGTTCAGTAAAAATGGTTAGAAATATCCAGTTACATATTTCCTTATGAAACGTTTGGGGTCCTTGGAGTTTGAGCTTACGGGTCTGCTGGTCTCTTGTTCACTCAACTAAATTACTATCTACCAGGCCTGGAGTCCCTCAAGCCGGCATAATTGCGTTGATGATTCTGAAATAATTATAATGAAAGAATTCAAGGCTAGTACTAGTTGGATCGTTTTTAATGCTAACAAGTACAAGGTCGCCTACATGGGGAATTTTCGCGTTACTAGAAGGACATCGACGACAGAATGGGGTTTGCATGCATTCTAGTTTGACTAATACCATTTGAATCAGTTCCGTTTTGTACAAAACCGTTTATTTGGTTTAGGTTATGATAATACCATTCAAAATCCTCTCCATAAAATCGATTTAGTAAGAAAGTATGATTAAGGAGGCCATTAATATGATTCATTGGTGACGAAACTGCCAAGTGGCATTCCATTGTCGACATTTTTGCAATCTCAATTAAATTTAATAAAAAAAAGGTGAATGCAAATGCTTCATTGGTACTAACACCAGTACCAGTGTGATTTTGATCTAAATTTTTTGACTTAAGGTATACTTCGCAGCTATACACGGTACAAGCTGGTCAAGTAAGATACTTTAAATGTGGGTGAATTACATCAGCTAAAACTTGAGACGAGCTAGTCATATACGTGTGAGACGAACTTCCGGAAGGTCTACATGTACTTGTAAAACTCCTCTCTTTTAAAAAGTAAAATAAGCTACCCTCTCTTTATTAACGAAATTTGTGTAGGGTACCTGTCGCTTAAACATTGAATCGTTAGAAATTAACCCTACATCAAAGAACCCGGGTGATAAATTGTACTTTATTTATCAATAAAACGCCAAGATTCATTGAAACCCAAGTCAGAGCAGTAATTTGAAGAAAAAACTCGCACACAATCAGTAAATTTGACCCAAAGAATCTGATCAGTACTGACCAAGCCATAGAGACGATCTACTGTTTCCGAATCACGAACATTTCAGTTTAGAAATACACCGAATAAGTCCTCATTTTCCCTCTTTGAGAATACTAAACTGGCAGAAAATGTCTGACGCAAAGAAGTAATTATTGAAAAAGGCGAAATAATAAATTGATCACTCTGCTCCAGAATTGAGAGTTGAATCTTAAATGCACAGCTGTTACCGAGGGTATTATATGCGCATGATTTACCGATATGCTAATCAAATTGTCTGCGGCAAGTTCCTTTTGCTTTCAAGTGTACCATGTGTTCCGTAAGAGTATCAGATATCAATTCAAAGATTTTTTTTGGTAATCTTACTGCATATTATATAAATATTTGAGTGATAAATATCCACATAGAAAATAGCCTGAAAATATTATACCATCTTTAATTTGCTTCCCGCCTGTCCGATGAGATGAAATTGGTATACGGAAAGAATTAGCTCAAAGGTCTTTTGCCCATCTTCTAAGCAGTGATGTATTGAACAAATCTGGAGCCATCGATTTAAATTGCTTCAGTTCTTGTTCATTGGCATTTACTTGAGGAGTCCCGAAACTAGAAACAGAAAGGAGACTCTTAATAGCGAATAATTAATGTAATTCTAATGTAGTTGCATCTTTTTGGGAAACAGGTTGCAGTACTGCAATTCTGCACAAAAAGTCTGTACAGAGATACAGTTCTACTGCGAGAAAATTAGATTTCATATGATCAACTTTGTTAATACACATCTTTAAGGGCTGATAATTGATCTCGAAAACAAGTTCCATAATTTTCCCGCAATGGGTAAGTGTGGGAAAATTTAATTAATAGAGCTCATGAAGACGGTGAAGATGAAGTACGTAAAGGAAACGACTGGCATGCTGTGGTGTCTTCTGAAACTTTTCTTTTCGCGATTTTAGTGAGCCCTGATACTTGCTGATACCGCATTAATGCAGGCAGGAAAACTGTACAGATCACATCATCACCTTATTCATCTGGTGACCAATAAGTATATAAGAGAGGCTTTTGAAATAACGTCACTCATCTCGATATGATATTACTCTCAGTTCTTGATGATTTTATTCGCTTGGAAACTGGAACCGAAGCACTTAGCATAGAGAAAATACGAAATAGAGCCATACTGGAAAGTGATTTCTTTTCTCATTGAACACTACCTATTGATATGCGAAACTGTTCCGCTACAAGGCATCAAAAAGAGCAACACTTGTTTCATTACAGTAATCATGATTCTTGAATACTATATATGTACATGATAGGTTATCTTATGCCAACTATGATCCAAAGTGATCCCGCGCTACAACATTGGATCTGTACGGATCGAACTAACCTTTGACGAATGCAATGTTTTTGCTATCGAGAGTAATAAGTGATCTATCATCTGCTAGTCTTCTTGACAGTTTTACAAATGGGCAACGTTCTACAGACACATCATTAGTACTCATTATTCAAAGAAAGTCAAAACCACAATCAGAGATATCACAGAGACGAAGCAATTAGTGTCGAAACGAATTTCGGAGGAACGAAGTGCAATTCGCTGATATGGATGTCATGTAACCGTATCTTTGGTTTGCATGTTTAGTCTTCGGTTTTCTTCCGGACATACACCAGTTTCAGGGAAAAATTGAATCGTGACCAAGTAAATCGACTACATGTGACGAAGCTGGACAGTTTTCCTATAAACCCAGCGCTGTCCAATAATATTTTGCATGGTGGACAAATTGGTAAAACAAAAACCACTAAACAGAGATTACCACCCACAAAATGATACATTGGGTAAGCAATCACTCCATTACTACTTCAAACAGGTGGGACAAGTGTGACTATTCAAAAAAAATTTCCTCCCTCGTAGAGTCAGTGGAAGACTCAAAAGAGTAATGCATACTTCATCAACTGATTTCTGAGGGTACATTACTGACTGGAGATCGAAAGAATCGCAACATAGCAAAATCAGGAAGGGGAAATACGGTAGTCCGTTCTTAAGAAAACCTTGGTTTCCAATAAAACTACATTCCATGGGAGTACTATCCTCAGAAATATTACATTTGTACCTCTGTCAGTTGAACGTTGTTAATGACTTTCAATTTCATTGTCAGCAAATTTCTTGAGGAATGAAGGTGCTATTGTCATGTGACTTGCATCTTTGTCAGTAACCATGATGTACATTAAAATTTAAAATTACCGAACACACCTATTAACTCAAGTGACGTATACCATTGTCTGAAACTATTCGGTACATTTGCGAGAGATGTAAATTTTAAGATATATTAATGGTAAATGTATAACTGGGTCTAAATAGCGGATTCTAGTATACATATATGTGTATTTACCTGTTCTCTTGTGTGTAGTAAAGATTTTATGCATCTCTCAAATAATTATTGATGATTAACTCTATCATTATATGCTAAAGAGAAGAACAAAAAATATTATACTTTAATGAGATTTTTTATGTCTGCAATACAGTTTTGGCCAAGGTCAACGGCTAAATCATACTTATTTTCTGCATACTCTAGAATAAAGTGCTGAATTGCTCTATCCGGCGTTATGGTAACATCGGCCAACACTCCGGTACTATCCGCTTCCCAAATAAAAATACGAGATGTTGAATCTAGTGCCACATTAAATTTTTTCACAATAACAGGGCTTATCTCAATTGTTGAGACGTGTATTTTGCTCGTATCTGACAGCAGTTGCTAGTAACGGTGAATTGAATCACTGCAAAAAAACTGAAACATCAGTAGATTGGGAATTTCATATGCCGCGAAAGGGATTGGATAAAAATTGCTTACATTTGACTTCTATCTGACCTCCGCAACAAAGGGCTCAACTTTTTGATCATACGGCGCACTGTCTCTATCATAACTTTCTTTGCCACTATCATCGTTACCGAATGGATCAGATAGACTAAATTAGGAACGTGGAGCGTGATGATTGGTATTACGAAGTTTTTCGGTAAATAAATGTCTTGTGCTAATATTGCTAGCCTTCTTTGAGCTGAGCTCAATTAAAATGCCAAGTGAAATGTGCTCCATGAGAGAGAATGATTCATAAGTTGTGTGAGTAACCTTGTTATATATGTACAGATTTATTATCTAGATTCAGACCACCACTCTGCTTGCAAGGAGTATCATTTTGGATTTCAAAATGTATTTCATAGGATCAGAGCCTGATTTTCCCTACAAAAGTCATTCGCAATTGTATCCTTGATGAAATTGTAACGATATGCATTGAAGCATACGGTTTCTGAAACTATAGATAGCGCAAAAAAAATCTTAATCTTTCCATTGCTTAAGCAGTCGCCGTATAAACCTTCAAGTTAATCTCGAAGTAACTGAAATCTTTTAGATAAAAACAATGCCTCATATTGCTGGTTTGGGGTGTCGAGGTGGTCAACAGCAAAGAACTAGCCTGGTGTGATTCATGGTGATTTTTCTGTGTAGCCTGTCTTCCATAATTTCCAGATTAGCTTCGAAGTGAGTAGTGAGCAAGTCCGCGTTGATGTTTACATCGTCGATAAAATCGTTGTTTGAGAAACCATCGATCTTTCAATAATTTAATATGATTTATCCATTCTTGTTTGACTCTCTTTTTCAACGACGCTGCTTGAAAATCTACTGTAACTTCTTTCCTGTGCTGTATCGTATCGAAAATACTCAGAAAATATCATTCTTCTATTTTTCGGCATTTCTGTCGATAGATCTGAAGTTCTTGACACTTTCTAAATTCCAAATTGTATCACTACCGAGAAATAGTAATTTTTTCCCAGATTCTATGTTCAATTATATATTGCTATAGATATCTGGTGGTGAAAACTCGCAACGAGAAGCTAGTCTAAAATGGCTACGTTTCATTTAACTCGTGATAATTTAAAACTGCAAACATAGGTTAATTTTACAGTTTAATAAACTAAAATCAAGTAATTGTAGTACTTAGTACTTATTTGATAGTAAGCTAGACATTAATGAGAAGAATGCCTAAATATTACTGCCTATAGTAGCAAAACAAATGCAGTACCATAATACAGCATCATTCTATAGAATTTAGAGATAATTTAACTTTTACCTAGCCAAAAATACGAAAGGTACAGTACTGTAATCGTAGGCTTGAAAATCATATTCGTTGATCCCTAGATCAATACCACAGAAACTGAAATCAATAGATACTGAAAATAATGATATTAAAGCATTTTTCGGTAAATGCAGTATGTAACAAGATATTTGTTGTTTATCCGCCAATTTAAACCCAATCAAAAGCAAAGTAGATGCAGCTGAGACACTATGTGTGGAAAATAATATAGGATGGAGACTGATATGTAATCTGCTAACCGCGAAGGTAGCGACAATGAAATGTACTTGAAAAGTGAGCCTTACCGCTCCAAAGATTCTTGCAGTACCGCGGCGAACTATATTTTACAGTACTGGAACTTATTCAAACTTTCCTTCTGATTGTGGGGCTTATTTATGTACAGTAACTGGCAAAAAAACCTCCTAAAATTGATCTCACAGGTCAACTATAGAGGCGAATAAATTCTTTACCAGTACTGAGACATAATCGAGATCTTACTGTTGACTTGGCTCCTATTACCGTAAACAAGGAAAAGTACTATGGTTGTTGCAATTATAAAGATAAAAACCTTTTTACGGTGGGAAAAAGCAACTTTTTTTTGCACACGTGTAAGTTATGTTCGGTACGGTTACATTTATTTCCAGACCAATTACGATACTACCGAGATATGTTACAAACGCTTTGCTTGATTTGAATTTTATTACTACAAAAGCTCCTATCTAATCTCTCGAGACGTTTGATGTAACGGAACTACTGCATCGTTACTGAAATCTTCCATTTAGCTTTCGTCTGCGATTACAACGCTGTCCAATGCTTCGAACTCTATGTAGTTTAGTCAAAGAAGTTTGTTCGTCTGAATTTTCTTGTCCGTCCTTCATGCAGGCCAAAATGTTGCAAGAGTAGATTCGGAAGCACCAACACATTTTAGTTTCGTGTTTACCCGAGGAGAAACCATTCATTCCTTCCAAAAACGGTTACCTATAAAACGAAGTAATACAACAAAAGAGCAGATGGCCCTAATTGAGTTATTATGCATGCAAAGAATCGCATTCAGGGAAGGTGGGTGAGAAAATTTCTTGATGTAGTCGGTCAACACCCTCAGTGCGTTTATATATATCCTAGGGCGACAGGTTACTCCCTTCTCCTATTTACTTGACTTCATGTCATGCGGTACTATAATAATATAAAATTAGGGAATGATAATGAAATTTTCTTTTTCCGTGAGCATATTCTAATAAATTTCTCAGTTATTCACATCGATGACAGGGTGGCATCCAATTTTATTGCCTTCATGTATTTCCGAAACTTTCTGATATCGTATCTTCTCTTTTCCTTACCAATCAACTGTGGTTGGTACTCATTTCCGACGTAGCTAAAAGCATTAAATTTATTTTCAGTACTATTTACCCGACTAAAATCTCTCATGAGAAACTCAATATCTAATTAGAAACTATTTTTCATCCTCTTTCGCGATATATATAGGTTTGCAGTGGAGAGTTTGTAAGTTTTCCCCCATGAAATACACTTTCGGTTTGTGGGGGTTCATTTCTCTTCTTTTTCTACCCCGTCCCGCTGTGTCTGTTCTCAACCATCCTTCTCGCGAATATTAAATAGTTAGTATCAACGTATCCTTTCTCACACCATGCGGGTTTCCTAATTCTGTTTCAGAGAATTCGCATCTAACGTATTTTAAATCTTTGCTTTTGCCTATTCTACTTTCCTATATGGAAACAGCTTGGTCTTTCACTCCCCATCCAATTCTTTATTTTTGCTGACTCCTCTGTAGTAGTCCATAAGTTTGATGAACTGATTGTGCTTCATGTCCATAGTTTTTCCAACAATTGCTTTAGACCGGAAGTCAAAATGGCAAAAACACAGTCTATGATTGTACATATACCCCCACTTCTTAATTTACAGGTTACATTTCAAGATTAGAAGTGCTTTGGTCACGTTATTCGTATTTTTAGAAGTACTTCAGAACGTCACCATATTATTTATAACGTAGTAAGTCTTGTGAAATGTAAGAATCGAGAATTTGACAGTAATGAAAGCTGCGGGTGTATAATGTGTGTACATGTATAGCACATCTCCCCGTTCCGTTTTGTAGTTGGATTTTTTCCCTATTTTCATTCGCAATTCGCAAAAAATATAAGAACTTTATTGAACTTACCATCCAAATATATAATTATTTCGGCAAGATGTACCATTTCATTTGTGAAGGGTTGTACTACAGTAATGACATCTGAGCGAGTTTTACTAGCAATTTTCACAAAAATTACATCATCACAATTCTCATTGCTTTCACATCTAAAAGCTCCTCAGATCAGAAAGCTCCTCCTCATTTGAAACCTGCACAGGTAAGTTGTTGGTCACTCTTGCAATAGTTTGAACTGATGAAACAGTAAGCGATGTCGAACCAGTAATGAGCTCACATTCAATCATAACTACTGGTGAAATGTATCGGTCAAGTGATTTATTTAGTTCACGAGCCGATGAAGGAGACCGAATGGGCGTACTTCTCCAAATGTTCTCGCATTTCTCACTCTATCCAGAACCAACACGATGGAACTCATTATAAAATAAAGGGGAGATATTTTCAGGAATACCTCTAGTTGAAAGTCATTATTTTGAGCATAAAAGTACTGAAACGACATCTTTCTAAATCATAGCGCTCAATGATCCCATGATAAGAGTTACTGGCTACATTTTCCCAGATTTGAAAACTTAGGAGACGTTCTCGAAATTGAGATATTTCAGAACCTGCTCGACTTTTGTGAGCTTCAGAAGTCGGCTCTTTCCGGATATTACCATCAGAAAGAATACATCCACTTTTTTCCCTGCATCCTGATACGATACGACTTATTCTACCATTGGTCTTTTTTTTATTCGTTTGAAGAGATATACCAACCTTTTTATTAATGTTCTCATCAGAAGACACCCTTTTCCAAAAATCATATGCGGTACGACTGTGTTGGGTTACTGGAGCCAGGGCCAGAACATCATGGTGGGATCTGTTTTTCTTTTTCTTCTTTTCAATAGCTTTGCTGTAGTTTATGTCTCTCCAGGACTTTCCACTTCCACCAAGAGCGGGAGAAAGCAATTTCTCCTGAAATATCTACTCTATTTCTTCTTAAAGCCCTCTTTGCATGCCTCCATCTTCTTTATAGACGTGCTGGTGCGTACCAAACGTGGTCAAGTCAAGAAAGTGCGTAGTAATATGTCACTTTACAGCTTTTATGAAACGGTTTTCAAGAATAATCCGTTTAGTACAGTTCCAAATTTATGTTTCTTGCTATCAGATACCTTACATATTTGTAACATAGTGGTGTAAGAGCTCACATAGACTCTAAAGGACCAATTAATTCACTTTTTTATCAGTTTTCATGTATTGCAGTTCGCAGGGCCAACATTTGTATCATTTCAGTAACGAAAAGCAGAAATGAAGTCATGGAGAGCATTTTGTAATCAATTTGAAATGAATCAAATTTTAATTTAATTTTGGCTATCTTAGTATGATACTTCTATATGAACCGATTTCTCTCTTGTTCAGGGCTTTTGGCCCCTTTTTATTACACAGAAGCGATAAAATTACATGGTTTTTCTGATGATTCTGCAGAAGTTTCATTCTTAATTGGTATCTTTTTCCTGTGCTAATCGTCTGGATCTCGGTAGTAAAGTCTCTCTCCTTTAAAACTGGGGGACTTATTATAGTTGATGATCCGGGGATCTGGAAGACGTTACCGATAGCTTCAGTTTGGGCTGGAGAATGCGAACCAAATTGTTGATGAATTATACTGAACCGTGACAGGTTTATGAATCTGAAACAGGTTAGAATTAAATTTTTAGGGAGATACTACAATACGAGACCGCAAAAACTTCATCTAGGTATTGTGGTTATTGGATCGCATGGAAGAAAATACGGAGATTAGGTGCCCAGTAGAAGCTCTCTATGTCGAATAGTATTCTTCTACTTATTAGGTTGGCGAGGGGTTGATGCTGCATCAATCAAGTGATGGCTCTTGCAAAGAGGCTTATAAAGTGGACTTCCTGCGTAGAAGACTATACAGCTGTGAATCTGATACTATGTAAGATGATGTAAAGCCGACACTCTCACGGATTTTTGCCACTTTGTAGAGTCTTGATCAGCAATTAGTACCTTATAGATAGCAAAAGGACCAAAATAGGTCTCAGAAGGAGAGCAACATAAGCAGAAAATCTCCGGCCTTGACTCTTTGGGTGATGTTAGCTCTACAAAAGAAGATATGAGGAACAAAATTGAATTGTCGGTTTCAAAAATTCATCTATTCGAAAAGTTGCGGCGTCAGCTGTCTTGGCAGACTACACGCATTGATGCCATGGGAGCTGTTAGATCAGTCGGCTTTAGATAACTTGATAAGGAAAAAGAATTTCTCATAAGCTTGTATTGGGTTTTTTTGAGATATGAGCATCTAATCACACCTGATGGTCTCAATCAAACGGATATTCCCACGGAATAATCTTTTGCGGACAGCTGTATGCAAAGGTATCTGAAGGCAGTAGTTGCCTTAATCTTTGAAATAATTTTATTTCATGGCTCACATGATGCGAGGGATGATTACTCGTTAGACTGGTATGAGCATAGTTAGCAGCCATTTAATAAATGAAGTCGAATTT
The DNA here is from genome assembly GCA_002205965.3 of Kappaphycus alvarezii. Lineage (NCBI taxonomy): Eukaryota > Rhodophyta > Florideophyceae > Gigartinales > Solieriaceae > Kappaphycus > Kappaphycus alvarezii. The sequence goes on along the minus strand of NADL03000078.1, from coordinate 49,525 downwards.
ATTTATAAATTTCCTTGGTTTAAACGAAAAAAGACGAAATATTTTCATTTATTATCAAGAAATTCGAATCTTCATGTCCAAAAGACTCATCAACTTGTAAACTAGTGGCGTTTTCAGGTTTAGAGTACTGTCTATTGTACAAAAAGCAAATATATTTTTCTGATGAATTCATGCCTAGCAACTTCTTTTTCAACTGCTTTATGTGATAAATCAGGACAGAAAACTCCATGTAATACCATAAAATTCCTTACTGACCACCGGAAAGTGATCCTTGGTTAAGCCCGTATAGGATGTTGAGCGCAAAAAAGGTAATCGATGGTTGAACGGCTGGCTGATGCTTCCGGGAATCATGGCAAAGCATCAGACCAGGTTTTATAAAGAAAATTACCCGCAACCAGCAGAGATAAATTGTAAGCAAAAGGTACTGAGTTCAAAGGTATTCTAGAGTAAGCGATATAGAAGTATCAAACTACAAGGTTCTGAATACTCATTCAGAAGCTATCAGTGATAGCAAAAGCATTAAACATTTTGGAAAAGTTCCATTGGTAATGCTGGAAAGGAGGCATAAAGTAGTTGCTGTCTAGCTGGGTCCGAAAAGTTACGAGAAACAACCGATATATTCACGATGGCTTAATTTCTTTGGCGTGCCACAAGGTAGTATAAACTTGGGTTTTACAATGGTTTCTAGATTCAATGCAAAAGTTGCACTGATATTTTCTTAGTGTGTAAATACTTGTTAGAAGTTACTGGAGGGGTACCGTCAGGGTATTTGAGGTAATTTATGGGCATAATCGTTACAGCTCAATAATTTTGGTGTTTAGATGTATGGACTATAGACTATGTTCTGTTTTCTAATTTTACTTTTAAAGTGACTAAAAGGTGCCTTTGTATAAGAGAGATGGTCCTTCATTATAGCTGAGGTTGGTACTGTAATTATTTGGCCCATGTCGCTGACTGCTGGATAGCCGGTCATAATTTTTGTGTCATCACTCCCATTTTAGTTCCTTGCAACTGGCCTTGACTTCTCATTGAATACATCTGAGATTCAATTAAGACTATCTCTCCATCATGATCCATATCTTTGTTCAATATTATGCATGTTGTCTGTTTGAATAACTTAAATTTATTTCTATCAAAAATCTATTAAATTTATGTTCCGTAAAAATTGTAAAATAGAACTTCTTCGAATGGAAAAGCGCGGAGTGAATCATAAGGTTCCGTTTAAGAATATCTTTATGTAGCCCATATGCTTCGATTGGATTCTCTGAATCATATTTCTTGGGATTACATTAGTCTCATTAGCTTCTTTTCCGGCTTCATTTCTTTACTGAAGTCTGTATCCATTCTGTAGATCCATTTTCTTTCGGTGTTACATTCCCAGCTCTTTTAACAACTGTAGATTGGAATATAAGTCTTTCATGCGGTAGTTGAACGAATTCTGTGTCTCCGTAAATTCAAAAAAATAGAAACGGTCCTTACTATCTTTAAAATTGCCCCATTTACTGAATTGATAGGTAACTGAGGCACAACTACGAAGTCTATACCAACTTTCGAGTCCGCTGAAGACACGGGAACGTTGTCAATAGTACTTATACATTTTGATACGGTTCCATCCGCAACAGTCATCTTTCTTGTAGTTTGAACATAGTCGAGACCGGGGTTCTTCACCACATTTTTCGAAAACATATTTGGATAACACTCGAGTCGAAAAGAGCTTGGGCCCTTCTAGTCGCCAAGATCTTGTCCAGTGCTAGCTTGAGACGTCTTAGTGCTGTCGACGCCAACTCAAGAAAAAGATTCTTGACCTTATTGGAATGGCTAGAATTCAAGAACTTTTTGAGCTCTTTACAAGCATTTTCAGCTTCTCCACTTTTTAGCTAACTAAACGTGGTTTCAGTTTGCTCCGAAGCGAGCTTGGATACACAGTTTTATTTATTCAAATAACCTAATACATCCCTTGGGTTAATTTTGACTTTTTCCGGCTTTTCAGTTTCTTTTCCGGACCATTTCCCGCTTCTGGTACCATTTCGTTAAATTTTTTCGTCCATATGGGTAATAATGATGGAAAATTCTCAAGCATTTCATGATCAAATCCTGCTTTATTCTATAACATATTACCTCCTGCATCTTTTTTGTCACGTTTAATTGGCTGATTTAGTCGGCGATAGATACAACTCCGGCGTTTTTTAGCTCACCATCTTTAATTATTTGCAAAATTTTCATATTGGGGCCAAAATTGCTTGTGCAGTCGGGATAATGGCCCTTCTGTTATGTTTAGTCCAGCATTTGGTTTCATGATGACCGCAGAGACGGCACTTTTCATAAAGGGTTTCCTGAGCAGAATCGCAGGTCCCGTATTCGCAAATTTTCCAGGATTACGGCAGTACGGGAAGACATATGTAGCCTTCGAAATACCGTATATATTTCTTGACGGTCAGAGTAATGCTTTCGAACTTCCAGTGATGTTTTCATGTTCAGTCGATTTTCGAACCTGACTTTCAATCGCTCTTCCAAGTTTCTGGCACAGCTTCTCACCGATTCTGTCGCCGCTGAGCTAGTATCTGGCCTTTGGTAGTTCTTTCCAGGTTAAAATAATGGCATCGATATACGGTTTCCCTTTGGTATTGCCTGCAGCTACTGAAATGTCTCCGAGTTCTTAACAAACTCCACAATAGTGCAGTTCAGACCGTTAACCGTATGAGAACCTTTGATGAGGAGGAAGTCAGAGAGCTGCTTAACCTCCGTTGCCGCCTTATTCAGCATTCCATACTTCACTTGGGGGTTCAACCCAGCCTTCCTATAGAAATCACGCAAGTAAACTAATGAGCTTAACAAGTCAGTGAAGTTGAGGTGGGCCTCTATGGTGGTAAGGATCATCTCATCTGGTTCAACGTACTCATTGTATTCTTTCGCAATCTACCCACATACCTCGGCGAAGTTATGCCCATTTCCATTAACGGGCCACCCATCGATGAACTTTGCTTTATATATATTTGCTTTTTGCATCACCAAAAACATATGCAAAGATACCCGCGCTTTTCCTTCATCTTTCTTTTCCCTCAATAAAACGTTAGGATTTGTATGAATGAACTATTCCAAGCGTTCATTCTCGCTTCCTGCGAACGATGTACGAGCAGCATTAAGGTCCATGACTGCAGAAAAGATTAAAAAATATACTAAAAATGAAAGTGAGCCTAAAAATTTACTACCCAAATACTTTTGGTGGAACACCCTTCACCCGAGTACCAAATGTTAGGGGGAAATCGCCGGAGGTTGATATCCTCAGAGGTACTTATCCAAAGATGGATGCGTTGCAAGCGAGGCGAGTTCTGTCGGAGTATGATTGTGGGAATAAGGATGGGGTCCAAAGGGCTACAGTGGAGTACAGAAGGGATAGGGTGTACCATCTTTGCTCAAAGAGTAGTGTCGAAAATGTTTTTAGGGAAAAAATTGTCTTCTGGACCATTTGGATCTGCACCAGAGATTTTCTCCCAATTTCCTAGCCCAACTGGAGAAAAAGCGGTTTTCTCAGCTCACATGGACTTTTTGGCTAGCTCTGAAGTCTCAAACAAACGTTATATTTACTATTAAGTGCAAGTGAATCTTGTGGACGAGAAAGACTAAGAATAGATACTATCATGATAAATACCTAGCTATACTCCTCAATATCTTAGTATTCGAGATAAGATCCAAACAATTCCTCTGAAATATCAATAACCCCAATGCCGTCCCAACAAATTCCTTCGAATGGCCCAGAATGATACATAGTCTCCTCGAGCATATCAAACTCTTCTACTATCTCCTCATCGCCTTCAAACTCCGCCTCATCCACAATAGAGGAACTATAAATGACCATTAATCCCTCCTTCTCCCCTCCTTCCTCCAGAGCAGCTCCCTAACGGTTCAGCACCAGTGTCTTCCATGGGTCAAGTTAGTCTTCCTAATCATCCGGTCACTCGACATCCGCGTCAGCCTCCTTCTCCTTTATCTTCTCCTCCTCTACTTCCTCCTTTGCCTCCTCTACCTCTATTTCATTCTCTGCCTTCTCTGCCTCATCGAAGCAGTGACGGCGGGACCACTCCCGAAATCTTTCCCTATCCATCCTTCTGTGGTAGTCTTCTTAGCCAGCCTACCCATTGGCCGTCGAGTCCAGGCCATTGAGGGGACGTCGGGCTCTGTATGAATTGATAATCGTGTTAAACGGGGGAATTTTTCATGTTAAGGGCAGAAGGGGGGGACGATGGGGTGCTTGATGGCAGGGGTTTTGCTTCAACGACGATCATATCGAACTTTAAGTAGGGCGACGTCTTCAAAAAAATTTAGGGCCTTGGGCGAAAAACATGCAAGGAAATGTTGTGGCTTTGAATTTGCATGCATTGTCGGCAACAAAAAAATCTGCTTGATAAAATATCGGAGCTGCATTTAGAGGACAAGGCGGATACCGAGTCGGAAGATTTCTTTCTGAAAAAGGAGAACGCTATCTTGAAACATAAAAGAGAAAAATTAGTCTTAAGGAAAAATTTTATCCAAAAAGGAAAAGTACAGCAGGTTCTTTTTGTTCAAAGAAAAGGTAGGATGATAGTTTTGAAAAATAGAGGTCAATCATGGATCTCAGGATAAAGGGAACAGTAATTAGCGGGAAGGATCAGTTTAGTAGTGATACACTGATTCGCATACCTGCTCGTCGGCGCCCAGGGTCTGATAGAGCAGGCCATTGAGCTCAGGGCGGAAACGTGTCGGGATATATGTTAAGATTGGTACATGAGATGTAAAGATGTCCTTCGGACTTTGGAGGCTCTGTCGTGGTATTGCTGCGGCGACGGCTTCAACACTGCACTCTTGACCTTGGGCGGGATCTTCACTGAAAAGGCACGGGGATTGGAGATTTTTGCCTCCTCTGACCTCGGGCTGCAGGCGCGAGTCGTGAGGTGCGACACAATATGTGGGAATATAGCCACAACACACACCCTCAAGAATTAAACTTTCATTCGTGTACATATGTTGTGAAAATTGACCAAATATTTTAATCTCTATCCCGGTGTCCTACAGTGATGCTGAATTGTGGAGCAATATTTATATTGAGGCCCAGAATTTATATTTATTATGAATCATCAAGGAATAATTTTATCTATTTTACACTGGCACTATTTTATGCTGAATTCAGTGTGAAATAATTTTATGTCCTACAGTTGGGTTTTTATATTATACAGGCTATAATTATTCACATTTATGCTACCAACAAATTATTATCTGGATGATTGCTTACCTGGAAAATACTGCAATAATTATTGCTGAGCCTGAATTATGTCTGCCAAAATTATTGAACGGCTCACCTGATTTTTGTAGCAGGTTCACCCTGGTGTAGAGTATAAGTAGTATAGGTTGTTAGAAATATTTTTACATCCTCGGGCTATCGAAATATTCCCCTCGATCAGATATTATTAAATTTGGTTTTCTATTCATTATTCATTCTAAGTCCGATTGTGGCATTTATTTATTTATTCAAGTTGGAACTATTTATTATTATTTGGATCTACCTATCCCAATTATTTTGCAGTTATGGGCCCAGATCGCCCCGAAATTCCTTCAAGGCCGAAATTTTCATGGGATCTTCGCACGGCTCCTTGGACGGATGGTAAAGGACCTCAAGAAAAATATTTTGATGCTGTTCAAAAATGGAAATCTGTTCATGATTTATTACCAGCATCAAATTCTAATAAGGTTCCTAAGGCAGTACAAGGTCTTGTCTTACAATCACAATTATTTGGACGAGCTCTTGATATTTGTAAGAAAATTCCAGACACAGAAATTCAGTCTGAAAATGGTGCATTAGCGATTGCTAACGCTATTCATAAGGTGGATCCTCTATCATCTATATCAGATACATTTCAAAAATTCTTAGATCTATTGCACACTACTCGTGGTGATAGTGAGTCTTTCAAAAATTTTGAATCACGGTTTGATGCTCAAATTGCCCGATTTCATTCATCTACTGGTACTTCGAAATTACCTGAAGCACTGGTATCATTTTTGCTCCTGGCTAATTCCAAAATTGATTCAAACCAGCGAGTATCTATTTTGGCTGCTGCTTCTCCGAAGCATGAAGAAGCCGATTTGGAAAAAGGAAAAATCCTAGAATTAATCAAATATTCAGAAATATCATCTATTATTCGTGCATGTGATAAACCAAAAAATACAAATCAAATATATGGAAATGCTCAAAAATATATCTCTTCAAGTCAATCAAATATTTCATACGGAGAAAAGAAAAATTTCAAGAAAAATAATAAGCAAAGATTATCTCCTGAAGACTTTGGCCCTCAAGGCAAAATCAACTTGTGACCGATGTGGAGAAATTGGCCATTGGGCCTATGAAAAAGATAAATGCAAGAGTGCTAAAAATTATCATAAAGGTTCATCATCTAGAATGGGAAATGCAGAAAATATCAAAGACAAAAATGATTCTGGTTCTGTAACATTTCATATGGTAAAAACGGTGCTTGATTCTCCGTCAAATACGTTATACCCAGGTCCGTTACTTGATGATGGAGCACCGTATAGTGGAATGGGATTGTTGAATTACGAGCACTTTCGAAATTTATTTTACCGAATGGAATGGAATTCTTGATGAACTTCCTGAATGTATCAAGGACACGCCCTTCTGGCAATACGGAAATGGCGACCACTCAAGCGAAAAAAGAAAAATGATCGGTTCAATATTTTTATCAGCTATTTCAGACAATGGAAATCAGGTTAAAATAAGGCATCTAATAATCAGTGGATCATCTCAATGGGTTATTGGAAGAAATATCACAAGAAAATCAAATATTATTCATATGACGGACAATCGCATCGAGTTCGAGTCCGCAAATAATTCAATCGATTCTATAACATTGGTGGATCATGGTCATCATTGTTATGTACCGGAAATATATTTATACAATCATCCGAACCTATTGAAAACTCATTTCTATCAGCAATTTGTTCCAACAATATCAATACATCAAAAAATATATCTTGGGCTGAAAAGAAGAAAATAATTAATAAGGTTCACAAACATGTATGTGGTCACTCAAATTATGATGATATAAAACTATTGTTACAAAGAAATTTTATATGGGACGATGAATGCAAAAAATATTTATCAAGCATAATTGACTCCTGCAAATTTTGTGATGTCACAAAAAAACCATCTCATCCTCGTGCAGTATCTTTAAGCTCTATATCTCGCGGATTTAATGAATTGGTTTGTGTGGATCTTTTTTGTGGAAAACTTGGATATTTTTCACATTATGGACTCAGTTACCAGGTATTCAACTGGTTCAATAGTGCCCTCTTTAAGGATGGAAAATTGCATTGATTGTATTGAGACTCTCTGGTTAACACCATTTTGGGACCCTAAAATTTAATGGGAGATCAGGCGTTTGACAATGATAATTTTAGAAGCTATCTTGAGGAAAGAGGAATTTCGTTTTGTCCTATTGGTTCCCGCCGCCATAACAAAAATATATTGAGTCAAAACATAAAATATTGAGAGACATTTATATCCGTTTAAAAATATCCGATTCTTCTGCAAGTAATACGGTTCGTATTGCTCGAATGTTTCAAATATCGAATGATTGATATGGAAATGATGTTTTTTCTTCATACGAGCTTGCTACTGGTCACACTCGACCCATCGATAATTCTGGTCCCCGAAGTCTACCAAATGATTTAAGAGAAGCTCATAATGAGCTAATAGCCAAGAGGAAATTAAATTTATTCTAAAATCAAGTCTGTGACCGATATTCCAATTAATGTTGGCGATATTGTGGAAATTTTTATTCATCTACCAAATCAGAAGAGGATCTTGGTCATCGCCAAACCAGTATTGAAATTCGACAAAAAATCTCTTATCGTCAGTACCTGGATCCAATGGAAAACTTATACATGCGGCAATTGAAGATGTCCGACATTCCGTTTCATCTAATGAACTAGCATACCAAATTCAAAAGGCAAATGATTATTGAATCAGTCTATTGAATATTCTGTGGAAGATATTTCTGATGAAACAAATATTACCGAAGTGAAGAATGAGGGCGAAAACAAATTTGACGATCATTTTGATGATGGTAATTTTAACCCAAATATGAATACTGATGTCGAAAAATATAATGAATCAAAAGTGATGAAATTTATCAGAATTTAAAAACATATTATCTCTCGAACATGTTCCGATTGAATCTGAACTTAGTTCACTACACCTTGAAAATTTAATTCATACCCCTGTTGATGAAAACGATGGAATCGATGCGCATGAAATTGAGTTGTTACCTGGAACGGAATTGAAATCATCTGAACAAAAAAGATCTGAGTTTTATCATAAAAGGTTTGGATCTAGAATTTTTACTTCATCAAGCATCTGGACTTCCATCTCATATTATTTAAAATGCGTACAATACGGAAGAAAATAATTTTCTCACTACCTGTTCAAAAATTTATGTTTCAAAAATTCCTCCCGACTCGAATGTAATATCCAGTTACGTTTTATACAAAATAAAAATTTTGGATGATGGAAAATATTATTGCGAGGCTCGAATTGCTCCGCATGGAAATGAGGACAAGGAGAAAAATAATTTGAGAACTGATTCGGAATCTTGTTTTCCGATGGCAATTAGAATTCTCTTATCAATTGCTACAACTTTTAAATGGAATTTATCAAAGGTTGATGTGAAATCTGCATTTTTACAATCTGGATCAGCATTACGAGATGTTTATATGAGACCTCCTCGGGAATGTTCTGAAAAATCCTTCTATTGGTTATTACTGTCTGCTTCATATGGGTTAGTCAACGCGAATGCAAAATGGCAAACACACTCTGATAATACTTTCTTTGACCTCGGATTGAAATCAGTCGTTTATACCCCAATTATTTTCATGAGTTTAAAAGGATCATTAATTCCGCTTGTTGTTAAATTGGTCGATGATATACTTATTACTGGACAAAAAAAAATTAAGAAGCAGTTTATCCAAGATCTTGGGAAATTATATAAGCTTGGTACAATCGTACATAGTCCTGGATCTTTTAATTTCAATGGAGCTAAAATCATGCAGTTTGATGACTATAAAATTAATGTCTCAGCTGATGAAAAGCTAAATGGACTGGAACCCCATTCAATATCAAGAAATCGTCGAAAAAACCTGATGAAGAAATGAACTCATTTTAAAACTTCGCTTTTAATTCGTTATATGGTTCAATTGTCTATTTGGGTATGGTTGCATCTCCAGTGTCTGCTTTTACAGCAAGTTACTTACAACAGAAAAGGTCAAATCCATTGGTTCGTGATTTATCTATCCAATCTTCTATGCTTCGGAATTTAAAATCTTTTGGTTCCAAAAGCACGTATCGACGCCCGGAAGTTTCTGGAAATTTCAATTTATCAGTTGTTGTTTTTTTCTGATGCAGGAAAATCAGCCGGATCGACGAATGCGCAACTTGGATGTATTGGTGGGTTGCTAATTGGCTCCTTAAATAGTCATTCAATATTTCATACAATTTATTGGCATTCACATCTATCTCGGCGTCCTGTTAAATCTATTTCATCTGGTGAAATATTGGCTGCTGGTGAAGCTATCGAGGAAGGAAAAATTATTGCAGCAGCATACAGTACACTTCCAAATATCAACATTCCTCTTCATGTTGCTGTTGATTCAAAAAATCTATTCAGCTCTCTATCTACTTGTCGTGTGGCTGAAGACAAATCTATTAGAACGGATGTTCAATAAATTCGATATAATTTCGAAACAAAAAAATCAAGAAAATGCTATGGATGCCTGGTTCTATTAATCCCTCCGACCCGCTCACAAAAAAGGACAGTCCTGTATCTGACATGCTCAAGCTCCTTTTATTTGATGGATCTATACCTATGGATATGAGTAATATTTTATCTCGGGATTCATCTCATTCAACAGGATAAATTTAGTTCAATATTTCAAAGGGGAAGTGGTGTGAAAATTGACCAAATATTTAAATCTCTATCCCGGTGTCCTACAGTGATGCTGAATTGTGGAGCAATATTTATATTGAGGCCCAGAATTTATATTTATTATGAATCATCAAGGAATAATTTTATCTATTTTACACTGGCACTATTTTATGCTGAATTCAGTGTGAAATAATTTTATGTCCTACAGTTGGGTTTTTATATTATACAGGCTATAATTATTGCATTTATGCTACCAACAAATTATTATCTGGATGATTGCTTACCTGGAAAATACTGCAATAATTATTGCTGAGCCTGAATTATGTCTGCCAAAATTATTGAACGGCACACCTGATTTTTGTAGCAGGTTCACCCTGGTGTAGAGTATAAGTAGTATAGGTTGTTAGAAATATTTTTACATCCTCGATCTATCGAAATATTCCCCTTGATCAGATATTATTAAATTTGGTTTTCTATTCATTATTCATTCTAAGTCCAATTGTGGCATTTATTTATTTATTCAAGTGGAACTATTTATTATTATTCGGATCTACCTATCCCAATTATTTTGCATATTTACCACTTCTTTTCGATAACGATGGGAACCATTCCTTGCCAGGAGACTTGGTCATAATTTACCCAACATTAGTTTCGGATTCAATTCTCTCTACACGAACGCGTTCCTTCTTGACATTGTCAACTATTATATGACACTTCACGTCAATGTGCTTCGTACGATCGCATAGAGCATTGCCCTTCGTCAGATGATTACAGCCGTCATTTCCTCAGAGATTCACAGAGATTTTCCTCAGAGATTCATGTGGGTGAAGTGTTCAGTTTCGGTGATGCCTTGACCTTCTGATACCACAATGCCTTTCGATTCAAAAATGACAGGACTATTTATTCTGCTTCTAGTGAGCTCCATGCGATTATACTTTGCTTCTGACTCTTCCAAATAATTGTACCCCCTGCCAGCGTAAAAGAGTAACCCGTGATGGATTTGCGCTCAGGGCGCTCCTGCGTTAAGTCTGAATCACAGTAGCTGTGGATGATAGGGCTTCCCCCAGACTTGTAAAAAAATGCCCATTTTCACAGTTCCACGCATGTAACGGATAATATGGTTTGTCCCATTCCAATGCCAGTCTAGTGGCTTCTGCAGGTAGCGAGCGAGATATTTCGTAACACAGAAAATGCCGGGCCCCTTTGTATCCGCGAAATACATTAAGCAACCGACGAGTTTTTTATACGATTTGATATCCTGCAAAGGCTCACTGTCGACAGGTTGGGTAGCAAAGCCTTGAAGTAGTGACACGAAAACTGGATTGTACTTCTCCGTATTGAATTGTTTTAGTAACCTCTCAACAGCCCCCGCGTTGTGTACGAAGATTTCATGATAGATATCTTCGATTATCATTCCGAGAAAATTTGACTTTTCTTTACCAACACTAACCTTGAAACGTGAACACAGTTGATTGGAAAATAGAGCCATCCGGTGCTTACTATTTTCCGTGAACAGTAAGTCGTCCACATACTCAGCAATGACTACCAGCACCTCACCTAAATTTTTGTGTAGTGAGATGGATCTGCGTGGGTGATGTTGAACAAAATTGATTCAAGAAAGGCTTGGGAGCAATTTGTTCCACAACCTAAACGCTTGGCGCAGGCCATACAGTGCTTTCAGTAGGAGGTACATGTGATCATTGTGGCCAGGAAGAACAAATCCCTCCAATGTACAGCTCCCTCTCCAACGGTGTGTTGAGGAAGGCAGTCTTAATATCAATACACATACGTAACCACCAATTTGATGCCACTAAAGCCAGAACCATCCACACAGTGCTGTACTTGGATAGAAGACTACCGAAAAATCCAACATCCACCTGTATAAATCCCTTATCGACCAATCGGACTTTGAATCTTGATATACTGTAGCCTCCGTCGAAGTGACTCTCAGGCCATATGTCCAACGCACGAGAATTGCTTGGCGCCCCTTATGGGGCTTCTGTAGTCTCTATATATTCCCTTCATTTAGAAAAGAAAACTTATCTGCATTTCGGTATGCTATTCGGCTTTGTTCTCAAACCGCATGACTTCCTTGAATGATACCAGTATAGACATGTGTCCATTCCCCCTCATGACACTGTTGACTACCACTGCGTCATATCCATACCAATAGTGCTCCGGTTGTTCAGTATGGCGAGACGATCGTCTCAGATCAGGATCTTAGGTAACTGAGTCTGAAGGGTCTCTCCACTGGTTCTGAGCAGCAGGCTCAGCGATGGGTCATCTTCACCTATATCTGCAGGTAAGGGCTCAACTTCATGGTCGTCTTTAGCCATGGTTTCCACTTCTGGCTCAGCCTTGTCTTGCTTGTTGGGCTTGGCCGTGCCCAAGTATGGTAACTCCAAATGGGGCATCTCGAAACAGATATACTTCTCCCACCTGTCATACGGGGAAATTTTTGGGTTATTTTAATGGATGGAAGATGTGGTTGGTTATATCCACGCCACTAATGGATTGATATCTATGTCGCCCTGGGCGATGACGACAAGGGTTTTTTCCGCCGCTTTGCTTCCTTCGCTGCTTCCCGTCGCGGTTCCTCCCCTCAACAGGAGCTCCGTGACTTCGTTACCCTTTTTGCGTTTAGTCTCCAAGTAATGCAGGCGCGACAGGTTTCCACCCGCCGCCCGCATCCGTAGTTAATTTATGAATACCCTCCGCACGCTTCTGTGCAACATTGCACAACCCATAAAGATTTACCACCACTAATGCGTTATGCAGGATAAGCCGTCACTGATGGGTAACACTACACATGAACTTCCATACAGGGCCGGGTCAATGCCAGCCATACGTGGTCCCAAGATTACCGGGTACCTCACCAACCGAAAAATCTTTCAAAATTGAAATTTTCTGAGAATCCCTCACAAACACCCGGGCAGCATCGCCACAGTCCACACCAACATAAATGCCTTCTTCGTCTCTAGTGTCGAATATCCAGTTGCGCGTCCGTTTCTGGATGTGCAACAAAGCCTTACACCTGAGCAGATGTACATGAGAAAGTTCCGGTTTCATTCAAGGAAAGCAGAAGACAAAAGGCGAGGGCAATTTTTCGTCATGCAAAGAATGCTGCGGCGACGTTTTTACCCAACGCAGCATGCTTTACGGCTGGCCCCACTCCAGTCTTGTACGGACGCCTGCCTCACTTCGTCTCCAATGCTTAGACCCGTCCACCATTGCTCTGGGAAGTAGCCGCTCTATATACTAACCAGTAAAATACTACATAACCACCCCCCCCCAATTTTCACCCTTCAACCAGCGGGATCCGTTCTAGCGCACAGTACGTTCTCCGAGACCAAGCTTTACGCTGAATCTGTACCAATGAATAAAGTGACTAGAATATGTGTTGGATACAACTAGAATATATGTTGGTTACTCACGTATTTTCTGCCTTCAGAAACCAAGATAGTCCCTGTTTAATTATTTGTACACGCTGAGAACTTTCAGTCATCCTAATGCACGGAAATCTATCTACCTCGCCCACGGCCCTCCATCCACCCTGTTAATTTCCATTTGTGTTCCGCAACCGCGCGGAGTTTCCATGTTTTTCTCCCGCCCACTCAGCACCACATTTTCATCCTCGGCGCCAGAAGCGTCACCGCGTGCACCACCGCTTCCATCAAGGACGGGGCTACCGATCACTCCTCTGTTGCCTCATTCGCCGAAGGACCAGCCCTAGCTAGTCACGGTTCCAGCGCTGAACACTTCTAACTGGAACTTCTATGGCGGACTCTGCGATCAGAAATCGCTGCGGTCTCCGGCTGGCCAAATTCCACCTACAGGGATGGGGAGGCAAGGGCGGCCGCGGCCGCCTGACCCGGACCAGCAACGCCGAGAACTGATCCGATACCTTCAAGAGAACCTGCGGCAACACCGGACTCGGCATCAGCGGCGGCACCGGCGGAAGTGGTTCCGTGACTGTGGAAGCCGGCCCCGGAGCTCAGCACACCATGGACGCCAGAACGGGAAACAGGAGTGGCGACAGCAGCTCCGACGAGGGCGAGAATGGTGGCGATCTTAGCAATCATGATTGGATGCGAGGGTGCGTGGATTTGAACTGGAGGGGATCTGAAGTGCTTTGACAAGATAGATTCGCTGCAGGTTCCTCAAGCTATCGAAAGTCCTGCCTTTGTTAAAAGGAGAGATGTTGCATACGAGCGTTCGGCAACAGACATTCCGTGAGGGGGGTTTGATTTGAGGGGCCATCAGCGTGTCCTGCCATGAATTTTGCCTGCCCCGCTGGTTTCATTCCCAGCGGCGACTAAAGTGTAGAGCTCCAGCGGATGTCGCAAGAACAATTCACAAGAAGGATAGCATCTAGCACGGAAAACTGGGCTTCGCTGAAACCGACCAGCTGTCCCATGTCCCATCTTGATGGCCAGCTATCCTCCAACGGGGCTGTCAGATTCAACTGCCAAGGCCCTTCCCGCGTGTCATCTGCGGCATAGAGTCCTTGGCTACCCTACGTCGGTTTGTCCTACTGTGCATGAAGCAAAGTACCTGAACCACGCGTTATGAATTCGTCCGCGTTTCTGTTCCTATCCCCCCCCTTTCCGATCGTTTCACCTACCAATTAATTGTCCGTAAATAATCCGGAATGGGGAACATGGGGGTTCAATTTCTGTAGCAAATATGCTGGCCGATACCCAGTCAACTTGTATAGCAGTATGTATGTACAAAAAATGACAGGTACCTTCCAATCGCAGCTTTAGTTTGCAGAAAGGTAACGGGGTTCCCGGCGCGGAAAACCCAAACCCCGGCGCGACCTCGAGGGACAACGTGAAGCAACGGTATGGCGTAAGGTATCGTAAGGGGTTATATGTCCATCAACAGTTCCTGGATGCCAGTCCAGTTTCAGCTCCAAGACATCTGCAGGTACAGGTCGTTTCCCTGGAAAACTCTGCGCAGCCAGCTTGTCGCAAGTAATGGTGGTGATGTTTGCAAGCACCTTGGCAGGTCACTGCATACGTACTGTCCCGTCCGGGCCCTGCTCCACACTTCCCCAAAATCATGATCCCCACACGCAACCAGACTTTGTATCTTGCCTTAACGTCGCAAACTACAATATTCACTGTGCGCAGTGCCCTACTCCGTTACGTCGACTGGTTTATAGCGACTAAAAACGGGCCGCGATCCCCTGGGTTGGGTGTGGTCTTCATCGCGGGGCAGCGTAGTGGGGCCTGAGCGAAGAGAGAAGCACGGACCGGAAATGATGGGCGCGGTGCTATCCATAGGATGTGGGCCCGTAGCGCGAATCTAGTTACTGCTCCGTTTGTCCGGGAACAAATCTGCAACTACCTCTCTAGTATGGTGATTTGGGATGTGAGTTTACTGCAGGTCTTCAGAGAGTTGAGACCCTAAAGATTTTGAGGTGGGCGTTTTGTAATATCACAACACACAACGTTCCTTCTCACTTGCTACGGGGGCGTTCCTCCGCACTCGATAGGGAGGCACCCGGAGCTATACACTTGTGTTGGTTGCCGATGCTTTTCAGTTCCCACAAGAGGTATAGAGCTTAATTCTTTTGCCCAATATGACATTGAGCAATTGGGTCGGCAAGGCTGGCGCCGTTTTTTCTCTGACACTTGTCTCCTGTCGGGGCACAGCCGCCAGTTCCACTAAGAAGTAAAGCACCCAGTTTTCCCGCCCGTTATTTCTTTTGTCGCCATCTAGTTCTCTGCTCTTCCTCCGATCCCAGCTCAAGCGACCCCCGTCATAGGGGCAAATTTTCCAGATATTTAAATAGCAATGCACCGGAAATACTATCCCAGTGATGGAACTCAGTTCCGTCATTCCAATAGAACAACGATCCAATGCGAGCGATCTTGATCTTCAGGGCACTCACTTAGCCAATTGCATTCCCGCGCTTCATCAATGGTACTGTAAAACAAAATATCAGAGCATCGCTGAATGCAGCAGTCGTGGAATGCAGAATAATGTCGTGCGGGTAGGTATAGATCTACTCCATGATTTTAGAAGCATGCAGGGATTTTGAAATTGTATCTGTTAGGGATAAATCAGCAGGGGAAGAGATCCTCAGAACCAATTTCCCCAAGAAGGAAGTGTTGCAAGCGACAGAAGTGCTACCGTGGTATAGTTGAACGAACAAAAAGGAGTGGATAGGGACGACAGTTGAATGGGCTACAAGCAAGTATGGAAGGGGCAGGGTCTACCACCTATGCTTAGTGACTAGGGTAAAATAAATGCTTCTTGGGTCTGAAGTTGACTCTCAACTTCCTAACTATTTGGTACTGAGCTTGAAGCTGTCTCCCAACTTGCTTGACCTCTCCATGAGGAAGCGGTTTACTCAGCTTATATAGACTTTTGGCTAACCCTAAAGTCCGAAAAAAACTACAGAAGGTACCAGGAAATGCATACAAACAATTTGTGTGGATGATATACTCTAAACAAAAGATACTTAAGAAACTAACAATCAATGAGGTCCTCTTATTTCCCATTCTCTAAATCAGATCCAAACAACTCCTCTAAAATATCCATGCTGTCCAAGCAGTCCCCACAAATATCTGCGAATGGCTCACAGCTCTCTATTCCCTCCTGGGAGATATCTAAACTACTAAAGATATCTCCATCCGGTTCCAGCGTCGGCACCACTTGATCCATACTCTCCAGTCCAGGCCCCACCAGTAAAACACTTTCCATGCCCCCATTTCCCTCATCCAACTCGTCCTCGTCCTCGTCATCCTCCTCTTCATCCTCCTCTTCCTCCTCATCCTCCTCTTCATCCTCCTCTTCCTCCTCATCCTCCTCTTCCTCCTCATCCTCCTCTTCATCCTCATCCTCCTCATCCTCCTCATCTCTCTCCTCCTCATCCTCCCCGTCGTCCTCGTTATTAACCTCATAGACCAATCCAGGGGCTACCCACTCCTCAAAGGTCTCCCCAGCTCCCTCCTCGATGTCCCACTCCCGCCCCTTACCTACCTCTCGCCTCATCCTCGATAAGAGGCGCGCACGAACTCGATGACCTTTTTCTTGTTGCCGGCGCAGGTAGTCCTCGCGTCAGTAGGTCCGAAAGGAGTAGGGGAATAGAGTTTAGGGGCGGGGGGCGGTTTTTGGAAATGACGAGGGGCGAGGTTGTCATTTTAGGTTGGGGAATGGGAGGTAATGGAGGGTGTTTTGGGTGTGTGGGGGAGAGTGTGATGAGTAAAATGATCGGGACGTTTAAACTTGGAATAAAGGTTTAAATAGGCTCCGGGGCAGGTTCTATAGATTAGGAATAGGTAAAATAAATCTGCAAGGGATTTTGTAGTAGTGCATTTGCGCCCTTTTTCTCAAAAAAAGAATTTGGAGGAGGAGGTAAGCAAAAAGGGAAAAAGAACTTGATTCGGGATCGATTCAGAGGGGTAGATACAGTATAAAAATATCTAGATAAAATGGAAGTAAATTTGGGAGGACCGCGGTAATGATAAGCGAGGTTCAGGGAGGACGAGGAAGGACCGGAAATAAGCAAATTTGGACAAGGAGAGGTAGTACAGTAAACTATAGGCCTGTAGATGACGGCGACAAAAAAAATCTGCGCCTAACACCCCCCGGACTTAGGTCGAACGTCCCGTCTCGTTCTCAATGCTCTTGTTGTTCTTGTGGGAGTTCTATCCATTCATCAGGGAGAGTATAGGGTTCACTATAAGGATATGGTAGTAGCTCATTTCCAATATGATGAGAGAGTGTGTACCGTGCGATGACCGGCTCATCTCCTTGGTCAAGAGTTTCGTAGATTCGGCGTATGGTTTCATAGTGTTCTCTAATGAGCTCCTCCCGTTTCACTTCTCCAAACCTTCCAAATGTGAGGTAATAAACGTAGTATGCAAACTTTTCTGGCAACGGGTCCAGAAACGGGTATCTGAAGGAGAAAAAAACTCGCAACATAAGGACTGAGTCCTCACGAGTAAGGTGCGCCCCGTGAATGGTCTGGAAGCACATGCAAATACTAATGCAAAAAAGGAAATTACTTCTGCTTCTCGAGGGTCCTCTGTCATTTCGCGAAGCCAACGTCTAATTGGTAGCCGTCCAATAATTAAGGATGCATAGTTTCCCCCTGGGAGACTAGGCGGTGTTTGAGGCGACCTTCTTGGCGATCTTCCTCGCTGCTCCCGACGCCTTGCCCTCTTCGATGATCCGCCCCGATCACTTGATGGTCCAGCTCGTATCATCATCACGGCCTCGGGAGGATCTTGGTCTTCGGCTGAGGTTGTGTTTCTGAGCGGAGCAACGTAAGGTTCCCATAGAGGATACGGGACCAGTCGATATTCCATATCAGGGGGCAAGCTGTAACCTCTCAGTCGCACATCTTGGTTGTTCTTAAGAAATACGTAAACCGGACGGATAATGTTCAGATATGTTTGCGACAAGTCTCCGATAGCTACCATTCCATACCTTCCTATAGAGTAATGATATATGACTTCACAAACTCTGGACCTGCTTCCGTGAACCTTCCGTTTTGGAATGAGAATAGAATTCTGATCAATAGTCGGAAATCTTCTTGAGGTAGCAATGGTCCGTTCAACGTACGAAAACATAGGCATATATTAATGTAGAAATGGACGATTACGTGGAGTTCGTAGTAGTCACGCGTAATCGAGATGATCCATTCCCAGGCCCTTTTTTCCTCTCATAGGAATCATTCTATAGTTAAAGATGAGTATGCCCCGTGGTTGCGCATAGCCCTGTGTGAGAAGGAATTCTTCAGGCCTCTGATGGTAAGGGACTAGACGACGTGCATGGATGGCCCTCCTTGATCTCTTCCCTGAGCTCAGGCTTGAACAGAGCTTATAATGTGGGTGTCTTTCCTCCTTGACGATGTAAGGGTTCGAGTACTTTGTTTGGAATGCCGGCCACTTCACAGCCTGTTGCATTGCTTTTCCGTGTGCTACAAGGACTTTAGAGCCGACTGAAAAAGTTTGGACTGGAGGCTCTGCATCCTTTTTTCTTTTCTGTGTTAGCGCGCGGTGTGATCTCCAGCCTTCGGTGGCCAGTAGTTCGACTTCTCTACTTTCTTCATCGATAATATTTGTTTCCATGCCTCTCTGTAACATTCTAGGAGCCCTTCCGTACATTAGCTCGAACGGTGACCGTCCACTTCTTCCTCTTCTTCGACGATAGCCGTATAACACTTTTGGTAAGGCATCTTCCCACTGGATTTCATTCTCCGACATAGTTTTCGATATTGCTCGTTTGATGGTTCCAACCATCCTCTCCGCTTTCCCGTTTGACATAGGAGCGTATGCGAGAACTGTCTTTAGCTGAATACCTTTTTTTCTTCCAAGAAACGAAGCAGTGAAGCTGCAGTGAAACAAAGGGCGCTATCCGAGATGATCCTCTTTGGAAGACGAAACGGTTCATTTATTTCTTTTTCGATGAATCTCAGGACCACTTCAGCATTGGCCTCCTCAACTGCAACTGCTATTGGCCATCCAGTAAGATGTTCCACCCCTATAAGGAGATATTTGTTTCCGGAAGAGGTTTCCTTGAATGGGCCGGCAAGGTCAATTGAGAATGTTTCAAAAAGACCGGAAACTGGAAAGCTTAAATTTGTCTTATACTTTCGTATCGGAGTGAATTTTTGACAGTTGTCGCAGCTTTTCACGAAATTATAGACATCATTATGGATACTGGGCCACCAGAATCTCTCCGTAATGAATTTTTTGGTTGTTTCGAGATCCCAATGCCCTAACTCATCATGAAAAGTCTTCAAGATCTTCATTCTTTCTTTCATAGGGGCCACTAGTCGAGGACCGGCTTTTGTGTGTCGGAAGAGTTTCCCATTCCACAATGTAAAAGCCTTTTGGTTCCTGCGTATCCAATTTCTGTGTTCGAGATCAACCTTTCTCATTTCTAGTCCATCAAGGAATTTAATAAGTCCGTGAATATAAGCTTTCGTACTCGTTATCGATCGGCACTTGAACTTCGGCAACTCCGACGATGTCCTCGGAAGCTTTTTCATTTGGAATCAATGGATCCCTCAAGCGGGATAGGTAATCGGCAGGCTGATTATTGCGTCCGGGCCTATACACAATTTCAAACCGATATTCTGCGAAAATGTCGAGCCATCGGGCCAAGCGGTGATGTACATCCTTCTTTTGGAATGCTGTCTTGAGTGCCTGGTGATCAGTTATCAAGACAAATTTCTCGGGTCATAAAAGGTAAACAAGAAACTTTTTCAGTGCGATGACGACAGCTAGCACTTCTTTCTCGCAGAATGAGTATCTCTTTTCCGCATCATTCAGAGTGCGACTTGCGAATTGAACAGGGTGTAGTCTTCCGTTTTCATCTTTTTGGGACAAAACGGCACCCAAAGACCGTTCTGAGGCATCTGTCTCCACAACAAATGGCCTCTTGAAATCTGGATACATGAGCACTGGGTGGACACATAGCTCATCTTTAAGCTCCTCAAATGCAGTTTGCATTTCCTTGTTCCAGTAAAAATTTCCGTTTTTTGTAGTGCTGGCATGTAACAGTGCTGTAGTCTTGGCGAAATCTTTGGTAAATCTTCTGTAATATGAGGCCAGTCCTAAGAAGCTTCGAACCTCCGTTTTTGAGGCGGGCCTTGGTGCCAACTTGATTTTTTTCGTTTTCTCTGGGTCCACCCTAATTCCCTCTTGATCGACGATATGGCCGAGTAATTGGATAGACGTTTTCGCGAAGAAGCATTTGCTCAACTTAATTTTCAGGCTGTATGCGGATATCCTCTCCACTACTGTCTTGACATGCGATATGTGCTGATCCAATGTTTTTGAGAATATTACCACATCATCGATATAAACTCTTGTAAATAGAAGTCCTTTCAAAACCTCGTTCATCATTGTTGTATTTCACTTCACAGACCTTACAGCTTTACACGAATTCACTGCATATACTGTACTGTAGATTCAAACCACTGGTAACCTTGCATCCAGGGCTACTAGGCACTTTGCTGTCATTATACTTTCCTTACAGTTCTGAACACAGCGTTGGACCCCATTGGTACACTTGGAATAGTTACGGGCGAGTTTCACACTGGGATATTACATCATTGCTTTAGCAATCAAAAGTCGCCTTGCTATCCATGCCATCTGGACCAATGTACTTCTTCATCTTGTCAGAGTATGTCACTCTTGCCGACTACAATTCTGAAAGCGCTACTTACGATACCGTCAGGGCTGTTTTACGGGAATACCTTTGAATTCGCTACTGTTAGACTGCATTTTCTTTAGTTTGTAGCTATCTTCAGTTCTATATAAACCCTGGTTTGGAGCGGCCGGCTTTACCCAGCCAGCCTCAACCAAAGTTTCAACCACAGTTCTACCTTGATCTGCTCGTGTGCGCTTAACACCCCACATCGTGGTAGCATCGCAAGTAAGTTGTGCCTTATTGTGCGTTTTTCCAATCCGCCAGTTGGGATAAAATCTCTACTAGATTTATCTCAGCTGCCCGATTGCAAACAGAGACTAACATTGTGTTTTTCACTCTGACCCTTACGCGGTAACCCACAGTGTCGTACAACAGGAAGTCAAAGGGCCGCCCTCCATCGCCGTCAGAGTACGACTCAGAAGACCTCGCCGACTTTCGTTCCCCGCCCACCTCGCCAATACTACCGATTGGCGAGGAAGAAGATCCCAAGACCCCGCTTCCTCCGTCGACTCCGAGAACCCCCATCGCCTTACTCAGCCCCGAGGAGCCCAAGACACCGACGCCGACTTGCCAAGATCTTGTCTTACCCCGAGCACTGTCAGTGGCATCTCCCTTTGTTACGGTCGAAGAGCCTCGCACCCCTTTTCGATCGTTTGCCCTACCCCCATCGACCGGCCTTCGATCCTTACCCCCGGTCCCGAGGAAGCCGTCGCGTCCGACCGTCTCGAACCCGTCAAGGCCACCGACAAGTTCAAGGGCTCCTCCGAGAAGGCTTCAAGTACTGCCGGACGCCGCCTCTGTGTCGATCCAAAGGGTGGTAAACCATCGAATCCGCAAGGCTAGGCCCTCGAAAAGGCCGCGGATGAACAAGAACCCGAAGTCCTCTCCGTTCCATTGTCGTCATTGTCAAGTGACCTGCTCCGGCGCGTTCAGTACTTCGAGCACCTCCGTTCCCGTCGTCACATCCGCCGTACAAGCAAGAAGGAGTACAAGTGCAAGGACTGCAATATTGAGTTGTTCAGTGAACAAGACCTTGTCCGCCATCAGAACGGGGCTCAGCATCGACTCACAGTCAGAGGTCACAATTAGTATCTTTGTTTTCCATTAAAATTGCTTGTTTTTTAAGAAAAAGGAAAAAAGCAATAAGTTCATTCTCAATCGACTTCGTGTGTGTGTTGTGTTCACCCTTCCGCTGTGATTGCAAGCTTTCCTCTGCTGCCCCAGATCCTTGTAGTAGGACTTACAATTGTAAGTCCGTATCGCCATTCAGGACCTAGACAGGACAACCACCGCAAAGCAAGAATCGGAAGAAGGGCTACTATAACGCACCCGACGTGACTGACGTCAACCCTTACGTCAAAGAAGGAACTTTTTGTAAGTGCTCCTGGCGGATTTGAACCCGCGACCACTCATCAGGAGCTACTTACCTTAACCACTAGGTCACCAAGACCGGAATTTGAAGGTGCAAGGAGAAAATCAGGTTATAAATCACAATTTTTTCAAAAATCATTGCTGGCATTTTGAAAAACCAGCTTACTGGAGGCTTCGCATCGTGGGTAGTTTGCCAGGAACCATCTAGGAGACTCTCTGTTACTCCAGGTGTTACAGAAATCGTGTACACGTATCACCACGTGTACACGTGTAAGGTCGGAAACTTCTCTCAGATACCAGGCCAAATACTGTTACTGGCTTTGTGAACCTAATCGCAATGGATCAGCCGCAAGTCACCCTAGAGTCCCTTACGCAAATGGTGCTTCAGTTGCAGCAGAATCTTGAGCACGCCAATAACCAAATTGCGGCACACAGATCAGAGCTTTCTATTGCAGCGCAAAAGGTATCCTCCTTAGAATCTGAACTCGTAAACGCCCGAAACCAGGCCAGCTCGTCAAATAATGCCCTAGTGGACAGTCAGGCTGGCCCAAAGAAAAACAAGCCAACTACATTCACTGGGAAAGGATCAATTGCTAGCTGGTGCGTTCAAATGGACAACTACCTCGGGAAATGATGGCAATGGACCCCTACACATAGCACTCAGCTACTTGGCTGGAAATGCCCATGAATGGTGGATGGTCCACTTCAAGACAGAAGAAGGGAAAGGAATAAATTCCTGGCAGTCCCTGAAGGTTGCTTTGATCCAGCGTTTTGAAACGCTGAACAAAGAGAAGATCGCTCGAGACAAACTCGCCCGCTGGAAACAAGTCAAAGATGTTCCTACCTTCAACGAAGACTTCAACAAAATTATACTCGACATCCCCGATATTGGAGTTAAAGACCAGATAGATCGTTACTCTCGCGGTTTGAAGCCCTATATCTGGAAGGCGTTGTGCACCAAAGAATACGTCAACCTCTCCGATCTAATGAAGGATGCTGAGCGAGTAGAGTCGGCCTATCGGCGTTCTGGACCCGGTAACCTACCAAAGTCTTCTGGAGGAAGGAATGGAAATGGAAGCTCTTTTGCTGGAACCAGCAGTCCTGTACCAATGGAAATTGGGAACGTAGAAGTGATACCGGGGCTAAAAAGAAACACTCCCAATTTACAGAAGCTTGACAAAGAAGAACGTGAAAGATGTATGCGCGAAGGTCTCTGTCTCAGGTGCAGACAGAAAGGACACATGGCCAAGAACTGCCCAAAAGCCCGGAGGAACTGATTGAAGGTCCCCAGTCAGTTCCAGTCATTGAAGAACCATTAGACAACCTTGTGTTAGACAAAGAAACTCGGGAGTTATCATTGAATCAAACAAAAAGGTCCATTGTGTCCACCATCAGATCGAATGCAACGTTCATTGAAACATTCTCCCCTGCATTCGAGAGAAATCACAAGGGCCTTCTCATTGTCAAGGGTACAATTGCTGGTGGACCAGCAAAAATCCTCATAGACCCTGGTGGTGAGATCAACTTCTTGAGTGAATCGTTTTGCAAGAAACATCAAATAAAGACCCGAGATTCCAGAGAGCTTGCTGAAATGGCCAACGGTGCGGACCAGATACTTCAAGAATTGGTAAATGCTGTCATTGTACATATAACTGCCTATACTGAACCTCTGTACTTTGCAGTAAGCCCATTGAAGCGTTATGATGCAATTCTTGGGAAAGAATGGTGCGCCTCGCATGGGGCAAAAATCAATTGTTTTAATAATGAGGTGAAAATCGAACATAAGGGAAATTCATTCATATTTATTGCTGATGATGCCGTAGTGAGTCCTTTTGTATCTTTCAATACCATAGTTAGTGATTTCGATGAGAAAAAAGAGTTATTTGCAGTTTTACTTAGACCGTTACATTCTAGTGAAACAAGAGCACCAGTATACCCTCGAGACATACAGAAGGTTTTGGAAACATTTGCTGACGTGTTTCCAGAGAAACTCCCAAGAGGTTTGCCACCGAGAAGGAAACAAGACTTTGAAATAGAATTAAAGGAAGGAGCAGAACCACAAAGAAAGGTCTCTATAGACTTTCTGACAAAGAAATGTCAGAACTCCGAAAACAGTTGGACGAACTACTAGAAGCTGAGTTTATAAGACCTAGTAAGAGCCCCTGGGAGGCTCCTATTCTATTCGTGAGCAAGAAGGATGATAGTCTACGGATGTGTGTCGATTACAGAGCCTTAAACCGGCTTACTGTAAAAAACAGCTATCCCTTACCACGAATTGACGACATTTTCGACCAGCTTAAAGGAGCAAAGTTCTTCAGCAAAATTGATCTTAGATCTGGTATCACCAGATTAGACTACACGAAGATTCGATTCCATTTACCGCCTTCAGAACACGATACGGGCACTTTGAATTTCTTGTTCTGCCGTTTGGACTCACTAATGCGCCAGCAACTTTCATGAACCTAATGAATGACATTTTCAAGGATCAGCTCGACTTATTTGTGATCGTCTATCTGGATGATATCCTCATCTACAGTAAGACATGGAAGGATCACTTGGATCATATTCGAACTGTACTCGAAATCCTCAGAAAAGAAAAATTGTTTGGCAAATTATCTAAATGTGTCTTCGGAGTTACAGAAGTCGAGTACCTAGGACACATCATTTCTCAAAGTGGTATTTCTGTTGATCCAAACAAGATAAGTGCAGTCATGGAATGGCCGATACCAAAGAATAAGCAACAAGTACAGTCTTTTCTTGGTTTTGTCAATTATTACCGGAGATTCATAAAAGGCTGTTCAATTCTTGCAAAACTCTCACAGAATTGACGAAAAACGTGAATTTCCAATGGAGCCACACTCAAGATGATGCCTTCAAAGTACTCAAGCAAACACTTTGTAGCGCACCGGTTCTCAGAAATTTCGACGCCACACTGCCTATCTACGTAACCACAGATGCATCACAGTATGCAATTGGTGCAGTGCTGGAACAGGAAGAATTAGGTTCTAAAAGGCCGGTCGCTTTGCATCCAGGACTCTTAATAATGCTGAACAAAACTATGCGGCCATGAAAGGAAACTTTTGGCCATTGTAGATTCCCTCAAGTGGTGGAGATCATACCTTTATGGTAATTCATTCACCATTCACTCGGACCACTATCCCCTAAGATACCTAGAAACCCAAGAAAACTTGTCCCCGAGACAAGTGAGATGGCTGGAAAGATTAGTTAATTTCGACTTCAAGATAATACCCATCTCAGGAAAATCAAATGTAGTGGCGGACGCACTATCGAGGCAACCACAAGATGTGCCGTCACCTGATCACCGAAACAATTCATTACTTCAAGAATTTATTACCAAGACATCCTCAGAATCCAATAACATTTCGACCATATCATTCACAAACACTGAGTTAGTGGGGTTGGTAGAAGATTATGGTAGGGATGAGAACCTCAGAACCCATTACCAAGATCCTAAAGCTCCCTTTGAGCCGTCGAGGGATGCTTCTACTTAAAAACAAGAAGATCTGTGTACCAGAAGGAAATTTCAGAGTCAAGCTCCTGCATGACTATCATTGCACTCCCAACACGGGACACCTAGGAATAAGCAAAACTATCAACAGAATATCACCAAAGTTTTATTGGAAAAATTTAAGATCGGATGTAATCCGATACATACGTTCCTGCCAATGCCAGAGAACCAAAGCAACCAATCAGAAACCCGCAGGTCTTTTACAACCACTAGAACCACCGAAACCCAAATGGACCCACATAACCATGGATTTCATTACACCTCTCCCAAAGTCGAGAAATGGAAACAACGGCGTGTTAACAGTCGTTGACAGACTTTGTAAGATGATCATAATAATACCAACGAAACCAAACACAGATGCTCCTGAAACAGCACTGCTGTTCAAGAATCACGTATACCGAAATCATGGATTACCAGAGAATATCATATGTGACCGAGATCCCATCTTCATGAGCAAGTTTTGGACAAAACTTTTTGCTCTACTAGGAACAAAGATATCCCCCTCCTCTGCATACCACCCACAAACTGATGGACAATGGGAGATAATGAACAGGAAAATAGAGGAAATGATCCGTGCTTTCGTTAGCTTCGACAAATCAGATTGGGATCATTTCCTGGTAGACTTTGAAGTTGCTTACAAATCTTCTGTGAATGTCACCACAACTTTCTCACCATTTTTCCTCAATTACGGAATTCAACCACGAACAGTACCCTTAGACGTTTTAGCGTCAGACAATCCGGCGGCAGCAGGTTTTCTAAAACATATGCAAGAAGCATTAAGGAAAGCCCAGAATCAGATCCGAAAATCCAATGAGTCCACCGCAAATTATGTAAACAAGAAAAGAAGGCCGTCTGCGTTCAAGATTGGTGATAAGTTTTGGCTATCAACAAAGAACTTATCACTTGAAGATGCGGCTGGATCACGCAAACTGAACCCAAAGTATTGTGGTCCCTTTGAAATAACAGAGGACATTAACGGTGTAACTTACCGTCTGCAGTTATCTCAACCGATGATCGACAGAGAAATACATAATGCGTTCCACGCTAGCCTCTTGAAACCGTTCTTTGAAGATGAATTCAACCGACAAATTCCACCACCGCCACCACTCCAATTTCAAGATGGACATGAGGAATACTAAGTTGAGTCTATACTCGCTCATAAAAATGAACGTGGAAAAAATAAATTCCTTGTCAAATGGAAAGGGTACGGAGATCATGAGAACTCGTGGCTTCCCGAATCATACCTCAAGAATTCACAAGAACTTTTGAATAAGTACAAGCAGAACTTCAAGAATCGGGGCGATTCTTCTCTGTAAGGGGGATTAATGTTGTATTTCACTTCACAGACCTTACAGCTTTACACGAATTCACTGCATATACTGTACTGTAGATTCAAACCACTGGTAACCTTGCATCCAGGGCTACTAGGCACTTTGCTGTCATTATACTTTCCTTACAGTTCTGAACACAGCGTTTGACCCCATTGGTTCACTTGGAATAGTTACGGGCGAGTTGCACACTGGGATATTACATCATTGCTTTAGCAATCAAAAGTCGCCTTGCTATCTCATGCCATCTGGACCAATGGACTTCTTCCATCTTGTCAGAGTATGTCACTCTTGCCGACTACAATTCTGAAAGCGCTACTTACGATACCGTCAGGGCTGTTTTACGGGAATATCTTTGAATTCGCTACTGTTAGACTGCATTTTCCTTTAGTTTGTAGCTATATTCAGTTCTATATAAACCCTGGTTTGGAGCGGCCGGCTTTACCCAGCCAGCCTCAACCAAAGTTTCAACCACAGTTCTACCTTGATCTGCTCGTGTGCGCTTAACACCCCACAATCATTCTTTGGAATGTAGCTGGGGCATTCATGAGACCAAAAGGCATCACTTCGAACCTGAATGTACCGGCTTTGCTGGTAAAATTTGTTATTTCCTTACATTTTTCATCCAATGGAATCTGCCAATAACCAGTGTAAAGATCAATTGAGGTGAAGTATCTCCCGTCCTTCAAGTCCTCGAGGATTTCTTCCATGTTTGGAATCGGAAATCGATCGGGTATCATTCTCTGGTTCAGCTGTCGGTAATCGACGCAAAAGCGAAGTTTTCCATCTTTCTTTGGTGCTATCACAACTGGAAATGACCATGGGGATGAAACTGGCCGAATAATATCATTTTCCAGCATACTTGTAACATTCTCTGAGATAAATTGGTCATATTTTGGCGGTTGACGTCTAGGCCTGTGGTAAATTGGTTGAGTATCGGTAAGTTCAAATGAGTGAGTGACCGGTACACTTGCTTGTCTTAGATCGGAAGCGCTCCATGCAATTACTTCGGAAGATGTTAAAATGTCGGATATTTTCATTGAGGCGGGGGCGGAAGGTGCTGTACTTTTCTTGAATTTCTGCCATTTGGCGCTGGTCTTCTTCTTCGAGCCTCTCCCTCCAAATTTTGAAGGACTTCTTCCGGCGTGCTCACATCTTCAGATATGGAATCCGATATATTCCTGTTTTCCTTGCAATTGTAATCTTCTTTCATGCTCCGAATTCCGTCCTTTGATTCGATATTATCGCAAAAAGAAACACATTCAGGTGTCACCCTACCCTAGAATTCCAGTTTCATCTGTTTCAAACCCAGAATCATAATCATCCCATGCCATGTTCAGTACCCCGAGCGTACCCTTTTCCACTTCCGAAATTAGTTGGTTCGAATCTTCGCTGTCATAGCTAGAAGTGAAATCTTCACTGTCCGTTTCTCTTAAATCTTCCGGATGTGTGCTTTTGTCGAAATCCAGGGGCATCTTCACGTCTCTGCCGTCAACATTAACTGAAACGATTTGGTTGCCCAAGTCAATGCAGGTCCCTAGTCTTTCCATGGTAGGGCAGCCAATGATTGCATCGAAAGGGAGATCAGGCATGACAAGAAAGTCTAATCAACTTTAGAGTCCCCAAAGAACACGGAAACCTTGTCAACAGTGCCCATGCATTTTGATACGGTTCCATCCGCCACAGTTATTCTTCGAGTAGTTGGAATAATTTCAAGACCTAGATCTGTCACCAAAGTTTCTGAAATAAGGTTTGGAACAGCACCCGAATCGAAAAGAGCTTGGGTTTTCATTCCTAATACTTTGACTGGTACCAGCTTAAGACGTCTTGGTGCTGTCGAGGCCGATTGAAGAAACAGTTTCTTACCCTTAGCGGACTTATTAGACCTGATAATTTTTTGAGTTCTTTTCTCGCATCCTCTGCGTCGCCCCTCAAAAGTTGACCAAACGTTATCCCAGTTGGGGCCGATGCAAGCTCAGCTACCAAATTGTACTTCTTCACATATTCTAGTACGTCCTTCGATACTCTTAAATTTCTTACTCTTTTTCGTCTTCTTGGCCGGAGTTCCCACTCCTGGAACAACTTGATCAGACCTCTTGGTTCGAGGAGGTACAGGTGCTGGGATATGCTCCAGCATTCCATAATCTAGCCTAGGTTTCTTCGATAAAATGTTCCCTTCCCCATCCCTTTTTGTCACATTGACTTGACTAATTTCTTCAGCGATGGATACGTTACCGGCATCCGTCAACCTTTGATTCTTCCTTTTTTGTAAGATTTTCACCTCTGGTCCTGACTCACTCCTTGCTTCCGATTTTGCTCTTCTGTTGTCTTTAGACCAGCAGTTACTTTCATGATGCCCATATCGACCGCACTTTCCACAACGAGTGTTTCTATGTGGATTATCAGGACACCTGTTTGCAAAGTGTCCAGGCTTGTGACAGTAAGAACAGACTTCTGCGGCCTTAGGGGCCCCAGACTGGTTCTTCTTAATGGTAAGAGTAAGGCTTTCCAACTGCGAGGTTATCATGTCAAGTCGATTATCGAATCGGGTTTCCAACCTTTCTTCCAAGTTTTTGACATCGCTCCTGACAGATTCTAATGCCGCTGCACTAGTAGCCGGCCTTTGATAATTCTTTTCAGGATGTACGATAGACATCGATGTGCGGGTTTCCCTCGGTACCTCACTCAGTGACTGAAACGTCTCCGAATTTTTGACAAATTCTACTATGGTACCCTTCAGTTCATCAAAAGTGTGAGGGCCCTTGATGAGGAGGAAATCGGAGAGCCGCTTATCCCCCATAGCCGCCTTACGCAGCATTCCGTACTTGGCTTGGGCGTTGAACCCGGCCTTTTCATAGAGATCACACAAGTATACCAATGAGCTTAACAAATCGTCGAAGTTGAGCCGGGCCTCTATGGCGGTACGAATCATCTCATCTGGTTCTACCTCCTTAGCATATTCTCTCACAAGCCACTCACATACCTCACCGAAGTTGCGCCCACTCCCATTAAGACCACCCGTCAATAAACTTGGCTTTATTTGCTTTGCGTCACCAGAAGATAGGCGAAGATACTTGCGGCCTTCTCTTCATCGCTCTTTTCTCGCATTAAAACATTAACATATGTGTAAAGAAACTCTTCAACGTCTTCATTCTTGCTCCCTGTGAATGATATACGAGCAGCATTAAGATCCATTGCTGCAAAAAAATTTAAAAAAAAATATCAAACTGCAAGTGGACCTAATACTTCACAACTCGATTACCTCGGGTGCAACCCCCTCCACAAGAGTACCAAATGTTAGGGATAAATCAGCAGGGGAAGAGATCCTCAGAACCAATTTCCCCAAGAAGGAGATGTTGCAAGCGACAGAAGTGCTACCGTGGTATAGTTGAACGAACGAAAAGGAGTGGATAGGGAAGACAGTTGAATGGGCTACAAGCAAGTATGGAAGGGGCAGGGTCTACCACCTATGCTTAGTGACTAGGGTAAAATAAATGCTTCTTGGGTCTGAAGTTGACTCTCAACTTCCTAACTATTTGGGACTGGGCTTGAAGCTGCCTGCCAACTTGCTTGACCTCTCCATGAAGAAGCAGTTTACTCAGCTTATATAGACTGTGGCTACCCCTAAAGTCCGAACAAAACTACAGAAGGTACCAGGAAATGCACAGAAACAATTTGTGTGGATGACATACTCTAAACAGAAGATACTTAAGAAACTAACAATCAATGAGGTCCTCTTATTTCCCATTCTCTAAATCAGATCCAAACAACTCCTCTAAAATATCCCTACTGTCCAAGCAGTCCCCACAAATATCTGCGAATGGCTCACAGCTCTCTATTCCCTCCTGGGAGATATCTAAACTACTAAAGATATCTCCATCCGGTTCCAGCGTCGGCACCACTTGTTCCATACTCTCCAGTCCAGGCCTCACCAGTCCAACACTTTCCGTGCCCTCTGTTCCCTCATCCACCTCGTCCTCGTCCTCGTCCTCATCATCCTCCTCTTCCTCCTCCTCCTCCTCTTCCTCCCCATCCTCCTCTTCCTCCTCCTCCTCCTCTTCCTCCCCATCCTCCTCTTCCTCCTCCTCCTCCTCTTCCTCCCCATCCTTCCTCTTCCTCCCCATCCTTCCTCTTCCTCCCCATCCTTCCTCTTCCTCCCCATCCTACCTCTGAGTCTCGTACACTAGCTCAGGGGCTAACCATTCCTCAAAGGACTCCCTCCTCTCCTCCTCGACTTTCTCGGTCTTATTCTCACTTACCTCCCTCGCCTCTTCTTCTATGAAGAGGCGGCGAACGAACTCGATGATTTTCTTCTTAGTTTGCCGCCGGATGTAGTCGTCGGCATCGGTTGGCCCGTAGGCGGCGAGACGGAGGCCATTGATTGGACGGGAAGGGCGGTTTTTGGAGATAGGGACAGAGGGGCGATTTGACGTCATATTTCTGGAAAAGGGGTGAGCGCGTTTGCGGGTGTTGACAGAAAGGGTAATCAGCTTATCAAATTGTTGGTGGTAGGAGTGATGCTTCAGCGACAATGCTATAGCACTTTAAATAGGGGCATGTCTTTGGTAATCACCATGGTCTTGGTCAAAAAAAAGCGATACTGCGGCCTTGGATTTGCATGAATTCGGGGCCATCATAAAAATCTGCATGATAAAATATCGGAACTGAATTTGGGAGGCGAAGTGACCACGAATTGAAAGGCGTCCTCGACCTCGTCATCCTCCTCTTCATCTTCCTCATCCTCCTCATCCTCCTCTTCATCTTCATCTTCCTCCTCATCCTCCTCTTCATCTTCCTCATCCTCCTCATCTCCTCTTCTCTTCATCCTTCCTCATATCTCCTCCATCCTCCCCGTCGTCCTCGTTATTAACCTCATAGACCAATCCAGGGGCTACCCACTCCTCAAAAGTCTCCCCAGCTCCCTCCTCGATGTCCCACTCCCGCCCCTTACCTACCTCCTCCGCCTCATCCTCGATAAAGAGGCGACGCACGAACTCGATGACCTTTTTCTTGGTTGGCTGGCGCAGGTAGTCCTCGCGGTCAGTAGGTCCGAAAGGGAGTAGGGGAATAGAGTTTAGGGGGCGGGGATGGCGATTTTTGGAAATGATTTTCGAGGGGCGTAGATTGGTCATTTTGGTAGGTTTGGGTGAATGGGAGGTAATGGAGGGTGTTTCGGGTGTGTGGGGGGGGGAGAAGTGTGATGAGCAAAATGATCGGGGACGTTTAAAACTTGGAATAAAGGGGTTTAAATAGGCTCGCGGGGCAGGTTCTATAGATTAGAAATAGGTAAAATAAATCTGCAAGGGATTTTTGTAGTAGTGCATTTGCGCCCTTTTTCTCAAAAAAGTGAATTTGGAGGAGAAAGTAAGCAAAAAGGGAAAAAGAACTTGATTCGGGATCGACTCAGAGGGGTAGATACAGTATAAAAATATCTAGATAAAACGGAAGTAAATTTGGAGAGGACCGGCTGATAAGCGAGGTTCAGGGAGGACGAGGGAGGACCGGAACTACAAGCAAATTTGGACAAGGAGAGGTACTACAGTAAACTGTAGGCCTGTAGATGACAGCGACAAAAAAAATCTGCGCCTAACAGTATCAAAATTACCAACAGGATGACGAGAAGTAGAGGAGAAGATTTATGACCTGCAAAACTGCAAAAATTGAAACTAGCAACTATTAAACTGGTCACGACCACGCGATACTCGGCAGAACATTGGTGTTCGACCTACAACTGAGAAGACACTCGATTTTAAGGATCTGAGTGGCTGGATCAACGGGCAGTCCCGCTCAGCTCCACGCCCACACGCATAAAATATGATGAGAAAAGGCGATGTCTGAGCCAATCCGGGGGAAGAACACCATGCATCAAGGAAATATTATGTCTTAACCAATCCGGGGGACAAATATCACAGTAGGTGAAACAAAAACCCTACGTATCCCCGAATAGATTCGTTGCAAGCAGCAGTACCTACCGGGTGTAACCTGCGTCGGAGATAATAGACTGAGAAGGTAACCTCAACCTTATCCAGAAGAACTATGTGAGGTCAGACTCGACCTTCTGACTTTTAGCACACCGCAACTTCTTGATGGTGTATCCAATCTGGTGTTTTGGAGCATACAAAATCTTTCTCATGACTTGTTTGGCTTTTCCCGGGTGAAAAGGCTGCATCATGTCATACCAAATCATGAAAGCCGCTCAAGTCCCGCTAAAACTGTTCTGCACATCACGAGAGAACTCTGAGGAGGTAAATGTGGTTATGACAACCCGTAGGAGATGATTGGAAAACAATTACCCATTATGTGGCCCCGAAGCCTTTCCCTTAAAGTAAGAATCCACCATGCCCTTGGAGTGTCAGGTCGGTAAAATTGTATCGGTGCGTATGAAATTTGGAGTGCAAGCTGCCTCCAAAAACGTTTTTGCGGGCGCTGGACATGCTACTTCAGCGAAGTTCTGAGAACTGGGGAAGGTGGAGAACGGACAGCGGTCAGTGAGTTACAAGTATGGCGGAAAAAGGCCGACTTACCCATCTATTTGCAGAGTGTAAACGAAATTAGCTGAAACGCTTCCAGGGTCTTAAAGTAACTTTCAATGTCAGAATTGTGACTACTTGGGTCTGTACTCCATGTTTCTTCTCCAAGCTGGCTTAACCTCTCCCATACAAAGCAGTCTACTCAGCTTGTGTACAAACTTCTGCTAATCGTAAGGTCTCGAACATGTACAAAGCATATTTTAAATAAATTCAACCAAATTTTTGTGAAGAAAAGTAAGTAAACGAGAAGTATGTTTCAAACGAAAATATCTAGGCGTCATCCTATAGTCTCCACCTATCAGACGGGAATGGGATTTACTTGGCCCGTATATGGGGATCCCGGAATCGCAGTAGATACATGTTATGACACCTCGGCGCTCACTGACATAAACCTTTGGACTATTTTCATCAGTCAAAAGAAAAACAGGAATCGGGAGCACTGAATCAAACTAAAATTATAACGAGTGCTCATATACAGTTTTCGTAATACTCTTTTCTGACTTTTTACGAATATGATTGTATTGTACATCATCATGCTCAAAATAAATTTTATAACTAGATATGCAGCTTAGGACATGCTTGCCAGGCGGGATTGAATTGAAATCTATGTTGAAATCACCATTGCACTTGTTTTCTGTTTCTAGCATCTTTTCGCCAATTTTAAAGTCTTTTGTTTGCCCCCGTAAGATTTCTATTTATTCTCGTTAACGCAATTTACACAACTTTTTGCTCCATTCGCAAATATGCATATACTTGGAGAAGACTTTTCTTATGATTATTCCTCCACTACCACCTCTCCCCCAGTGCTCAGTTGTCGCGCCTTGAGGAAATTGAGGGTAAGTGAAGTATTGATGCTGCGCTGCAGCGAAGTTTGACAGAGACGGTCGGGAGGTGGATGTGAATGTATGAGCCTCCATTTACTTTTTGCTTTTCTTGATCGTCCATTTTTATTCAGGACGGTGAATATGTGGAATCGATCTTTACGGGACTTGTAAATGGCACATGTAATTCTCTCCAAAACACAAGCAACTGGAACCTGCGGACCCTTCCGAATTTTCAGTGATGGAAAATTCTTCCACATAATTGGTAGTCCCAGAATAAAGCAAAGAAATCAAGCAGCTGTAAATCGTTCATGAAATGAATGTATACTGCATGCTGCCAAAAATTTATGGTGCATTGAGCCAAGACAATCACCAAATCTTAGCTCATAGATATCTGAAACAGTTTTTATGTCCATATTTTCTGCTCTAGAGAGAGCTGGTAGGAAAAAGTTTTTGAAAGCCAGAAATTAGTGCCCGCGGAGACCTGGCCTCATAAAATTGGTACACATTCAGGAGAAAATCTTGGGCAAATTTTGTGCATTACGAACAAAATATCAAACTAAATAGTGAGACTCGATTGCAAA
Source organism: Kappaphycus alvarezii (assembly GCA_002205965.3). NCBI lineage: Eukaryota > Rhodophyta > Florideophyceae > Gigartinales > Solieriaceae > Kappaphycus > Kappaphycus alvarezii. Next base: position 14,219 of record NADL03000078.1, on the reverse strand, counting down.
ATAGCTGTAGCCACATGGTAAGATGTATGGTTGGCTAGGTAGCTATTTATGAGAGTTGAGCTACATGAATTGGGTATCCTTTGCCTTAAAGTTGTTTAGGGAGCGAAAGTATTGCTGGAACCGAAATCAGTATAGAGTCATTTTTACCAAGTAATTTGCGTAAAAACTTGAGATTTTACATTACTGGCTATTTGTGTAACAGTAGGGGCGCATAGTTACTCCCTCCGGAGGATCAGACTCGGATAAATCTCACAGCAAGTGCGGTTTATACCCGCAATATTTATTACGGATTCTGATTTACTGCACGTACACACTAATAAGAGATACCGGTATTTGATTTAAAGGCATGGTTCAGTTTTCGCGGCGTGAAAAATGAAAATATACACAAAAAAAGTTAAAATATGTTATTAACAGAAACAAGGTGCTAGTATCCAACCGCTCAGGTTATGAGCCATCAATTCAAAAGGTAAGAACGAAATCAATAATCACCATAAATGGAAAGGGGGCAATACAGAACAAATACATATTCTTGTAATATCATAGCCATTTGTACCCTGTAAATATAAACCGCAGACTATGCCTCCGGATTTTCCTAGAATTTTGGGCCAGTGTTCACAATGGTCGCCCTTGTAGAGTCTTGATGCAAGAAAATGCTGCTTGACTTTTTATTTGCGACTTTATATACATATTTTCGTACCACGTCCCATCCGTCCACTTCCTTGGTTCTTATCTGCTTCAATTTTACTATATACAGGTCTAAGGACGCGAGGTTCAATCAAAGTAAGAGATACAGCAACTAATAACATCAAAACCTGGGAAGACACGACAAGGGAAAATAATCAATCGTTCTGTGTGACTTGCAAACGTCTGTAGCTTCTTTTCGGAATGTCTAGGGTCACCTACAGTACTTTGTCTGTTCCAGAAAACAGGGATTAGTAGGAGAATTGAAAACTGGAAAAGACCTCAAATCATTCTCTTACATGATTTTACGCATCCAATTTAAACATGTATGATGTCTTTTTCTTTTTTCGGTGGTCAGTCCTCGGTGGTCAGTCCTAAAAGTTCTTAACAATTACGCATATAAGTAAACTCATTGGGATCGGAACCAGAGTATAAATACCCCATAATTTTTGGAAAGCGAAACCAATCGTGAAAATAACCCATGTTATTCCACTAGTATATTTCCATATGTTTGGTGTGGCATCTGTTGGGGTCTTGTTTAAACACGCGGTATCATGACATAATTTCTCTTGTATTCTATACCAAAATCTATTTGAACTGCTCCTTACAACCGAAAAAGACGAAAAAGTATCTTTTGACTGGGTAGGGACCTTTTTGTATTATCATCTGGCTCACATCTGAAAAGGACTCTAATTTCCAAATATTCAGCCTCTCGAAACTTCTCATGTTTTCTTGATATGTGTTATCATTTTTTGTAGTGAAAAAAGATTGCCTCTAGCTTTATGATTTATACAAAATTTGAGCAGAAAGAAGCAACGGCTCGAGAATCTGAAAAGAGAGCACACATGTGGATAAACTAAAGGGGCTCGAGTATTTAGTTATATCTTTTTGCGGATACTTTTTATTTGGTAGGGTTTCTGAGTTCGTCGCACAATATGGCATATTGACGAGGTGATTTGATTCGAACATGGTACAACGCCCGGCGCCTCTCCTGTGGTATCCTGAATACAGCCCGTACACAAACGTAGCATCGAGCTAGCCTCCGTTCGTAACTTATGTACCGGATACGAGGACCAGCCCCGAATAACAGAGCACAATTGCGCTTGAGTGTTCGTTTTTCATATTAATACGGCGAAAGTGGAGCAGAGTAGGGAGGGAAACGAGAATGGGAAAAATTACAATACATCACAATTACTGGACCCTTCAAGCTACTAGCGTAGAACCACGGGAAAGGAATCAATAGAATTTACATGGCAAACCAGGCTCCGCTTCCGATAAGGGGTGAGGAAAGTTTGGGTGCATTGGGGATGCAGGACTCCCTGTTCGCAATAGGCTGCACATTTAGATTCTTTCGGAAGAACTGACGGTCCTGGATATATTTGGAGCAACATCATACAATCAAGAGCCGTTGTGGTGGGTCTTTAGGGACTCCATGGAAGGTATGGAGTTTTTTTGTTTATTGCCTTTGGGGGTGATGCCCGTTAGGAGCCGATCCGGATATTTATCTCTAACTTATCTTTCCACTAGTGTCTTTCTTCCACAAAATCTTTTGAAGGCATCCTGCCATACCTTGTGTATGTTACTGGGACTTTACATTTAGATGGAAATGCTGGCGTAAGAAACTTCTACGGGCAGACTTACTCAACGGTCTATTCGAACATGCGCCGATCAAGCGACTCGAGAATTCCGCTTTCGAGCTAGAGAGACGAAACATTTTCGTACATGCCCACAAAGAGGCAGGAAACGTCCGACGATATCGAACACCCCCTCTGCGATCCGCAGCTGTTGCCGTGCCTGACCGGAAACGGTCGAAATGCTCAGCCAAAGGGTATGAAGTGCTCCAGAATGACTGTTTTAACGTCGGCAGTGAGGTATTGCCGGTACAGTGGACAATAACTTTCGTTACCTATCTTCGGTGGTTTCCGAAGGACTAAGTTTGGCAACTTCGATTGCGGTAAATCGGATGCTCGGGTTTCACAAACAACAAAAGGTTACGCAAGTGCCTGGTGGATGGCCTGAGGGCGGCTTCATGAAGAATGCTAAGCTATGAATGGTATATGCTAATCATCAAGACGTATATGCCACTCCCAAGGAAAACAGAACACAAAAGGCGAGGGCAATTTTTCGTCATGCAAAGAATGCTGCGGCGACGTTTTTACCCAACGCAGCATGCCTTACGGCTGGCCCCACTCCAGTCTTGTACGGACGCATGCCTCACTTCGTCTCCAATGCTTAGACCCGTCCACCATTGCTCTGGGAAGTAGCCGCTCTACATACTAACCAGTAAAATACTACATAACCACCCCCCCCAATTTTCACCCTTCAACCAGCGGGATCCGTTCTAGCGCACGGTACGTTCTCCGAGACCAAGCTTTACGCTGAATCTGTACCAATGAATAAAGTGACTAGAATATGTGTTGGATACAACTAGAATATATGTTGGTTACTCACGTATTTTCTGCCATCAGAAACCAAGATAGTCCCTGTTTAATTATTTGTACACGCTGAGAACTTTCAGTCATCCTAATGCACGGAAATCTATCTACCTCGCCCATGGCCCTCCATCCACCCTGTTAATTTCCATTTGTGTTCCGCAACCGCGCGGAGTTTCCATGTTTTTCTCCCGCCCACTCAGCACCACATTTTCATCCTCGGCGCCAGAAGCGTCACCGCGTGCACCACCGCTTCCATCAAGGACGGGGCTACCGATCACTCCTCTGTTGCCTCATTCGCCGAAGGACCAGCCCTAGCTAGTCACGGTTCCAGCGCTGAACACTTCTAACTGGAACTTCTATGGCGGACTCTGCGATCAGCAATCGCTGCGGCCTCCGGCTGGCCAAATTCCACCTACAGGGATGGGGAGGCAAGGGCGGCCGCGGCCGCATGACCCGGACCAGCAACGCCGAGAACTGATCCGATACCTTCAAGAGAACCTGCGGCAACACCGGACTCGGCATCAGCGGCGGCACCGGCGGAAGTGGTTCCGTGACTGTGGAAGCCGGCCCCAGAGCTCAGCACACCATGGACGCCAGAACGGGAAACAGGAGTGGCGACAGCAGCTCCGACGAGGGCGAGAATGGTGGCGATCTTAGCAATCATGATTGGATGCGAGGGTGCGTGGATTTGAACTGGAGGGGATCTGAAGTGCTTTGACAAGATAGATTCGCTGCAGGTTCCTCAAGCTATCGAAAGTCCTGCCTTTGTAGTAAAGGAGGAGATGTTGCATACGAGCGTTCGGCAACAGACATTCCGTGAGGGGGGTTTGATTTGAGGGCCATCAGCGTGTCCTGCCATGAATTTTGCCTGCCCCGCTGGTTTCATTCCCAGCGGCGACTAAAGTGTAGAGCTCCAGCGGATGTCGCAAGAACAATTCACAAGAAGGATAGCATCTAGCACGGAAAACTGGGCTTCGCTGAAACCGACCAGCTGTCCCATGTCCCATCTTGATGGCCAGCTATCCTCCAACGGGGCTGTCAGATTCAACTGCCAAGGCCCTTCCCGCGTGTCATCTGCGGCATAGAGTCCTTGGCTACCCTACGTCGGTTTGTCCTACTGTGCATGAAGCAAAGTACCTGAACCGCGTTATGAATTCGTCCGCGTTTCTGTTCCTATCCCCCCCCTTTCCGATCGTTTCACCTACCAATTAATTGTCCGTAAATAATCCGGAATGGGGAACATGGGGGTTCAATTTCTGTAGCAAATATGCTGGCCGATACCCAGTCAACTTGTATAGCAGTATGTATGTACAAAAAATGACAGGTACCTTCCAATCGCAGCTTTAGTTTGCAGAAAGGTAACGGGGTTCCCGGCGCGGAAAACCCAAACCCCGGCGCGACCTCGAGGGACAACGTGAAGCAACGGTATGGCGTAAGGTATCGTAAGGGGTTATATATCCATCAACAGTTCCTGGATGCCAGTCCAGTTTCAGCTCCAAGACATCTGCAGGTACAGGTCGTTTCCCTGGAAAACTCTGCGCAGCCAGCTTGTCGCAAGTAGTGGTGGTGATGTTTGCAAGCACCTTGGCAGGTCACTGCATACGTACTGTCCCGTCCGGGCCCTGCTCCACACTTCCCCAAAATCATGATCCCCACACGCAACCAGACTTTGTATCTTGCCTTAACGTCGCAAACTACAATATTCACTGCGCGCAGTGCCCTACTCCGTTACGTCGACTGGTTTATAGCGACTAAAAACGGGCCGCGATCCCCCTGGGTCGGGTGTGGTCTTCATCGCGGGGCAGCGTAGTGGGGCCTGAGCAAAGAGAGAAGCACGGACCGGAAATGATGGGCGCGGTGCTATCCATAGCATGTGGGCCCGTAGCGCGAATCTAGTTACTGCTCCGTTTGTCCGGGAACAAATCTGCAACTACCTCTCTAGTATGGTGATTTGGGATGTGAGTTTACTGCAGGTCTTCAGAGAGTTGAGACCCTAAAGATTTTTGAGGTGGGCGTTTTGTAATATCGCAACACACAACGTTCCTTCTCACTTGCTACGGGGGCGTTCCTCCGCACTCGATAGGGAGGCACCTGGAGCTATACACTTGTGTTGGTTGCCGATGCTTTTCAGTTCCCACAAGAGGTATAGAGCTTAATTCTTTTGCCCAATATGACATTGAGCAATTGGGGTCGGCAAGGCTGGGCGCCGTTTTTTCTCTTGACACTTGTCTCCTGTCGGGGCACAGCCGCCAGTTCCACTAAGAAGTAAAGCACCCAGTTTTCCCGCCCGTTATTTCTTTTGTCGCCATCTAGTTCTCTGCTCTTCCTCCGATCCCAGCTCAAGCGACCCCCGTCATAGGGGCAAATTTCCAGATATTTGAATAGCAATGCACCGGAAATACTATCCCAGTGATGGAACTCAGTTCCGTCATTCCAATAGAACAACGATCCAATGCGAGCGATCTTGATCTTCAGGGCACTCGCTTAGCCAATTGCATTCCCTCGCTTCATCAATGGTACTGTAAGACAAAATATCAGAGCATCGCTGAATGCAGCAATCGTGGAATGCAGAATAATGTCGTGCGGGTAAGGTATAGATCTACTCCATGATTTTAGAAGCATGCAGGGATTTTGAAATTGTATCAAAATTACCAGCAGGATGACGATAAGTAGAGGAGAAGATTTATGACCGGCAAAACTGCAAAAATTGAAACTAGCAACTATTAAACTGGTCACGACCACGCGATACTCGGCAGAACATTGGTGGTCGACCTACAACTGAGAAGACACTCGATTTTAAGGATCTGAGTGGCTGGATCAACGGGCAGTCCCGCTCAGCTCCACGCCCACACGCATAAAATATGATGAGAAAAGGCGATGTCTGAGCCAATCCGGGGAAGAACACCATGCATCAAGGAAATATTATGTCTTAACCAATCCGGGGGACAAATATCACAGTAGGTGAAACAAAAACCCTACGTATCCCGAATAGATTCGTTGCAAGCAGCAGTACCTACCGGGTGTAACCTGCGTCGGAGATAATAGACTGAGAAGGTAACCTCAACCTTATCCAGAAGAACTATGTGAGGTCAGACTCGACCTTCTGACTTTTAGCACACCGCAACTTCTTGATGGTGTATCCAATCTGGTGTTTTGGAGCATACAAAAATCTTTCTCATGACTTGTTTGGCTTTTCCCGGGTGAAAAGGCTGCATCATGTCATACCAAATCATGAAAGCCGCTCAAGTCCCGCTAAAACTGTTCTGCACATCACGAGAGAACTCTGAGGAGGTAAATGTGGTTATGACAACCCGTAGGAGATGATTGGAAAACAATTACTATTTATGTGGCCCCTCGAAGCCTTTCCCTTAAAGTAAGAATCCACCATGCCCTTGGAGTGTCAGGTCGGTAAAATTGTATCGGTGCGTATGAAATTTGGAGTGCAAGCTGCCTCCAAAAACGTTTTTGCGGGCGCTGGACATGCTACTTCAGCGAAGTTCTGAGAACTGGGGAAGGTGGAGAACGGACAGCGGTCAGTAAGTTACAAGTATGGCGGAAAAAGGCCGACTTACCCCATCTATTTGGCAGAGTGTAAACGAAATTAGCTGAAACGCTTCCAGGGTCTTAAAGTAACTTTCAATGTCAGAATTGTGACTACTTGGGTCTGTACTCCATGTTTCTTCTCCAAGCTGGCTTAACCTCTCCCAGACAGAGCAGTCTACTCAGCTTGTGTACAAACTTCTGCTAATCGTAAGGTCTCGAACATGTACAAAGCATATTTTAAATAAATTCAACCAAATTTTTTGTGAAGAAAAGTAAGTAAACGAGAAGTATGTTTCAAACGAAAATATCTAGGCGTCATCCCTATAGTCTCCACCTATCAGACGGGAATGGGATTTACTTGGCCGTATATGGGGATCCCGGAATCGCAGTAGATACATGTTATGACACCTCGGCGCTCACTGACATAAACCTTTGGACTATTTTCATCAGTCAAAAGAAAAACAGGAATCGGGAGCACTGAATAACTAAAATTATAACGAGTGCTCATATACAGTTTTCGTAATACTCTTTTCTGACTTTTTACGAATATGATTGTATTGTACATCATCATGCTCAAAATAAATTTTATAACTAGATATGCAGCTTAGGACATGCTTGCCAGGCGGGATTGAATTGAAATCTATGTTGAAATCACCATTGCACTTGTTTTCTGTTTCTAGCATCTTTTCGCCAATTTTAAAGTCTTTTGTTTCCCCCGTAAGATTTCTATTTATTCTCGTTAACGCAATTTACACAACTTTTTGCTCCATTCGCAAATATGCATATACTTGGAGAAGACTTTTCTTATGATTATTCCTCCACTACACCTCTCCCCCAGTGCTCAGTTGTCGCGCCTTGAGGAAATTGAGGGTAAGTGAAGTATTGATGCTGCGCTGCAGCGAAGTTTGACAGAGACGGGTCGGGAGGTGGATGTGAATGTATGAGCCTCCATTTACTTTTGCTTTTCTTGATCGTCCATTTTTATTCAGGACGGTGAATATGTGGAATCGATCTTTACGGGACTTGTAAATGGCACATGTAATTCTCTCCAAAACACAAGCAACTGGAACCTGCGGACCCTTCCGAATTTTCAGTGATGGAAAATTCTTCCACATAATTGGTAGTCCCAGAATAAAGCAAAGAAATCAAGCAGCTGTAAATCGTTCATGAAATGAATGTATACTGCATGCTGCCAAAAATTTATGGTGCATTGAGCCAAGACAATCACCAAATCTTAGCTCATAGATATCTGAAACAGTTTTTATGTTCATATTTTCTGCTCTAGAGAGAGCTGGTAGGAAAAAGTTTTTGAAAGCCAGAATTAGTGCCCGCGGAGACCTGGCCTATAAAATTGGTACACATTCAGGAGAAAATCTTGGGCAAATTTTGTGCATTACGAACAAAATATCAAATAAATAGTGAGACTCGATTGCAAAATAGCTGTAGCCACATGGTAAGATGTATGGTTGGCTAGGTAGCTATTTAGAGAGTTGAGCTACATGAATTGGGTATCCTTTGCCTTAAAGTTGTTTAGGGAGCGAAAGTATTGCTGGAACCCGAAATCAGTATAGAGTCACTATTTTTACCAAGTAATTTGCGTAAAACTTGAGATTTTACCATTACTGGCTATTTGTGTAACAGTAGGGGCGCATAGTTACTCCCTCCGGAGGATCAGACTCGGATAAATCTCACAGCAAGTGCGGTTTATACCCGCAATATTTATTACGGATTCTGATTTACTGCACGTACACACTAATAAGAGATACCGGTATTTGATTTAAAGGCATGGTTCAGTTTTCGCGGCGTGAAAAATGAAAATATACACAAAAAAAGTTAAAATATGTTATTAACAGAAACAAGGTGCTAGTATCCAACCGCTCAGGTTATGAGCCATCAATTCAAAAGGTAAGAACGAAATCAATAATCACCATACAATGGAAAGGGGGCAATACAGAACAAATACATATTCTTGTAATATCATAGCCATTTGTACCCTGTAAATATAAACCGCAGACTATGCCTCCGGATTTTCCTAGAATTTTGGGCCAGTGTTCACAATGGTCGCCCTTGTAGAGTCTTGATGCAAGAAAATGCTGCTTGACTTTTTATTTGCGACTTTATATACATATTTTCGTACCACGTCCCATCCGTCCCACTTCCTTGGTTCTTATCTGCTTCAATTTTACTATATACAGGTCTAAGGACGCGAGGTTCAATCAAAGTAAGAGATACAGCAACTAATAACATCAAAACCTGGGAAGACACGACAAGGGAAATAATCAATCGTTCTGTGTGACTTGCAAACGTCTGTAGCTTCTTTTCGGAATGTCTAGGGTCACCTACAGTACTTTGTCTGTTCCAGAAAACAGGGATTAGTAGGAGAATTGAAAACTGGAAAAGACCTCAAATCATTCTCTTACATGATTTTACGCAATCCAATTTAAACATGTATGATGTCTTTTTCTTTTTCGGTGGTCAGTCCTCGGTGGTCAGTCCTAAAAGTTCTTAACAATTACGCATATAAGTAAACTCATTGGGATCGGAACCAGAGTATAAAATACCCCATAATTTTGGAAAGCGAAACCAATCGTGAAAATAACCCATGTTATTCCACTATCGTATATTTCCATATGTTTGGTGTGGCATCTGTTGGGGTCTTGTTTAAACACGCGGTATCATGACATAATTTCTCTTGTATTCTATACCAAAATCTATTTGAACTGCTCCTTACAACCGAAAAAGACGAAAAAGTATCTTTTGACTGGGTAGGGACCTTTTTGTATTATCATCTGGCTCACATCTGAAAAGGACTCTAATTTCCAAATATTCAGCCTCTCGAAACTTCTCATGTTTTCTTGATATGTGTTATCATTTTTTGTAGTGAAAAAAGATTGCCTCTAGCTTTATGATTTATACAAAATTTGAGCATAATTTAGTTATATCTTTTTGCGGGATACTTTTTATTTGGTAGGGTTTCTGAGTTCGTCGCACAATATGGCATATTGACGAGGTGATTTGATTCGAACATGGTACAACGCCCGGCGCCTCTCCTGTGGTATCCTGAATGCAGCCCGTACACAAACGTAGCATCGAGCTAGCCTCCGTTCGTAACTTATGTACCGGATACGAGGACAAGCCCCGAATAACAGAGCACAATTGCGCTTGAGTGTGCGTTTTTCATATTAATACGGCGAAAGTGGAGCAGAGTAGGGAGGGAAACGAGAATGGGAAAAATTACAATACATCACAATTACTGGACCCTTCAAGCTACTAGCGTAGAACCACGGGAAAGGAACCAATAGAATTTACATGGCAAACCAGGCTCCGCTTCCGATAAGGGGTGAGGAAAGTTTGGGTGCATTGGGGATGCAGGACTCCCTGTTCGCAATAGGCTGCACATTTAGATTCTTTCGGAAGAACTGACGGTCCTGGATATATTTGGAGCAACATCATACAATCAAGAGCCGTTGTGGTGGGTCTTTAGGGACTCCATGGAAGGTGATGTGCGCAAATTCGCACACGAAAAAATCTAGATGAGGACCATAATTGTATACAGTATTGGAACTGGGAAGATATTTTTACAGTTTTTGAATTTGCAAGATATTTTTAATTTGGGTGAGTGTGGCAAATTCATCGGTTGATTTTTTCATTTTAGGACACGCTGTCATAGTAGATGTCAGTACAGTTCCAGGTTGTGGGTGATACTACAAGTAGCTCTGAAAGGTCTATATAATGGCCACATCAATTCCCACCCCTGGCCGATGGGTGGCTGGCATGGGTATGGCACCTAGATATTTACCTTGAGGAAATATCTTCTAATAGTCTCTCTGGTTCACACGATTACCGTGAATACATTTTATGGTTATTAGTATGTTTGTTGAGACTTTTGGGGTAGCCAAAAGTCTATATAAGCCGAGTAAACTGCTTCCTTTAGTGGAGGTGAAGCAAGTTGGCAGACAACTTCAAGCCAAGTCCCGAGTAGTAGGAAGTTGAGAGTCAACTTCAGACCCAAGAAAACTTTTTCTTACGCTAGTCGCAGAGCGTCGGTGGTAGACCCTGCCCCTTTTATACTTGCTTGTAGCCCTCAACTCTCTTCTATATAACTGCTTTTTATTTGTTCAACTATACCACGGTAGCACTTTTGTCGCTCGCAACACCTCCGTCTTGGGGTAGTTGGTTCTAAGTATCTCTTCTCCCGACGATTTACCCCTATCATTTGGTACTCTTGTGGAGGGGTTGCACCCGAGGTATTCGAGTTGAGCAGTCTAGGAACTTCGGGGGATTTCTTTTCTGTAATCATGGATCTCAACGCTGCTCGTATAACGTTCACAGGGGGCAAGACTGAAGACGTTGAGGAGTTTCTTTACATATGTCAACGTTGTGATGCGTGAGAAGGGCGATGAAGAGAAGGCCGCAAGTATCTTCGCCTATCTTCATGGTGACGCAAAGCACAAATATAAGTCCAAGTTTATCGACGGGTGGTCTCTTAACGGGAATGGGCGTAACTTCGGTGAGGTATGTGAGTGGCTTGTGAAAGAGTATGCTAAGGAGGTAGAACCAGATGAGATGATTCGTACCGCCATAGAGGCCCGGCTCAACTTCGACGATTTGTTAAGCTCATTGGTGTACTTGTGTGATCTTTATGAAAAGGCTGGGTTCAACGCCCAAGCCAAGTACGGAATGCTGCGTAAGGCGGCTATGGGGGATAAGCGGCTCTCCGATTTCCTCCTCATCAAGGGCCCTCACACTTTTGATGAACTGAAGGGTACCATAGTAGAATTTGTCAAAAATTCGGAGACGTTTCAGTCACTGAGTGAGGTACCGAGGGAAACCCGCACATCGATGTCTATCGTACATCCTGAAAAGAATTATCAAAGGCCGGCTACTAGTGCAGCGGCATTAGAATCTGTCAGGAGCGATGTCAAAAACTTGGAAGAAAGGTTGGAAACCCGATTCGATAATCGACTTGACATGATAACCTCGCAGTTGGAAAGCCTTACTCTTACCATTAAGAAGAACCAGTCTGGGGCCCCTAAGGCCGCAGAAGTCTGTTCTTACTGTCACAAGCCTGGACACTTTGCAAACAGGTGTCCTGATAATCCACATAGAAACACTCGTTGTGCAAAGTGCGGTCGATATGGGCATCATGAAAGTAACTGCTGGTCTAAAGACAACAGAAGAGCAAATTTATCGGAAGCAAGGAGTGAGTCAGGACCAGAGGTGAAAATCTTACAAAATAGAAGGGATCAAAGGTTGACGGATGCCGGTAACGTATCCATCGCTGAAGAGATTAGTCAAGTCAATGTGACAAAAAGGGATGGGGAAGGGAACATTTTATCGAAGAAACCTAGGCTAGATATGGAATGCTGGAGCATATCCCAGCACCTGTACCTCCTCGAACCAAGAGGTCTGATCAAGTTGTTCCAGGAGTGGGAGTCACTCCGGCCAAGAAGACGAAAAAGAGTAAGAAAGTTAAGAGTATCTCTAAGGACGTACTAGAGTATGTGAAGAGGTACAATTTGGTGGCTGAGCTTGCATCGGCCCCAACTGGGATAACGTTTGGTCAACTTTTGAGGGGCGACGCAGAGGATGCGAGAAAAGAACTCAAAAAAATTATCAGGTCTAATTAAGTCCGCTAAGGTAAGAAACTGTTTCTTCAATCGGCCTCGACAGCACCAAGACGTCTTAAGCTGGTACCAGTCAAAGTATTGGGTATGAAAACCCAAGCTCTCTTCGATTCGGGTGCTGTTCCAAACCTCATTTCAGAAACTTTGGTGACAGATCTAGGTCTCGAAATTACTCCAACGACTCGAAAAATAACTGTAGCGGATGGAACCGTCTCAAAATGCATGGGCACTGTTGACAAGGTTTCCGTGTTCTTTGGGGACTCTAAAGTTGATGTAGACTTTCTTGTCATGCCGGATCTCCCTTTCGATGCAATCATTGGCTGCCCTACCATGGAAAGACTAGGACATGCATTGACTTGGGCAACCAAATGGTTTCAGTTAATATTGACGGCAGAACCGTGAAGATGCCCCTGGATTTCGACAAAAGCACGCATCCTGAAGATTTAAAAGAAACGGACAGTGAAGATTTCACTTCTAGCTATGACAGCGAAGATTCGGAACCAACTAACACTTTCGGAAGTGGAAAAGGGTACCCTGGGGGTAATGAACATGGCATGGGACGATTATGATTCTGGGTTTGAAACAGATGACGACTGGAATTCTAGGATAAGTTTGAAACCCGAATGTGTTTCTTTTTGCGATGATATCGAATCAAAGGACAGAATTCGGAGCATGAAAGAAGATTACCTTTGCAAAGAAAATAAGAATACGTCGAATTCCATATATGAAGATGTGAGCACGACGGAAGAGGTCCTTCAAAATATTGAGGTTGAGATCAAGAAGAAAAAGGGCGCCAAATGGCAGAAATCCAAGGAAAAGTGCAGCACCTTCCCGCCCCGCCTCACTGAAAATATCCGACATGTTAACATCTTCCGAAGTAATTGCATGGAGCGTTTCAGATTTAAGACAAGCAAGTGTACCGGTTACTCACTCGTTCGAACTTACCGACACTCAACCGATTTACCACAAGCCTAGACGTCAACCGCCAAAATATGACCAATTTATCTCAGAAAATGTTACAAGTATGCTGAAAAATGATATTATTCGACCAGTTTCATCCCCATGGTCGTTTCCAGTTGTGGTCGCACCAAAGAAGGATGGAAAGCTGCGTTTTTGCGTCGATTACCGACAACTGAACCAGAGAATGATACCCGATCGATTTCCGATTCCGAACATGGAGGAGATCCTCGAGGACCTGAAGGATGGGAGATATTTCACCTCAATTGACCTTTACACTGGCTATTGGCAGATTCCATTGGATGAAAAATGTAAGGAAAAAACAACCTTTACCAGCAAAGGTACGTTCAGGTTCGAAGTGATGCCTTTTGGTCTCATGAATGCACCAGCTACATTCCAAAGAATGATGAACGAGGTTTTGAAAGGACTTCCATTCGCAAGAGTCTATATCGATGATGTCGTCATATTCTCAGAAACATTGGATCAGCACATCTCGCACGTCAAGACAGTTGTGGAGAGGATATCGGAGTATAGCTTGAAAATTAAGTTGAGCAAATGCTTCTTTGCGAAAACTTCTATCCAATTACTCGGTCATATCGTCGACCAAGAGGGAATTAGAGTGGATCCAGAGAAAACGAAAAAAATAAAGTTGGCACCAAGGCCCGCTTCAAAGACGGAGGTCCGAAGCTTCTTAGGACTGGCCTCATATTACAGAAGATTTATCAAAGATTTCGCCAAGACTGCAGCACCGTTACATGCCAGCACTACGAAGAACGGAAAATTTTACTGGAACAAGGAAATGGAAACTGCATTTCAGGAGCTTAAAGATAAGCTATGTGTCCCCCCAGTTCTCATGTACCCAGATTTCAAGAGACCATTCGTTGTGGAGACAGATGCCTCAGAACGGTCTTTGGGTGCCGTTTTGTCCCAAAAAGATGAAAACGGAAGACTACACCCTGTTCAATTCGCAAGCCGA